>VZDJ01006585.1:4332085-4514673 GCA_008694505.1 Cyanoderma ruficeps | reverse complement strand
CAAACAAATTAATAACTCATAGCTTTTTACAAAAAAATCTACTGTAGCTAATCCTTCTACATCCACCATCCCATCACTGACTCAACCTGAGCCCATATGATGACCCTGTTCGGAATCCTGTATTATAAAAGCACAAAACCCAACTGTCTCAGCACTGGAGACCAAGTCAGGGTTGGCTAGCCTGAGATCTGATCTCCTGTAACCTTCAGCTGAAAAACTAGAACAAAACAGAAGCATGAAAAGAGGCTGTTAGATCTTGTACTTCATCTCCTTGAAAATGCAGGATTGCCTTCTCCAGTACACCTGCCAACAATTTGCTTACTCTTATTTTAAACATCTGAAGAGTCATGGGGAGCTTGCACTATAGCCAGACTAATATAGGCTACAATGCATTTTTCTATTACTGAGTTTTGGCCCAGACTTCATCTTAAACTTTTATTTCCTCAATTTCTCCATTTAGTCCTAGGAATTCTCTCACATAACACAGGAAAAAAAAATCAGACTGCTTTGAGTAAAATACATTTCAAACACAGACACTTAGTTAACCCATCTCCCCATATTCAGTCCGAGACTAGAGATGTCTATTTTTGAATATTTCTCTTCAAGCTAGTTCCTCCAGACCTGTATTTTGTTGCTCTTCTTTGAGCTTCACTCAAATTGTCAATACCTCCCTGTTAAGCAGCTAGTTTCCACATGTGTTCACAATAGATTCTTATGAAAAGGGAATCCCACCTCTTTGTTTGCTAAAATGGTACCTTTTTCTTGATATCTCAAGCACAAACCATGCTTTTCTGTAATCAAATCCCATTCCGGACTTATTTATTAATTTGAAATCCCTTCCAGCATCACTATCACCCAGCAATAAATTCTGGATTTGATACCCTTTGGCCCAAGAACTTGCCTTTTCTCCCTACTGTCCTGGAGGAATTGTCCTGAAGGTTCTGTTTACTACAAAGCAAAGACATTAGTTTCAAAGGTTTTGCACTATTCAACAAAGCATTTAACTACATACCTAACTTTCACCACTTTCTTTAATCCAGTTGATCTCAGCAAGTAGAGATGAGCACACACTTAAAAAAAAAGTTGGGTGTGCAAGTCAGTGCTCTGCTGAACCAAATCCTCAGTTTCTTTAATCACTTGGATGGTCTATTTTCTGTATTTGGCAAGAATTGACGGCTCAATGATTTAAGGTAACAGGATTTTAAAAACAAAGCTTCAAGAGAGTCCAAAACTGGCATCATGCTTTTGTTCCTTTCTTAAAAGAAGAACAGGAAATAAATACCTAAGTAACTCTCCCCCAGTACAGTATCATGAAGCCTATAAGTTTAAACATGCTGTAAGTAACTCTATATTCTCATTAGTTCGGTACCCACTTTGAAAAATAATAACAAAAGAAAGCCTTGTGAAAAATTTGGAAAGACTCATGTATCTCAGCAAGATATGCAGCACATTCCCTGGTAGCTCATTAGCCTCGACCATCATCGTGCATTTAAAGAGAGAGAACCAAGCTGTCCATTTCCTGTCTCCTAAACACCTTTAAATAGAATGGATGAAACTCACTGTTCTGCTTAAGATGATCTTTAGTGGGGAGAATGGTGAAGAAGGTCTTTGGTTTGGGTCATGGGTTGGCTGTTTCCACCAGTGGCCAACCCAAATTACAGCAGATGAAAGCTTTACATTTACCACCAGCAACGAATGCAGTTGGCGTAAAAGGAGTTTCGGGGAGAGTATTTAAAATCACTTCCAAATGACTTCCACTGTTTATATTCAGAATACTTCACGACCTTTCTCTCCCCCCCTTGTTTTTGTTTGTGCTTTTTGTTTTCTTTGCCTTCTCTCATTCTGCTGCCTAGCAAATACAGGCAGAGGCAAAGTAGGGACTGCAATTAGGCAGCCATATCAAGCTTCATCTGTGGACTACCTAATTGTAAGATTCAAGTTTTGGGAGTAGTGCCATCTGAGAAAGAAAAATTGGAAAATGACTACTTCCTCTCAATCCATAAAGCCTTCCAAAATTCAATTAGCATGTTCTAAACTAAGCTGTCCACACATGCTATAGCACTAAAATGTGTGATTTCAAATATAGACAAGAAAGTAGCTGCTCACAGATATTTATCAGAATTATAATACTCTCTGACCATTCCACTTCAACCCTTTTTATTCAAGTGGCATCTGCTGTAACCCTTTTGTACCGCAGTACTTGAGATGAACCAGGAAAATACTTATAGGCAATATAAATAAATTGTCTGTGACTGCACATGGGATCTCTTAAATAATGCTGTGAACCCCTAAGTCAGTCAGAGAACACCCTTCCTATGCCTAGCACAAATACTGCTGTTTAATAATGCATACATGACTAAGTTTGCTGTCTTCCCCACAGCAAATTTTTCTTGTGGTTTTACAGTTTTCCAGACTGGAATAATATTTTCCCTTTCACAGAATCACTGATGCAACCAATAGGAAAACTACCTCTGTTTCAATTTACTGTGTGATGTCTGTAAATACTGCTGGATAGTGAAGACTTGTAGGTAAAACTTGGCAAACACCTTTTTGCCATTTTCTCCTGTAAAAGAGAGACAAAAGCATAGAAACTTCTCTGCTGAATTTTACATACAACTACACATACGCTCCTGCTCCTACACATCCCCCTTTTCCTAACAGCAGGTCAGCATCTCCAGCAGCTCCCAGAGCACAAACACCTGCACTCATCCCAGGTCAGATCTCCAGCTTGCACTAATGGATTTTTTCAGATAGATGGCAGTGCACAAAGTGCATCCCAGATTGATTCAGGGTCTAGATGCCATTTCAGTGCTCAGGCACTTTAACTAAAGGAATTACTGCATTATCAAAAGCACTTTTAGAAATATGATGTCTTAGGACCCAATACCACTGCACGATGATAGCACTGATTCCTTGGAAGGGCTGAACTGGGTGCCAAGAATGTAAACATGGAAAAGAGGCACTTAGGATTTTACTTTCCATTCCCAGGAGCCACAAAGGATTTTTCTTTCAGTACATTCTAATAAACATAGTTTTAAAACACAAAGCTAAAGCATGACTAACAACACAAAATCCAGAAAGATGTTGGATGCTAGATACAGAAGATGATATATCTGATTTTCAAGGGTGCATAATAGCACAGATTTCAAAACAGTCCTGCAATAAGGACACAAAACTCCAAATCATTCTTAATGGCAAAAATTTTGTGCCCTCTTCATTCTAACAGACATTGTTATGAAGAGACCAGAGTGAAATTGTAACAATTTAACTGCATTTCCCCCAGCAAATCTTTCTCTCTTTCAAAAGCAAAATACTTACAAAGCAGCTGAAACAAACAGCAGTGAATCTCCCAGCACAATTAGTACTTCAGTATCTACTACTTGGGGATTTCAACATATAGCTATCATGATGTGGAAGCATCCACCACCGTTTTGTTTTCTGTTTGCAGTAGGGGGTTGCTAGGAAACAAAATACTATTGTCTGATTTCATGATCTATTGCCTGGTTTGCCTGGCAATAAAGTCTTCTAAATCTATTACCAGATTATCTTGTATTTTACAGCAAGATTAAGACTAACGTTAAAACGCATGCACACAGAGAAGAGCAGTAAAAAAATGCCTCAAAATTCAGGGGAAAGTATGTATATATTCCAGGCTGAGGAAGACAAACTATACTGAGGAAAAATCAACTCAGGCAATCTGGTGATATTTATATATGCACACACTCACACGTGTATCAGCGTTCCTTGACTGTATCTATAGTTTTGCTGACTTGTCAAAGACTCTCTCACTTCCAAGGATACAAAGCGTTCTCTTACTACTGGAGAGCTCCTGTACACTGCAAGTTCTGTAAATACCACATGCTGCAGAATGCCTGGTGTGGGCAAGCACACACGCCACCATAATTTTTGTTCTTGGAATTCAGATCTAGGTTGTTTCAGTGCTTTAATTTCTTTATACAGTCTTTTTTTTTTTTCCTCGTACATTTGGACAGATAGAAGAGTCAGAGACAATTCCCTATTCTCCCCTCCCTCTTTGGTTGTAATATAAATAAATAAATTATGAAATAGAGAAATAAATAAAAGTACCAGGAAAAGTGATCTAAAATTGAAAGCCACAATAGCAAATTTCATGTACTTTTGGCCAGGGCAAGTCTTTGCAAAATGAGAGAATAAAAGATTATGAGAACCTGGCAAACGTGGGTGCCTACCAATCCATTCCCACAACATGACAGGAGAACTCAACTGCAAAAAACAATCAAACTTAAAAGCTGAGAGACAGATGAAGAGAGTTCAGCACAAAGTCAGAGAGAAGAAGGTTTAAAATAAAACCTGCAGAGTAGTTATTACTCTTTTATGTATACCTACAATTTCACACCATGCACAACATGCACTATTTCAAAGTCCTTTCAACTTACTTATTAATGCCTATGCATTTTATCACTCCATTTTAAATTTGAGAAAAAAGTGAATGAGGTTCATTGCAAAAAAAACATCAAAGCTTTTGAGACGTTACAGCAGAACTCCCAGTGATAACTAAAAAAAAGAAGTAACAACACACAACATAGAAAATACACAGTTCACGGGAAGGACCTGAAAGCTTTTTGCCTCTCCTGCTCAGAGATGAATTTATTCAACCTCTATAGTTTATGGTAGTTTCCTATCAGAAACTAGAAGCCCCCACCAAACCACATTTTGAATTAAAGAACAAAAGTGCAAAATGCAAGCGAGCTTCTTCTACCCCAAACAACAGCAAGCTACTTCTAGCAATTAGATGAAAGCAGCGGAAGATGGACATGACCCACAGCCAATCCCTCTCCTCACCAGGGTCGAATACGGCTGCTCCCCAGCTGATAACCCGCTACAGTAACACTGCTAGTTACAAAACGGAGCACAGCTCTCGGTGGCACCGGGATCCTGTCACCTACAGCTTCACTGAAACCCGTTTTAAAACACTCTCTCAAGGAACGAGGAGAAACAGGCGAGGGATGGGACAGTCTCCTCCTGAGCTGCCACCAAAAACTGTTCTGCCAACTGCAGGGGGGCTGCCGGCGACCTCGCAGCCGCAGCCACCCAGCTCTTAGAGGGAAGGGGGGCAGCGGGAGGGACCCCGGCTCCGGCCGCCCTGGGTGCGCTGGCCCCGGGTGTGCCCCGGGGGAGGCTGCCCGGCGCGGCGGGGGCAGGAGCCCCGTTCCACCCGCGCTGCAGCNCTCAGGAGAAAAGAAAAAAAAAAAGGAAAAAAAAGAGAGAAATAAATAAATAAATAGCCCGCTAGCGGGAATGGGAAAATAAAAGCCCAGCCTAAACAGGCGGACCCCAAACAACAACAAACACCGGGCGCCCAGGAGAGCAAACTTTCTGACTCACCAGGAAGAGCCGGTGCCCGGGGGGCGCCGGGCAGCGGCGGGGGCGGCGCGGGGCCCCGCGGGAGAGCAGCCGGAGCAGGAGCCGGGCGAGGCGAGCGCCGCCGGCGGGGCTGGGGCAGCGCGTCTCGCTCCGCTCCCGCCGCCTTCCCCTCCCTCCTTCCCTCCGTCCCCGTCCCTCCGCGGAGCCGGGAGCCGCCCGGGGCGGGCTGCCGCCGCGGGACCGCCGTACCTACCTATCGCTGCCGGTGCGGGGCCGCGGAGCAGCGGGAGCCGCCGCCGCCGCCCCCCTTCGGCGGCTGCCGGGCCCGCCGGCGCTGCAGCAGGCGGAGGACGCCCCGCGGCGGCGGGGAGCGCGGGGCCGGCGTGCGGAGAGGCGGCGGCCGCCGAGGCACGGGCAGCGCGGTGCTTCTGCCCGTCTGGCTGTGTGAGCGAGCGTGTGTGTGTGTGTGTGTGCCGGGGAGGGATGCTGCAAGGGACCGAGGGAAAATTCTCCCCTCCTAGCAAAGCCGCCGACAAATGGCAAGGCAGGTGTGCAGGGGAGGCAAGGCTCCCGAAGGAGGAGGAGGAAGAGGAGGAGGAGGAAAGGGGAGAGGGGCGGTGAGAAGGGCGGGGAGCGCACAGCCGTCACGGCGTCCCGGGGACAGCGGCCCCGCCGGGGAGGTGCCGGGCGCGGCCCCCGGGGCGGGCGCTGGGGCCGCACGAAGCGGGGTGAAGCCCCGCCGCAGCCTGGGGAGTGCAGCCCGCTCCGCCGGAGGGGTGGGGAACGGGCCGAGGGTGGGCGGCGGGGAGCGGGCCCTGCGGAGCCGCGGGGGCCGGCGGCGGGAGCGGTGCGAGCTGCAGGCACACCGAGCTGAGCATCCTGCCGCAAGTTTTCCCCGAGGTCTTCCCCACCTCAAACGCTCCTTGTGCTACGCACAGCAGCCTGTGCAGCTTGGTGAGCTGCACCCCATCCGACGGGACCGGTGCTTTCTTTGGGAATCCTCCCGTGAGGAGTAGTTGCAGGTCTTAGCTACGAGGCTTCCACCTACCCATTTATCCGTGGCTTTGAACCAGCACCTTCTAGGGAACACCCTTAGCTAGAGGGTCTGGGTTTTTTGCTTATTCATCTCCCGGGCAGGAGATAACCCTCAAGTGTGGCAAGAGCACTTAACCTCACCTTTTCATCCGGGAAGCCACGGGCCAGGTGCTGAGGACAGCTCTTCCCAGGACAAAGCGCCGGGCCCAGGGGTGCTGTCAGCAAGTGCTTCCCCAGAGCCAAGCGCTGCTCCCAGAGAGGCCGTTGAACCCCTCGTCTGAGCAGAGAGTTAAGGAAGGCTTTTGCAGCTGCACTTCTGCTCCCAAGGACAGTGCTGGCTAATCTGAACTCTTCCTGCTACTTGAAAGGGAAAAAGCTGCATCTTTCCTGGCCTGAATTACCATGCAGGGCTGCTGTAAGTGGTCCCTTTCCTCTGTGGAGATGGTTGTGATTTAGTGCCGGAGAAAGCCTTTGTATGCTCATTTACAGTGTGTTTCAGCACACTTCTGGGTGACGATTAGTTGGCAAGTGAAAAGTGGCTGTGGCTGAAAGGTGGAAACTAACGTCAGGTATTAAATATTGCACCCAGCAGCTATGATTTCTAGTGGTAGGAAGAAAGTCTGATAGAAAGATCTCCTCCCTATTTTTTTTTTTCTACAGTACTTTCACTGAAGCAGTATGGAATTACATCCACAGGTGTTGGGCTAATTATGTATGCTTACCAGCCCATCAGTTTGGGTCTACCAGTGAGCACACTTATGCAACAGAAGCAATTTCCACGCCACTGGGCTCATCTGATTTAAACAATACTGGCTTGTGTTGCTTCTGCGTGTAGTTTTTTTCCCTTGGCTGGCAGGGTTAGTGTCACAGCTTTAGTTTGAGAAGTGACAACAAATAATACTGACACATATTATACCAAGCAACACAAGGACACACATGGAGGACAAAATAGGGAAATTAATGCACTGATTTAGGTAAGGAGCAAGAGCCACTCTTGATCCTGCTGTGCAGATGTGGATTACTTACTGACTGCTTCTAGCTTTGCTTTTTAGTGGTAGATAGCTGAATAAAGAAAAAGTTGCTGGAAGAATTTCTGTTAAATGTAGCCCCGATGAAAGTAAGACGTAATTATAGCTTGGGAATCCTCTTCTAAGTTATTTACAGTAAAATACATGTTTTCAGTCTTTTAAAGCCCAGGCCCTAAGCCTGTTCACCCTGAAGCAAGCACCTTTTGAAAAACACACAGAAATCCCGTGGGGAAATTCACACACAATTTGTACTTCACCTGTAGTTTAAACCAGCTTGCAAAATCAAGGACTAGTTAAAAAAACCCACACAAACTTCAGGGCCTGAATATATTTCTGAGCTGTACTGCCTTTGGCTGTGTTAAATTTGCTTCTTCATCTCTTTCTCCTAACACTGAATGCAATTGTACTTAGGAACACTCACAGATAACAACACAATAAGGTTTAACCACACTCCTCTTATCAGTTGCACAAGCCTTGTTTGATATTAAACAAAGGTAAAAGAAAATACTTATGCCAGTATTGGTCTTGTTTAATGTAACTGAACGAAGCATGAACACACATGTCAAGGTTATTTTATTATTGCAATTTAGGGTTGTCCCCTTCTTCCTTGCCACAGAACTGCCTGGACAAGTGCAAACACACAAACACAGATGCACAAATCTGCAGAAGGTGTTACTGTCTTTACTGTATTTGACTAACATGTTCAGCATTTATTTTTTATTTGCAGGTTGGTACAGAGATGAGTTCCTGCCAAGACCTCACTTTGTTATGTTCTGAATAGCTCTTGGGAAGTTGCTGGCTTGACCCTGGAGACTTTATAGTCTAATTTTTTAATAACTGAAGGATTATTTTTTTAATTTAAAAAAAGGATTCATTTTAGCTGTCGCATAAGCATGCATTATATCCCAAGACTTCAATCGGCGCTGCACAGACATATCTGAGAGCACAATTAGGCCCTCTGGACCTTTTAAAGCTTCAAAAATAGTCATGTGTAATTCCTTCTTCTGTGGATCCTGCAAGCTTTAAGAGAATTTTTGAAAGCTGTAAATTCCTATTTATCCACTAAGAGGCTCACGGGCAATCTTCCCCTAATGGAAATAGAACTGTAAAGCTGAAACATTAATATATACAATATGATACATTAGGCAGGGAGACTCATCGGAGCCAACAAGAGGGCACAGGGGCCGTGCCGTGACAAAGCCACAGCCAAGCAGGTTCACTCCACTTTCTTCACTTCCTGCATGCAGGGTTCATTATCTGACTTAATATCATTAGTACTGCACAGTTCTCTCTTTAAAAAAAAAAAAAAAATTCTAAAAAAATCTGACCTTTGAATCCCTCCTCTCCGTTGGCTGGCAGTCGGTGCTGGCGAATCGGAGGGCAGAGTTTGGTCTAAATGCAAGACAGCTATTCTTCAATAACTGTGCTGTTAATATGCGAATCTCAGCCCTCTGCCAACTGTAATCTCCTGCCTCTGATTGGCTTCAGTGATGAAAAAGGTCCAGGTTATTTGTAAGCAGGGAAAATATGCTGTCCAGGTTCCCCCTTAAGATGAAGCATTATAAAGCCTTGAGAATATGCAGGCTAGTGACAAACAACAGCAAAGAAAGACAAAGAGAAGCCAAGAAAATAGGATTAGAAAAACACTAAAAGAGAAAACGGCACTTAAAAATTTTCCTCATTCCTTTTTCTCTTCCCCCGGGAGTTTTGCCAGTGACTGCAGATGGGCCATTTTTGTTGGTTATTTTTTTTCAACCCTTGCGTTCTACATATGATGTTATACTCAAGTTCACAGCAGAAAACTTGAATTTGTTCTGAGAACATAATTTCTGTACTGGAAAGCATGCATGTGTCAGTCTTGCCTGAGTCAGCTTTGTTGGCTGGCAAACAGAATACTAGCAGGCAATGCATCAACATGTATTGATAAATATCTTGATACCAAAAATGGAATGGAGCAATTGAACAACAAGCAGTCCATGGTTTCAACACTTCAAAAGTCATTGCAAAAACCAGCCACCAATATCCACACCAATATTTGTTTATTCTTCGCAGAAGGCCAGACTTAGCTAACCTCTGAATTTAGCAGAATGTCTTCTGTAAGACATGAGCTGATAGGAATGCTCATGCCAACTAAACTGTTGAGACAAACAGTTAATTTTCCATCAGCGTCTGATACAGCATACAAGAGTAAGATATGTTCTCCATTATTAAACAATTCTACCAACTCTGGTAGTGTTAAATTCTGAGGAACCTTTGGAGAGCCAGGTTGGGCTTAGGGGTCTCCAAAGCAGGTGTGCAGCCACTCTGCTCCTTCATCTTTGGCTTTATTTTGTGAATTTTCCTTTATTCTTGCAATTCATTGTTCCTGAAACATAACATGGTGCATTGTATTCACTCCTGTACAGATGCAGCCAGCTCTCCTGCTTCCTTCTCTGAGGTTGGAGATGAGAGCAAGTTGGTAATTTCTCAGATCAATGTATCTGGGCTGAAATAGTGTTCCCAGTAAAGGCAGTATTAATTTTATCATTTATTTTGTCACAACTGTGATTTTGCTTCTCAGGCCTGGCAGC
The DNA here is from genome assembly GCA_008694505.1 of Cyanoderma ruficeps. Taxonomy (NCBI): domain Eukaryota; kingdom Metazoa; phylum Chordata; class Aves; order Passeriformes; family Timaliidae; genus Cyanoderma; species Cyanoderma ruficeps. The sequence goes on along the minus strand of VZDJ01006585.1, from coordinate 4,504,697 downwards.
AGAGTGTTTTTGTTTAAAATTGATTTTAATTTCTCAATAAGATGAAGAAGACCAGGTGCTGTTAGTGTTCAGTGAGTGACTCTTTTCTTTCCTCTGGCTTTTCACCAAGGGGGAGCTAGGTAATTTTTCTGTGGGTGGACAATCCCTCTGACTAAAAAGAATCAGAGTTCTGAGAAGTACGGTAATCTTGCTTGTTTCCCACAAAGCAGGTAAAGCAGCTCCTTGTACAAATTACTAGACAAAAAGTGAAGCACACACACCTCTTGGGAACCTGTGGTGAGAGTGAGATAGGGTTACCTGACTACAAGTCCTTGAATGCCTGGGAAGGATGGAGGGCTGAGCTCAGAGAGGGCTTCACACAGGGCTTTTGATTAACTTGCCACAAAGAGAGATGCTGTAAAAAATAGAGAGCTATGCCACAAAGATACTTTCCTTTTCTGTCTCACACACTTCAGATACAAAGATAATGGGAACAGCGCAAAGAAATGCAGGCAGATATCTGAAACTAAAGGTTAGAAGGAAAAGATTTTGACAAGAAACATGCAGGCTTCCCACAGCAAAGGTCAAATTGTGACCTCCATGCAAATTAATGCCACTTCAGCTATTATAAAGGAACTTCAGTATTTCAGTTTCAGAAAAAGTCTGAAAAATGCATTATGCAATCCCTTTATTCTGTTGAGGATTTTTCCTATGTGATATGACTGTCTCTTTCAAAAATATATAAGGATTCTCATTCAATAAGTAATAATAAAGGTAGGAAATAATTAACTCTTGAATGTGTTCTCCCTGGTCTTGCTTTAGGGAAGAAGGGGAGAAAAAAACCTCTACATGCTTCAGCAGGCAGAGCTGCAAGCACGTCCAACCAGATAATTGACACAGCCGTTGAGCCAGCATAGTGTTAACTCTGTTTTAAGCTTCCTCAAATCATCTAGCTTTAGAAAGCATGTAACTTAATTGGATTGCTACAGACCTGACAGCTCCCCGTGTACCGTATGCTAACGGATTGCATTGCTGCCGTGTGAGCGGGTACGTGAGCTAATGCTGCCAGTCCTGGGAACTGCCACTGGCCCTGAAGCTTGGTTTTTGTCTTCCAATCACTATCAGAAAATGAAAACAATTGTGTTCCTCTCCTAAGTGTGAAAAATTAAATCTAGGAGAATTCAAAACCACCTTGTATGGGAAGCAGGATATTTGGGCCAAAGCTCACATCATTGGTCACGTAGATGATTTTTCACCCTGTGGCCAGTTCCACTGAAACTCCAGTTACCTCAAAGAGGCTTCTCAAAATAATCACTCTGACTTAGATAAGGAAAAGTCTGCTGAACAAGGTTTTTATAATCCCACACAAAAAAATATGAAGACAGTTCACAAGGCAACACTACATAAGCCCAGTAAACTCAGAGACAGTGTGTCAATACAAGCAGACTGACAAATTCAAAAATCCAGTTTCAGTTTCCTCGCTAATTAAGCAAAAACTAAGAATATTTGTAAGCTGTAGATGTCCTCAAGGCACAAGTCACAGGTAAGTGCCAAATCATCATCAAAGTCTGTGAGAATTAAGATACCTCTCTGCCTTTTGAGTCAGAACACACCTCCCTGGCATCAGAGATTTTTCAAAAGATTGGTATTTTGACCTTTATTCTGTCTCTTTGCTACTGGTCTCATGAATGCCTACTATACTTTAACACTGTTCTACTTATTTTGTACTTTTTATTTAGAAATCACCCCAAGTAGGCATAATCCTTGTACTTAATTCTTATCCAGATATTATTGCCCCATCAGGGGGAAGGGGATGTATTCAAAGCACAGACTTGTTCAATTCTTCTCATGTTAATGTCCATAAATACTGAGATAAATAGGTACTGATTATGTTGTGGGCAAATATCTGTTTTTTTAACAACACCACGGGTAATTTTCAAAACAGAGAAATGTAAACATTCTGCAAGATTCACTTTCAGTAGGCCAGTCCTGATTTTTGCACTTGGGGGATGGGGGAGGAAGGTTTGTTGCTGTTCCATTTTTTCTTAAACTGTTCATAGTGACATCTTTGCAGAAAATGATGTATAAAGTTATTATGTCCAGACACTCTTCTCTGAGGGCACTATCACCATTTTTTCCTCAACTGTCCCTCTTCTTTTTGCCTTAGGTGATAAGTAGTTCTTGTGCAATCCCATCAGATAGGCTGTTAAAGGATTATTTTTCCCAAACTAGACCATTCTTCAAGTCAAAGACTCAGCCTGACCTACCTCGCCTGCGAAGATCTCCCTAAGTGGGACTATAAGGTCCTTCCACTGTTCTTTGTCATAACCACATCACTATTCAAAGCTTCTACAAGCCATTAACTGTCTGTATAATCCATCCACATTTTCCATGTATACTTCCATCAAATAATCCTTAGTTCAAGCATCTCTCACCCCAACACTGTGCTTTGATGTCGTAAAAGTCTAAATTTTTACTAGGAGGAGATATTCTGGTTTTTTTCTTCCTTAGTTCAGCCATCACTATAATGCAGCCACAGGTAGGGTGGCTCTCCAGCAATACACAGCAATGCTATGTAATGTGATGATCAGGAATGGAAAATAAAGACTAATATATTCAGCTGGATCGGCAACTGAAATTTCCATAGGCGTAATATAATTAGCTGGCATTCTGCCAGGACACTGGGGTAACATTATTACTCCTACAATACTCCTATTTATGACTAATATGGAAAAAAAGTAGCAACAGGATTTTTAATTGAACCAGTGAGAACCCAACTACAGTAGGTTGCAGTCCAATTAAAATTGACAACCCAGTGAAGCGGATACACATAACACTGAGATAAATATAGAAAATCTAAGTTGTTCTCTTTTTCTTTGTCTTCTCCTCTTGGTGTGTAGGGTTTTTTTTTTCCTGCTGGATGTTTCATTTCATTTTCAGAATCTTTTGATGCCAGGAAACTATCATTGACTGGAAACACTTACTAGCTTTTTGCAGCCAGTTTTCATAACTTAAAATAAAGATGGAAAAATATATCCTTTTAAATGTTTTAGCATTGCATTTCTTTCCTCTTCTACAGCACACAGTATTAAAATTACATTGGCTGTGCAGCAGGAGATTAGAAAGAGCAACAGCTTTTAACCTTTAATAGTAAATGATGCTGAAGTCACTAAATCTGTCTTTGAAGCACACAAAGTGCATGCACTATCAATTGAAAACTTGGAGCTAACCTTCAAGGAAGCAGTCTGATCCCCCACCAAAAATGCTGCAGAGGCTAACTCCTGAAAGGTGAAACTACTTCCTTTTCTCTTTTTTTTTTTTTCCTTTTGGGAAAAATAAACACTTGAAGTGGCATAAAATATATTGCACTGTTTACTCCTGGTTCTGTATTCTTTGCTCGCATGAGTATGTCTTTCTCAGATACATGGGACCATGCAAGCAGTCACCGAGGTCATTGGGACTCCTGGGGAATTACTATTCCCTATTTGGCAGAGGTGTTGCAAGGCACACTTCATTAGTGTTCTGAAGCACTCTTGAGAGCCCCAGATAACAGCTGCTATATGTTGTAATAAAATACAACTATTCGTTATTACAGAAGAGCTAAACCATGTTTGTAATTGACCATTGCTTGCTTCTTTTCTGAAGTTATTGGGTTTGGAGATACGCCTCAAAATAAATCTGTTATTTAATAGAATGAAGAAAGTAAAGCAGCAACAGGGTGTGTTTTAAGAGCAAAACAGAAGAAAGCTCCCCTGGGCTGTATCCTATTGACCTCTAGTTCCATTAGTGTTTCTAAAATGTTTTTCCATTTAAGGCATTGCCACCGAGTCCTTCCCAGGAAGCTCTGGGAAAGGATATAAAGTGAGGTCTCTACTAAGCTTGTAAGTAACATCTCTGAAAATGGAGGGTTGATTTATGTTTTACTGACAGCCAGGTTTAAGTGGGGAAAACCCTTAAACCTGGCTGTGAATCTTCTATAATATAATAAATGGTGCCATCTACTGGCACTCTTGCTTTTGATCAGTGTCACAGTTAGATTGTGCAGTATAGCTACTGCAAGTAGCATTAAAACACCAAAGAAATCAAGCCAACATGACTGTACCTAGCACACTTCTTGGATCTTGGAATGATTTACAGGAGGTTCCATAAGGCAAACAAGTCTAAAATGAAATAAGAGTAGTAGGAGAAAGAAAAATTGCAAGATGCAAGCAAGGGAAAAAAGGCAGGATTCCAGCAGACGTGAAACTGGATAAAGGGTTGATACTGAAGACAGATACAACTAAGCTGAACCAGATGCAGCCATCCCAGAGGACAAATCAAGGATGAGGCTCCTCAGAGAGAAGAAGAGAGCTTCTCCAATCCCTCCCAATTAATTTTCTGTTAGAAAAAGGACAGCCAATCATGATGGGTTTTTTCCCTTCCGCCCACTTCAGTTCCTACTATTAAACAAAGTAGAAAATGTAAACAGCCCTGACAGAAGAAGTATACAGACAGACAAAGATGTTACAGGCCAATTTCTTTCTTACAGTTCAATATTTTTCCTGATTGACACCAGGAGCAAGATTTGACTCTCTGGCTTATGCCTAAGAAAACCACATGAGCTGTGGCATGTTCTACTGTTAGGTACACTAAGCAGTCTGGGCATCTCCTCTGGGGTCAAACTGGACTCACTGTAGAAAGGAACTGCCAGAGATATGATTTTTATTGTTGCTTTTAATGTATCTGGATAATTTGCTTGAAAAAGCAGACTTGGCTGCAGAGCTATTTTAGTCTGATTTCCTAAGAAAAAGAGATTAGTGCAGTAACAGTATCTGGCAAAGGGGAAACAGTTGCAAAAATCTACAGTTAGGTCAAGTGAGTCACAAAAAAAGCAGAGTGGCTGTTAGTGCCCCTTTGGAGGAAAAAGCACGAACAAAAGTTCTTCTCAGATGTAACATAACCCCAACAGATGCAAATCCACATGAAAGTGCTCTCCTTCAGTTTGGCTTGTCATAAAATATGTTTGTCATGATAGTTTTAACCCGGTAAGAAACAGATAAGCAGGAAAGGATGGGAATGCAGATCATCGAGGCTTTTGTAGCTACACATAGAACCCACATGAGAGCAAGTTACAGCTTCTTGGGTTTCTGCTTTATCTCCTGCCAAAGAAGATCGTGTTTACCTGAGCCTCATGGAATGATTTTAGATTTTAAAAATATAAGAAGTTGGAAACCATGTCTTGACACAGATGTAGATTTCATAGAGTATTCTGAGTTGGAAGGGACCCATATGGAACAGCTCAAGTCCAACTCCTAAATGAATGGCCCATATGGGGATCAAACCCACGACCTTGGCACTTTAGCAACATACTCTAACCAGATGAGAATCAGAAGGGCAAACAATCAGACAACTCTCACTGCAGACTCCCACCTTCACTCCTGGACCCCAAGTTAGGATTTTGATACAGTTCTTGAGTAGGAGTTTTGTCAACAAACACATACAGGAATTTCAGGCAATGCAACTCCATTATGGAGTTGTGCGGAAAGGACTGGGAACACTGGAGTTGCTGCCCAAGCTTTTCAGACAGCACTTAAGATGAGAGGCTTCTGAAATATAAAATCATGAAACACAGGTTAAGAACCCTATTGCCACTGGTGTAATCATGACTTATAAAAGGGGGTAGCAGGGGGCCACAAAGAAGCTTATGACTATAAAAGTGGTATACATTTTGTGATTAGCAGGCAAACCTGCTCTAGCAGACTCTGTTTTCATGTCAATGTGTGCAAATATTTTCTCATTTTAGTTTACCCAGTAGTCTGTGGCTCCGTATCATAAATCCAAAGTTCTAAGGATTTGGTACCCTGCTAGATACAGGATAAGGCTTTCATTAGTCTCCCTTTTCATTTTTATCAATGTCAGATTACTGTAAGATTTTAACCTAATGAAGAGGATATTCAGCACATTGATTCCTTCCACCACACAGGGCAGTTTCTGTCCCAGTACAGATGTGCAAGGGTAGAAGCTCTCTTTTTGCCACCAACTCCAACCCCCTGTCCTAAATGGCCCCTAGCTAGTCTGTGGTGACTTCTTAAGAGAAAAGGCCTAGCTCCTGTAAGAAAGGTGCTGCTAATACTTCCATTCTTCAGCTCCTATAAGAATTTCTTTGGACAACATGTAGCATTGAAGAAATTGGCCACTTGCTGCTGTGCATAAAGGCTTCCAGCTCAATTCCTGGCTCCCAGAACAGACTGGGAACAAGCATGAGCCTAGACAGCAGATGGGGACATTCCTAATTGGTCTGTTTTGATGCTGGGCCATCAGCTGACAGTCACTTTGCATTTCTCTCTTAGCAGGACTTGCCATGTCAAAGAGCTACAGATATGGGAATGATAACCAAGGAAGTGGAAACAGCAATCACTTCAGTGCAGACAATCGCTTTTCCTCCACTAGGCTGACCAAATTTGCCACAGAATGCTGTGAGGCAGCTTGGACTTGGCAGACACGTTGCAGACCAAAAGATGTAATTTGTACTTCTTACAGTGTTGTTACAAATGAAATAGCTGGATTTGAAAAATAAAAACAAAATTTATTTTTGCTTAACAGCGATCACGGAAAGCCACAAAAAAGGACAGTTTTAATCCTGGGATCGTGACTGGGTGAACACTGGACAGGCCCCTATCGCACCAGTCCCCCTCACCTTCACAAAGTCTCACCACCAAGAGTCTAGTTTTATACTTTTTATTTTCTCTGAGGCAGGGTTTCTTTGCCCACCGTTCTATGTATGAGTATTCATCTGTCTTCTTTTGGGATTTTGAATCTCATGAATAGGTTTTTGGGCGGTGCTGATGAACAGATGAAATTTTTGAGAAACCATCGTAGATGCTATCAGGCTTATCGCGCAGGTGCTCCCCGGTCTTAGGACCTCCTGATGGCCCATCTCCGAGGTTGCAGTATTTCTTTCATTTGGTGATTTCTTGCCGTTTGTCTCTTCTCCGATGTCCCCAGCTTTCCCAGAATTCTCCTTTGTTCCATTTTCCTTATTCTTTATATCGCTTTATTTCCAGCACGAATTAATATACAGATATCTCCCATAACAGTGTCAAGTGACAATGATTTTACATGAGTATTGTCATTTCTAATGCATTTCTGCAGCTTTCTTAAAAAGCCTGGTGATAGTTATAAATGAAGGAAAGCAGAATGTGCAAAATAATATGCTTGGTGAAAACTACAGTGACTCATAAACATGGGATTAGAGCTCAGTAAAGGCTGTGAGTGCAAGAGAAGTTCCATTGCAAAAGCAGGCTTCACAACCAGGAGCTGGAATAAAAGACTGCAGTTGAAACTAGAAGAGAATTCAGGAGCATGCTGGAAACAGTGAAAAAGTTTGAGAGCTGTCACATCAAACTGTTCCAGTTTAAAAAATGGCACCAGATTACAGTCTTTATACTATGTAAGACTTCAACTTTCACATTTTCTTCTTCTCCAGAGATTACTGACTACAAATCTTAGTAATTTCGCAGTAACTATTGTGGCTTCGTCTTCTGTAATGTCTCTGCCATATTTTGCAGGCTCTGAGACAGTAAATGACCGTGATTATACTGCTTTATGGGAGGTACAATATCTGAGATTCTGTCTGCATTTCACTTTTGAGCAAAGTTGCTAAGTTCTCTGTGCATTTAAAGAATCTTTCTGTTTTTCATTAAAATGAAAGAAAATTGCTCATTACATATCAGCCATTTAACATGTAATAAAACAAGCAAATGTTTATTGAATAGAGTATAGTGCCACAGGTGCCCTAAAGAGGAATTTTACTGTCCATGTGGATCTGTTTAATTCTCTCATGTGGAAAAAACATTACCCTCTAGAAGGCCAAGTTCTGTTCTTTCATTTTTGGTGGAGCTGTATATTTCTAAATATAGGAGATTGTCACAGGAAATGCTGGCGGAACCATCTGTGGAGTACCTCAACAGAAAAGGTAATTTGAAATTCAAAAGCAACTGTTTGCCTTGACTTTTCTGAATGTCACCACCTCTGTCCCAAACACAGGAAAAAAGGATTTGCTGTGGCATCTCCAACGCCACCAAAAAACTCTAGTGAAGGACACCAGTGCAAGGCAATTCTGCTTTCTTAGAGCAATTAATTTCACCAAGACACTTACTTAAGGAGAGGGTGACTCCTTCGCTGCAGGTGATGTCCTGCCTGGCTGCCCATTCCACTATGGAAAGTCACTTTGCCGTGTGGGCAAGGGGGCTAAGCAGCTGCCACAACATCAAGCGCAGGTTGTGGAGGGAGACCAATTACTTGGAATCCCAGCACTAAAGAAGTACACTGGTGTGTCTATCTGCTCAGGAGTGTCGTTCCCAGCTGGAGTTTACTAGACACATCTGCAGAAGTAAGAGGTTTAATGGCTGTGAAACAGACCATTCGCTTTCATGACTGCTAAATCCCCACTGTAGGAGCATTCCCACTTGGCTGTCGATTCAAAGTAACTGTCAGGTTAAACAAACTTGTCCCCAAGTATGCCCCAAAGACAATTGCTGTAAAGGAATAAGGAAGAAATAAAGTGGACACGTATTTCACGCTGGTAATTTGGTCTCAATAGTCAAAGTTTCCCTTTTGTTATCCCTCACAAATATGCCTCATTTTCCATTCAGGAGAGAAAAGAAACTCAACCAATGTATTCCCAATTAAACGTTTAATCAGAATTCTAGGCTTTTCTATTGCACATATTTAAACTTTTATTTTTAGTATACTAGCATATGTTTTCTATTAGCAAATCTTCTCTTTCCCATTTACATTTGACTTTCTATACAACATTAATTAAAAATGTTAGCATAACAGTATGTCAGCTCTTCTTGTGTTGTTCCATTACTCCTAAAAGACTATGTTGCATTGCTGTTTTTCTGATCAGCTGCTTTTTTATGCTTTTAAGACAGCTTTTGTGTTGTTCATTTCCCAATGTACATTACTTTCCAGATGCAAGTATTAAAAGCAAATAAAATTATACTAAATGGTATCAGAAAATTAAAGCATTTGGGAAGGACACTAAAGAAAGTTTAACACTCCCTTTGTTTAAGAAAATTAGAAAATCTCAAAGGTCTAAGTAAGCATGGTTAGGAATGTCTCTGGTGCCAATAACATAAGAAGTGGTCAAAATCCTTTCTGCCATCATCTAGTAATAAAACGTAACATGAAGGCAAAACCAAAATAAAGTAAGCAAGAAAGTACTTACCAGAGAAGAAGAGAATTCAAAGCCATTGAAGTGGAAAGAAAGCCATCTGCAGCTGCTTGGGCAATAAGAAGGCAAAGTGAGTTAGATTAAGTTTTCAAAGTGACATTTAAACACCCTACAGGTGTAACTGCAAACGTGTGGTGCCTTTTTCCACTCCTGACTCCAACTTACTGAAGTGAGAGGGTTTAGACTGCACAAAAGCTGCAGTGATTCAGCAATTGATGTATTAGATCCTACTTTTCAACAGAATACCAGAAAAGCTTTGAAATTCTTAATTACTACATTTCTTAAAATGGAATAAGCATCCTCTGTAGCTTCTTTTTAGGTACTGAAGGAAAGAAGTCAAATCCACCAAAAGACTGTGATTGCTATTAAGAACTGAAGTGGTGTTATTGTAATGATTTACTTTTGTAATGAGTTACTTGTGATTTCACACTTTGATCCCGTTTTGAGTAGTGAGGTGTTTCTTTGTTGTTTTGTGAGTGCTAATTGCTGCAGTGCTGTGTTAAATCATTGTTATGCTGGTTTTCTCGAGCAGCAGAATGAATAATTGAATAATTATAAAGGAGAAGTTCATTAAAATGGCTATGGCTATAGAAACAACATTTTCCAGCAATTCAGGGAGAGATTGTGTACAGTTATGCAAACAACCTGTTGAAAAATGGTTTTTTCCGATCTAGAAAATAAAATCTTTCCTGCACACAGCTTCCCTCAGAAGCAGACCAGGGAATTACATCAACTGCACTGGGATGACTTTCCTCTCCACATGCTTCTGTGAGAAACCTCACTCTGGGTAGGATTCCAAGCGCAGCCACAGAACTCTGCTGTTATTTTGGGTAGCTCACCAAAACTTAAATTCTCAAATGAACGTAAAACCAGATCTCAAGGGTATTGAAGATTTAGGAACTACTATACACCACTGCAGAATAACTGAATACCTTGCAGAGCCTGCAGCATAACATAGAATATTAATAAGAAAATTCTCTTTCACTTGGGACTTTCAAGACATTTCTTTTCTAGTGCAGAAGACAGCAAAACACGGGGTCTCATGGTACTGAATACACTTGAGCCATTAGATCACTGACTGAAGGAGTAGCTTCAGTGTTGCGCTGCAGTGGGATCTAGGTTCTGTCTCTCCAGCTGCTATACTTACTGCCTTAAAGAATTTAAGCAGCTACTGTACCCTGTGAGGAAGCACTGGATGTGCCATGAAGAAGAGAAAGAAGTTCCATGGTAAAATGAGCATCAAACAAATAGCTTAGTTCAAAGAACCAGTATAAAAAAAAAAAAGAGTAACCTTGTGAGATTCTTCTGACACTCATGGAGGTAACAACAGGATCAGTCCTTCAGATCTTTTGCACAGGTTCCTGTCACATGAGTTAACAGACGCCGACAATAACATGCACTGTTACTGTTCTCCAGTAAGTGGAGCAAGACAAGCTTATCTACTGACCATTGAGGATTTTTCAGACTTAGGAACCTCATGTTCTACTACAGGCCCTGTAGTATAAAATGGACACAGGCCTATATATTATGTACTGATTTTCCCTCCCTAATTTCTATCACTTCTACTTATTGCAGGCTGTGTCTATCTCCCAGTCACATTCCTCTGCTATACTTGTCAAAGTTTATTGCTTTGTTTTCAACTGCTGCTCAAAGTTTTTCTAGTCATTAGGTACTAATTTTAAAAGTCCAGGTGGCAAAGAAGACTCTGAAAATTTTCACTGATGCAAGTATTATTAACAACTGGTGAGACAGTTCACATGACTGGAATGCTAAAGACCTTTAGATAAAATTTGTTTAGGGCAAGAGGTGAAGTAGTGAATGACGCAGTGGTAGTACTACAAACACACTGCTAGCCTGTCTGTATATCCTGATAATTCAGAAACTAATTGGGAATCTGCTAAAACATAGAAGACAAGAAGAGAACACAGCCGAGTGGGAAGGAGGGAAACTCTTTATAGACCATGAAACCATAGCTGAATTATTTCTTATGACTCGTCTGCAGTGAGAGGCAGACTGCGGGGGAGCAATTGTCTTGCCATGGGAGAATTCAATTTCAGAAACCTAGCATGGAGGTCACACAACTTATTAGAGTTTCTAAAATTATTCCTTGCTATCCTTTAACACAGAAAGTATTATTGCTCTCAGTGCAGAGTAACTCAATTATGCTCTCACTACGATGGATAGAGCTACATTAATTCCTGGCCTGGAGTCAGTCAGGGATAACTGGAGATAATAGATGGGATTTATGTCATGTAATTTTAATCATCTACCATGAGTTTAGAATTATTTTCCCTGGACTCTTTCTTCAGGCAACAGAGTCAATGTGCTAGAAGGCAACATGCCACCCATCTTAGAGCCCTAGGAAGTCTCATCTTGCTTCATGTTAGCTATCCAAGAAGTACATTTCTTCCTGTCCAAATCCCCTCCACAGTCAATGCAAAGAGCAAAGCACCACCACGAGGTGAGTTACTAAATTCTAAATAGGTGTGTCCAAGACAGGCAAGGTGATTTCCCCGAACATTAGCTGATGCTGCAAAATGGCTATGGAAATTGTGAGTCTAGAGAAAAGAAGATAGAAAAAAAGCAAAAGAAAAATGAGAGTTCTATGAAAGCAACTAAAAAGAAGCTAAAAAGAACAGTACTCCACCATGAAAGTGAAAACCTTTAGCCAAAAGCCTACTCTGGTTCACTGCAAATGGAAATGGCTGTTAAAGGTAGCCTCCCACTGCTCCCCAGTGTAACATTCAGGAAAACATGACACTATTGAATTGTTACATTATTGAACATAATATATAAAGGAGAAGCTTGCAGCCCAGGAAATCAATAGGGAAAACCAGAAAAATGCAAAGAAAAATATGGCACCAGCAATAAGACAATAAAGAGCCTTTATTAATAGTGATCCTGTGGCTCTGGTGGCTTAAGAATTTAGGTGTTGGACACCTTTAGACATCAGAATATAATTATTTGCATCTGAGCTAGTGACCCTTCACTCCCTTTGCAGTCAACTGAGAGAAATGGGATTTTCTAGGGAGCAATTCCTGCCATCCTAAAGCAACTGTATAAAGGTGTTCAGATGAAGCATATCCTACAAGTGTTTATTTCCTTCCATGACTATAAAGGAAGAACCATCGGCTGTAACTGGGAAAAAACTTGATACCCAAGCTCTCCTCTGCAGAAATACTAGCTTGCTTTCCCAACTGCACCAGTTAACCCAAAATAAATGCAGAAGCAATTAAAAAAGTCTTAGCAATAATATGAACTCATAATTTGAGAGATGGTAATGATTTTAGTAGAGATGCACAGAAGGTAGATAATGTATTAGTACTGCACCTAAAGCAGGGCATTCCAATCTTTTGGTAAATATGAGAGATATGACAAAGCCTGAGGATAAAATTTTAATCATGAGCCTCAGATAGCTTTTATCCAAGAGGATTGAGAAGACCACTGGTCTATTAGTGTGAATTTTATAGGAATGTTATAAAATCAGGATTCAACAGATTAGAATTCTGTGCCAATACTCAAAAAGAGAAAAATTCTGAAAGTCAGTCATTACATGATTGTTATCCTGAAATTGTCCTCCTTCTCCCCAAAAATTCCCCGCCAAAGCTGTCATTTTCTCCACAGCATGCAGCCATAAAATAAACCTTTAAATATGTGTAAACAACAGACTGCGTGTGCTGTTTCTGGGCTTATATCACACGAGATAGGTAATTGAGTCTTTTAATTTAAGGGTAGTTGCACTAGGATTCCTTCGAAGTGTCTGGGAAGAGCAAGATTCTGCCATAAGTCATGCAGGAGCTGAATCAGCTGCAGGATGCCTTTCTCTTGTCAAGTATATTGGGAGCCTCAAGCACTGACATCCATACCTTATGTTTCAGCTTTCCAGAACACTGACCTTGAGACAGAACTGCAGCTTCAGGCCAAAAGATTCAGTCCAGGCAGAGTTATTTAAGAAGCCTGAAAAAACAGGGTTGCATAATACGTTGTAAATCTGTAACTATCAACTGTCATCATTTTTAGTCAGCTGTGTGTCTGATCCGGTAATTCTGAAATATATTCTTCATCAAAGAGTGGGAAGACAAGGATCTTAAACAGAATAATTCTTACTAAGAAGACAGTGACCCAGGGAGAAATTTGTAGTAGACAAAACCAAATATTTTTAATTATTTTGTAAGAAAAAAATTGTGTGCCTTCTGTTTATAATGGACTTTACATTATAACTGATATTAAAACATGATATTAAGGTCTGAGAAAATTTGGCAAATTAATCCTCTTTAAAAAGCAGATCAAAAATTAAGAATGAACACACGGAATCCTCCAGTTGTTGTAAAAGCTGGAATACGCAGCCTCTCCTTTTCATCCTGCACTTTTAGGAAAAAAATAGTATTTAGGACTATACATTGTGTTCTGTAGAAATGTTAACGCTTCTCACGGTAAGGACTGACCTTCACAAGCGGAGGATGAAAGACGCCTTTGTCATGTAAGAAGATGTTTCACCACTGGAGGGAACTGTTGGACTTCAGTGCCAGTGCGGGGAAGCAACAGCTGCGTTTCAAATGCCGGTGCTTGTTCCACCCCAGAAAAGCCTGCTCAACCTTGCTGAAATCACTGGAAGTGATAGATTGTGTTAATTAATACAACGTGCAGGTGACAGAAAAACATTGACGCTTTTATGTGACCGTCAATAAGTATTGAATATATAGTATATGACATTTATAATAAAATGAGATATTAAGAAGCTTGCTACTCTTGGAAATATTTGGAGACTGTTTTAATGAGTTCTGTACAAATACTGAGCTATTTTAAATTAAAAAGCTACTGAAAATGGTAGAAAGAACTCGTGTGATTTCCTAACAGGAGAAATCCCTGTTCAACACAAAGCACTGTCCTTTGCTCGTTATTGTAGCAACCATTTTCAAAAAGAATTATGTTTAGTAACAGTAAAGCTGTCTCTTCTGTTTGCTTTTACAGAATCATAGAATGGTTTGGCTTAGAAGGGGATTTTAAAGGCCATCTAGTCCAACACCCCTGGAATGAGCAGCGACGTCTTCAACTCCATCAGGTTGCTCTAAGCCCAGTCCAACCTGACCTTGAAAGATTTCAGGGATGGGGCATCCGCCATCTCTACGGGCAACCTGTGCAAGTGCTTCACCATACTTTTAAGACTGTTCCTTAAGAAGTCACTGCCTCCCCATGACTCAGAGTTACATGCTACAGCTGCATTTTAACAAAGGATCTAATAATTACTTTGGTAATGATATATTAATGCATTTCAGAAATTCAGCCAAGAGTTCTGTAATTTGTTTTTTTCCCCACCCTCAGCAGCAGGATGTACCACCAGTGCATGATGTGGTCATGATTCCTCTTCTCTGGAGCATCGGGTAAGAACTATAATAGAATACTGTGCATTGCTTACTGTCACAATCATGGACATAGCTCTGCAAATGACTCTCCTGAGGGACAAAGCAAACGGCTAGAGAGGCAAAGCAGCACAGCACTAGTGTCTATCCTCAGCCTTCCTTCCCTCCTCTGTTGTTCTGTTGATTATCTTAAGCAGCCTTGATGAGAGCAGTGATTTTAGGAGGCATGTCTGCATTATCTGACACATTTCCTCTGCTTCCAGCACCTGAGGTTGTTGAGTCACATGAAAGGGCTTCCTGTGGAGCATTGGCTTACAGCATGGGGAAATACCTCCTTTTATCATACAGTACGTTTGCTACATGTCATGAGTGATTCAACAACTGTATATTTTCTCTGTCAAGTGTGGAATTCCCCCAGTATTATCCTACTCACTGACACCACGTTGTTGGAATAAACCCAGTTTCCTGTGCTTTAAAGATTTCCCAGGTGATGGGTAGGACTCGTTGGTTGGTGAGTTTTCCCACACTTTGTCATTTACATGCCCACTGGTCATTCCTGTTTTGCTGTTCAGAATGGGCAGTCACTGCTCTGGCCATTCTCTGCAGAACACCAAAGCCAGAAATTCTTCCCTTAGCCCCACATCCATCCTCAGAAATTACTGATATGGGTTCGGCAGCACAGTTCTCCAACAAGAGCTGGGAGAGCTTCATGTAATAAGAATACAAAGTTCATTCACTGAATTGTTTCCCAAAAATAATAAACCATTCTCCTATTGTCTGTGCTTGCTTGGTAAGGGGGGAAAAATGCCCTGAAATCAAATTGCTACTGTNTTTTTTTTTTTTTTTTTTTTTTTTTTTTTTTTTTTTTTTTTTTTTTTTTTTTTGTTTTGTTTTGTTTTGTTTGTTTGTTATACAGAATGCTGGTAGTTTAGAGAAGGCAGTAATTTTCATTTCCTTGTTTCAGCTGACTTTTTTTCCTCAAGATGAGGTTTTCTCCCAATTAACTGTAATTCCCTAGTAAAATGTTTATACTTTCCTTATATTTATTTTCTGTTGAACACTGAATGTTAAATTTGAGATGGTACAGCTGGAAAAATATATAAATACTTTGCTATACAAAGTTCTGCTTAATGCAAGTGTGTAAAATGTGTTTGATCCTCTAAAATATGTTTACCACTGAATACAGATTTCAGGTGTAATCAGTAGTTAAAGTAGAAGCCCAGTGGAAACTGAGAAGAGATCTTCCAAGATTAAAAATTAATCAACTCATGTTTTAAGGCAGTTGAGTTAAACACACAGATGATGTGTTTATGTGGGATGAGAGATTATAATTGTGGCATTTAACTAGGACAGCGATGTGGGACGACAACAACAATCAGTGTATGCATGTAATAAAACTTGTTTTTTCAATATGCATATTTAAATTGACTAAGTTGTGTCTCAAATACTCTGGCATCTACTGGGTGATAGCTTAACTCTGTATCAAAAAGATCCCTGGCCATTTGTGATTCCCTCCAATTCACATCCTGGTTTTACCAAGAAACTAATCTGTGCAGGCTAGAAAGGAGCTGTTGCATAGTTTAGCTGTGCCTCAATATGAATGGAGCGAGCTTTGGAAATTAAAGTGCATCTCAGCTTCTCGGCTTTATTGCACAAAATGTAGCTACAGTTCAAGTACTTATACTGAAAAAGCAAGTTTTACACTGAAGAAAAAGGAGAAATACACCTCTGGTAGCTGAGATCCCATGAAGGGGTCAAGGGCCCCAGTAAGCAAAAGCATGGGCTCTCTTGCAAAGAGCAAGAAGGAGTATAAAACAACTTAGACCTTGGATGACAGGAAGTGTTTGTACAGAAGGGAACATTTCCTCCACGTGTAGCAGTAAAGGGAGTACTATACACAGCCCTTATATGCACCCCTGTTAAGTTATGTTAAACCATTTCAAAACATGTACAAAGAACCACAGAACTAATTTGAGATACGGGAAATTACTGAGATTTATGAAAAAGAACAAGGAAGATGTAAGTCCAAGGTATTTGTTTGAGATGAGTGAGTCATTCTGTACACATGTTGACACGCAGAAATCGCCCTAATTCCCAGGAAAGTAACAATGAACCTCTTCATTGGTCAGAAAGAAAAACAAAGGTGTGATATTGTTACATTAGAAGGTTTGGATTGTTTGCTATAGTTGTTCTCAACTGGTAATAAATGCAAGGCTAAACTGTGATATTAGACCATTAATAACAGATGTCCAAGTGAACTTAGTTGAAATAAGATACAAAACATATTTTGATGCATTAATTGTTCTGGAGCAGGAATAATGAGAAACTAAAAATAAAAACAAGATAATGGCATACTTAAGGGTACGTCATCTTAAAACCCTGAAAATGCTGGGTGGGTGTTGTACCACTCTGGGGGGATACATTAAGCTAAAGCTGTTGGTCAGATCTGACAATTAATACCTTTAGAAGGCTTGAACTATTTAACTCATCAAGAAGAAAGCACATCAGTATTTTTACTTGTATCATTGTCCTTGATATAAAGTACACTCATTTCACTTGATGGATGAATAAAGTGAAACTAGGAATCATGCAAAATAAAAGAATAGCAGTTAATTGCTGAAACTAACAATAACACAGCAAATTCTCCAAATTTTCAGATCTGGAAGACACACAAGCATAAAATGGATGCTATTTTGCTCTGTGTAGGGATAAACTAGGGTAATGGTGCAGTTTTGTGCTACATAATAAGACTCAATATTCAGGACATATTGTTACTATAGCATAGGATATTGAGGGTTTTATTTCTGCTTTATTGCTTTAATGAAAGCAGCCTGGTTCATATTATTGCAAAGGAAAAAGACTGAGCAAAAAAGCCTTGAGAGACTAACAATGTTGAGAGAGAGCCTTAATGAATCAGGTTATTGCTTAAAATAACTTTATATTAAGTGAAACAACATATTAAGGGAAATGTAAATATACATGAATATATGAAGGTAATAACAGTGCTACATTTTAAGCTTTGCTTTTGTAAGATAACAATATATAAGCAGTTTAACATTTTTCACAGTAAATAGTCGTCTTCATTTTATATTCATGAGAAAAGCTAAATCTAAATTATTCAAGACAACACCTTAAATAAAAAGCTCCTTTCATAGAACAGATAAACATTACAAGTTATGTCCAAGCAGAACTACTGCCTTAAGTGTAAAAGTAGGGAAAGTACTGTAAATTCTTGAAATGCCAAGCAATATAAAAATAAAAAGAAAGTAAAGGAAAATGGCTACAGTTCACTACTATTTTAACAAAAATTTTTAATACATTGTCATTTATGTTGACTCATCTTAGATCATAAGGCACTTTGATGTTAGATGGCTGATACTAGTTAAAATCCTCTAGACAAATTCCTCTATCATCAATCATCTATAATGCATTCCTGTTTCTTGAGGGTCAGTTGTTCCATTTTAAAAGCTGTCCAGATGTGGTACCTACTCACTCCTCTTTATTAACATCTATTAGACCAGTTGAAGTCAGATTATTTGAAGTCCAGTTCTGAGTGTCCCAAAGCCTTTTATTTGTCCCAAAGCCTTTTACAGCTTTTACAAAGGTACCCTTTGGTACCTTTGTCCCTCATGCCAGAGCATCCTGGCAGACTGTAACATCTTCCATATGATTTTCCCACAGACCAAAATACAGGCCATCAAAGCTTTCAGAATTCCTTAGCAAGTTGCAATGAAAAAGGATGTGGATAAAAGATAAAAGAACTTTGGTCTCTCAGGAGTGCAAATATATACCAATATTGATTTCTCTGTAGGAACAGCAGCATATATCCCAACCTTCAGAGACCAAATGAAATATAAAGGAACTGCCCAAATTTTGCTTGGTTGACTTTCAAATAACTTTTTAGGTAAAATTAACACATATTTTGAAAACACCTGTAACTTTCTTCCTGAACAGCTAAGTTATTCCTGAACAGCTAACTTATATTGTGGCTATTAGTTTAGGCCACAAAATGAAAGAGAGAAAAACTTTAAAAAGAAGGAAATCACTGAGGCCTAACCTCAGGCTATTTAAGATTTGTAGCATTTCCAGAAAAAATTACCCTGCCTGGAAAAGGTAATGCACATTCTAGCTTTGTTAAGTTTGTTACATGATGTTTTGTAACTCTGTTACTCCAAGACACTTTCTTAGTTCTGCGGCCTTCTTCTCCAACTGCTGAATGTTCCAGTGCCATTGTCGTTTATTCAGATAGACTTTGTTCAGTTGGCAACGCAAACGTTTTAAAATAGCATCATATCTCTTATTCTGTACCTTAAAAAAAAAAAAACACTTCAAGATTTCATTCAAGTAAAACTATTTACAGAGCAGAGTTCAGCTCACCTAATTCTGTCCAAGTATATATTCTGACATTTGACCAAGTCATTGCACATTTATTTTTAGCCACTGAAGAGACATCTAGAAAGCCATTCATCTGACTTGTTTCAGATGTCTGTTTTAGGACATGAATCATGCCTCACTTTCCCATTAAGGAAAGAAAAGCTTTGTCCTACTGAGACCTTAAGTGCAGAGTTCAGTGTGGATATCTGCCCTGTAGATGGCTAAAATTTAACAAAGTAAATGCCACCCAAGGACTCAGAATGTCACAGCTCTGGCAAGGCTTTGCACGTAGAAGATTTGAGGCACCAGAATGAGAGGTGAGAAAGAAGAAATTTTCATTCTTTGACAAGCATGTTTGGGTAGAAATTGGAATACAAATGAGATAACCTCTATGGCTGGAGTAGCACCTTTGTAGCTGCACTGCATTTAAAATGGCACATTTTTCTTAGACAGGCAATACTGTGGCAGTGCAGACTGTCAATTCTGCCCTCATTGCTGCCTTATGTGGAGAAGAATGGCTGCTGCAGATAATCCTCTGAAAATTTGCATTCTGAAGTGCTAAAAGAATGAAGCATTTCTACAATAGAAATAATGGGCATTCCCTTAATGAAATTTGGGCATACTTACCCTAGTTTAAATGGCATGTAAGTGGTAGTGTATAATTACTCTTGTGTCTGCTTATTGAAGCATTATTACACTGTATTTCACATGCACATGATGATGTACAGCTGCATCAGAACCACAGCACTGTCAGTGACTTCCTGCAAATCTCACTGCCTAAATTTCACAAATAACTAGGAAAATGCCTCACTGGTGGTCTATAAATTACTGCCCTTTTTTATTGGTGATGGCTTGTCTTCCTTCATGTTACCTCACCCTCCACTATAACTGTTTGCAACTTTTTGAGGGATGCTGTCAGATTCACTCATCTGAATGAGTGCTTGGGGCATTTGCATCACTAGGACTATGTTGTATGACACAGAAACATCTATGATCAATATTATCTGCTTTTTTTAGAAATGTGTCTCTAGCATCATTATTGGGAACAGTCTGGCACATCAGCTGAGGAAGGGAACACTAATATGCTTACTGGAGACAGTGAAGAGACAACATTGTGCTTTTTATTGGATCTTGTGTACATGAAAGTCAAACACTAGAAAAAAATATTGTCTGGGCACTCGGGGTATCTCCACCACCAGGGTCATTTAAGGACAGTATAGGCAAGCATCTGCCAAGAGTAATACACACTGACATTGGGCAAAGAGGGCAGCAGCAGACTAGACAGTCTTTTGGGCTGGCATTTTTTAAATTACTTTTACATAACAACAAAATTTCTTGTATTTGTGGGTTTCTTGAATTATCCTTATCACTGAAGCCATGACCCAACAAAGCTAACTACCCTGATTTATTGCTGACAACCCTGCCCAAAGCTGGGAACAGTATCTGCTTTTCAAGAAATGGGTGATGGGGCTGGTGCTCAGGAAAGAGTAAGAGAAGGTCCACAGGCTGCTTTAAGAGTCACAGAATCATAGAATACACTGAATTGGAAGGGCCCCATCAGGACCATCAAGTCCAACTCCTGGTCTTGCACAGGACATTCCCAAGTGTCACACCATGTGTCTGAGAGCATTGCCCAAGCACTTCTTGAACTCTGACAGGCTGGTGCTGTGATCACTTCCCTGGGGAGGCCATTCCAGTGGCCAGCCACCCTCTGGCTGAAGAACGTTTTCCTGATATCCAACCTGAACTTCCCTTGACACAGCTTCAGGCCATTCCCTTGGGTCCTCTCACTGGTCAGTGCCTGCCCATCTTCTTCCCCTCACAAGGAAGTTGTAACTGCAGTGAGCTCTCCCCTCAGTCTCCTCCAGGCTGAACAGACCGAGTGACCTCAGCTGCTCCTCACAGGGCTTCCCCTCAAGGCCCATCTTAGCTGCCCTCCTTTGGATGCTCCAAACAATTACATCAGGTGCCAGCAGTCTGTAGCGGAATTCCACCACTGCAGCTCAATAGAAACTCCTCCATGTGCCTAGTATCTCACTTTATTCCTGTGCTTGACTTTTCTTTCCCAAGTTGTGCTGAGGACTGCTGGGTATAAATGTGTCTATCTATCCACTGTCAGTTTTAGATTAAAAATTCGACTTATTTCAGGAGAGTTCTTAATAGAAAATAATACTCTGAAAGGCTTTTGGTTTGAACCTGTTTCCTTCTGAGACAAAAAGAACATACAATCCAAACAAATGAAGAACAAAAGTAAAGGTTACCCTTCACTATTTAATTAAATTGATTTCAATAACAGAACAGAACATTATTTTTAGGCTACCTAATTTAACTTTAGGTTTAGAGAATTTTCTTAGGAGGATGTTGCCTTGGTAATAAAATATTTTCTCAAATGCTGACTGGCAGACCTATTCTAAAGCAGCTGTGTTTTGCTTTTCAGGTTAAAAATTCTCTTTGTTCTCGGTCACATGAACAAAGTAGTTCTTTCTTCCTCCTACGTTTTACAATAGGCAATAGACCTAACCTTAAATCTGTTAATCTTTATATTATTAAGCTTTGCTCATGAAATTTTGTGGCATTTATTTCAATTGACAAGATAGATGGTATGAAACTTCCAAATGAAAAATTATCTAATCACACAGGGTATTTTAGTAAGAAACAAAATGAAAAATATAGTTCAATTATTTAAAAGAGAAGGCTTTAACTATTGATCAGAATTTTATCTTGTCAGCTAATTAGGAGCTGCTGTGTTATTCCTAATTTAATGTCAGCTCAAATTAGGGAGATTTGTGGGAAGTCCATTTTCCTGGTCCATTTGATTCTTCCATTGATGAGTTATCAAGTCACCAAGTCAGCAGTGGAATGTAAAGTATTCCAGAAGTATTACAGAAATTTTAAAATGTGCATTTGCTTAACTACCATTCAGTGATCTCTTCTTTTTCCAGGAATCATTCCAAAAGGTCACAGATTAACTCCTCCGCAAGAGACTTCAGAAAAAAAGTATTCTTCACAATTTAGCTCTGAATTTTAGAAAGACTGTGACAACCTAGAATTTAAGACATCATTACTGCATATACTTGAACAATGTATAGCCAGCAATGGTGTATAAAGTACTTCAAACTTCATTTGCATTATCTACATTCCATCAGGAGAACTGCAATTAAATTTTATCCCAATGACTCACCTCAATTTCTTTTCTAAGCTTAGCATGCTTTTTTTTCTCTTCTTCCAGTAGATCTCTTTTTTTGTTGATGGAATCTTTCAATGTTGTGATTTCATTTTTTAAAAATGTGATTTCTTCCTGCAGATGTAAGTCAAGATAAAAAATCCACTCCTTGAAAGGTTGCACAGTTCATCTAATCTACTTATTAAAATGGTCAAATTGTAATAGAGATGAGATAAAGGTCTATAATAAACAATTTCACAATAAACGTATTAATACTAATTAAAATCATAATAATTTAGGATGAGTACTTAAAAATTGACTATTAAATATTTTATCACATGGTTTTACACCTGTAAGGATATATACCATTGATCTGAAATATGAAAACTACAACAATACAGGACTTTGAGATCATTCTGGTGATCTTTATTTAAAATGTAACTAACTGCAAAATGCAAGAATATTTAATGTAATATTCGAGATATATTTTTCTTTCTCGTAGAAAAATACAATGTTAATTAGTCTTCATTTATCAGTATTGAAAGATCTGTTGCACAAACAAATTTTCATCAAATTACATTAATAGAGTACCATCAAACTTTCGATAATGCAAGTTACATCAAAGTTGAAATCTGTGATCCCATTTCAACTTCATGCTTGTGTTTGTCCATATATTGGCAAAATTCTGTGGTGAAAAATTCCTATGTAGTTGTTATTAATAAAAATTGCAATTGGGTCAAGTAAAACCTACAGTGTTAGAATAGAATACCAAACATATCTTTCCTCTCTTCTTATTTCTATCACCATCTCATCAAATCTACCTCCTGTTGGCAAAAAGCTCAAGTATATTTTGTTGACAGCAAAGTTCAAAGAATATTGTGTTCTTACCTAAAAAATGTAACAATATTGCAATCTTCCACAGAATTCTGAAAAGCATCCATGTAAGTTTATCCAAAGATAAAGCTTAATTTACAGCTCTGTAGTATTATCATATTTGAGTTCATTCAATCACACAGTATAAACCTTTTTTTTTACAATATTACACAGATAACAATACTGATATTTTTCACTGTATACTGAAGTAAAAGTTTCTCCAATTAATGCAGCATTATAAATTACCTATATTGCCTTGTGGTCAGTCCCTCACAAACCATAAACATATTAGACAAAATAATCATATTATATGAACAATGTCAAAATAATTTCACATAAAAGGAAAGAATCAAAAAGGAAATATAGTACCTGTACTTGTTTTATAACTTCTGGATTCTGGAGATCACATATTAACTCCTCTTTCTTTGCCTTTAATTCTTCCACAACAGCTTTCTTTCTGGCAAGTTCAATCATAACTGGCAATTTACTTTCCATCTCCCAAAATAGATGTTTATGATCCTTTATTTTTTCCCGATATTCATTATTTCTTGCAAGTATCGTCTCAAACTCCTCTTGTACTGTTTCTGCATCACACCTCAATTTTAGATTTTCAGAATGAAGGGCTCTGACTTGGGCCTCCAGATTTTCACACTGATATTTTGTCACTTCTATAGCATCATCTTGCAGATGTATTTCCCTTTCTATTGTCGTTGTTTCTAACAGAACGGAATTCATTTCTTTTTCTAGTTCCTGACACTTTGCCTGTAAAATATTTCAGTGTTCATTTAAGAATTCTTTTTGGAGGAAGATATGAAGTGTCTGGTTAAATGCTGTAATTGAAATATATTCAATGGTCTTTTTTTTTTTCACTTGCCTAATGCAGTTTGAATGGAGGATAATTAGACTTATATTTCTTAATATCATCATCTTAGAGGCACAATGTAAGAATACTATCTTAGTCTTCTCCCCTTAGATTGAGTCTAAAATGTTAAACAAGACACCTTTGAACTCACTTTTAAGTTCCTCACAGTTGCAAGATACATAGGATGCGGCAGATCAAACCCAATTGTAATGTTTGCTTAGAGCTGGTGAAGTCCTAATCAGAATAAAAACAACTAAAGATGCCAAAAATCCCTTGCAAACCCACGCAAACACATAGAGGAGTGTGTCAGCTGATGGAGCTTAACTAAACTGTTCAATTGAAATTTTTAATCCTGACTTCATCACAGTAGGAGTTGAGAGTTGAATAAATCACAGCTGTTCTCAACCCCATAAGAAGTATCTATCTAGTCCTAAAGAGTCCTCTACATCATCTCACTGATGAGAAGTGAAGAAAACCACAAAGTACTTCAAACCATCATAAGAAATCACAGAATCATCAAGGTTGGAAAGGACCTGTAATTGCCATGGGCTTTAAAGTTCTGTGGCTCTTTTTAAAGATAGATACGTGTTTTTAAATGGTATGATCACATATTATTGTTGCAGCATCATCAGACTATATTATGGGATAGAGGACAAAGCTTCTTGTAAAGTGTGGCCAGTCCACTGACATTCCTAAAATTACAAGATTTCACTGCTACTTCAGAAATGCTATCTTTGTGCAAAAATATGTTTCAAATATCAATTATTTCAGTTGTAGAGCTATGCACAGATGTTATAATTGGAACTCTACTATTTCCATTTGTACTCTTCTATGCTCAAAAATGTTGACTGGAATCTTTTCTCAGACTTAAAAGTAAGTTTTTCAACAGAAATTTGATCTTGAAGGCTAAACAATAATTGAAAACTTACTAAAAGACAAAAGAAATTATCACAGAGTCTTCACAAAAACTACACATATCCAGTGTTCTACAAAATAGTACTGAATAATGCCAGCATTTAATGACTATTTAGGATACCCACTTTAAACATAAGGGGGGGGGAAGAGGTATTTGGTGTCAAAAAAAAGATGCTAAGGAAAAAAAACATATAGTGTAGTGAAAATCTGAAAAAAACCCTTTAAAATCCTTCCCCTATAATTTCTTAGGAAATTACAATTTAAAAAAAAAAAGAAAAGAAAAAGAAAAAAAAGAGCTCTAACTTTGCGTTTAGTTGTTGTGTGTTTGCTTTGTGTGTTCAGCTCAGTATTTTTGTTTTGTTTTTTCCAAGTGACAAACCAACATTTCACCTGCTGTAATGAAGACTTAGCTGTGCAGTGGCCTTACATACAATACACACCCACAGCTCTGGCTGAGCCTAAATGCCACACACAGAAACAGAATAGCTGCCTCACACTTGAATGCACTCGCCCATTAAGTACCATCAGCTTCTATTGTTCCAGGGAATACTTCCTCATCTAATGAAAATTAATTGACTTAATTATTCTAAACAAGGTTTATTACCTGCAATTGGAAAAGAACTGTTTTGCTTTTTTCTATGTCTGACACCTGTGACTGCTGCTGCTCTGCAACTCGTTTTACAACTTCAACTAGTGACGGGGAATTTTGCTTGGCCATTTCAGGCAGAAGAACTAGAGGGATAAAAAAGAGGTGAATTGTTTTATCTTCTTTCCATTTAGCTCTTGTAGAAAAAACAATACTGAGGGCCGTCCCGTGGGATCGCAGATCGACCTATTCATTTCATTTGGTTGATTTTTAATTAGCAAGAACAGGTTACTCAAAGCTAATCACCGAGAATTAAAACGCTTTCTTGCAGAATCTCATAAAACTACTGCGATGTTCTTGCGGCTTCTCCGCAGAACAGAAGCTCAGTTTGTGAGCACGGCCGTAACTTTTACAACTATCCCGTAAGAGCACCTTAAATGCCCGAGGCCGGGCTCTCGCGTTTCCCGAATGCCCGCCTTGCTGCGGCCGTCACACGGCACCTGCGGCGCTCCCCGGGCCGCCGCCCCCTAGGCCGCCGGTGCCCGCCACCGCCCGGGCCTGTGGAAGCCCAGGGCCACAGGGAGCCGGGAGGAGGGATGATCCCGCCAGGAAAGGGGCTGATCCCGCCGGCAGCCGGAGGGAACGGGGCGGGAGGGATCCCTTAGGAAGCGTGTGGCTGTCTCACCACCCGTGGCAGTGGTGCCGCCCGGCTTGGCCGTGCCTGAGGCCACCCTGCTCCGCGCCCTTTGCACCTAAGTTCCCCGAGTTACCGCATTCATTGTATTAGACTGCACTCACTGCCATCATTTGTTCTGCAGAGAAGATCAAGTTTTCCCGAGCACCGCTGGGTTACAAAGGAGAAGAGATGCGGCCCAGTTTCCTCTGGCCTATGCCGTGGCCTGCTCAGTAGCGACGGATTTGCCTCCGTCCTACTTATACTCCACTATGGAATTCTAGGGAATTTCAACCCTAAATTGCATGGGTTTTATAATTTGATTTTTAAATTTACCTACTTTTGTATGTTTTATATTTTTGTAACATATTTAATTTTAAATTATAAATATTATATGTTATATTCAGCAACTTAATTATATATATAATATTTAACTATCTACATATAAAAATAAATATAAAAATACTTCTATATATATATTTGTAACAACTATTTTACAAACTAATTGTTAATCTCTGCATATGACCTAGTTATTTCTTTCCTTTTCTGAAGCAGCATAAGCTGAATATAATATTTCATTCAGGAGGTATCAGTTTGTCATTTTTCAATATTGTTTTGTACCCTGAATATTTTCTGACCTTTTCCTTCTCAGCATTCTCCACCAAAAATAACACCAGTCATTAGTTTTACTTCCTTAGTCTGGCTGAAGGAGAGAAAATGATTGCATTGGTTTCTCTCCACCAAGTAGTTCTGTTAAATTTTAATGACCTAGCTCAGTCACATTTGGCACTGGGGTGGAAAGTCTCAGAGATGACCGATTTCTGCAAACTTCACGAAAAGAGATGTCTGGGTGAGGAAGGACAAGGTTGCCTCATCAGTTCCCTTTGGGAGAGAGAACCAGGATTCAGCTCTCATCCCTCTGTCCAGCACAGGAACAGAATAGCAGGAGGGAAAATGGTAGAGCACTCGCCATGTTTTGGACCTGGCAGAAATGTAGGTTTACTGTGGTTGCAGGGAAAGTAGGAACAGGAGACAGCAATTCATGGGAAATCAGACTTTATTAATTCTTCTGTCCATTAAAAAGTACTGTGCTTTTTTTCTTGTCCCTTTCATCTGTTGTCATATACTTAACAGTCATGACTATGATTTTAACACAGCTGAGGAGATTATTCTTGCACAAGGCCTGATATAAATCCCTCATTTCCTTGCTTTCCTTTTAACCTTGGCATTGTCCTGTCATAAGGTTAAGACTTTTTCACTGTGCGAAATTCCCAACTGCTGCAAGGAGCAATTGCCATCCTCATTTCAGGCCTGCGTCCCCAAAAGCTGACATTGTGTAACCTCTCTATCTAGGCCTGGAATAATACTTTTTCGTCACTGGCTGCCAAATTCTTCAGTGGAGCACGCAGCTGCAGCTCAGAAAAGGACACTCCTTCGCTCTACACAAGTTTTCCTCTCAGTTCTTTGTGAGGTGTCCTGTTTGGCCGCGCCGTGGGTTTGGGAGTTGGTTGTGGTTGTGCAAAGCTGGTGTGGCAGAAGGGAGGTGTGATCGCAGCAGGGTTAACGCCGCTTCCGCCTTCAGCGCTCCCCAGGCACTTGTTAATCTTGTTGGTGCCTCGCAGTACAGTTTGTTCTTTCCGGTGCAACCAGCAGCAAAGCAGGGTCCCGTCAAAAAGAAGAAATACAGGTTCCCACTGCAGCCTTACACAGCATAGGAATTTCCAGCTTGTACAAAACAACTCCGAGACTGAAAGAAGTGAGATATATAAAGCTGGAAATGTCTGTGGGTTTTGTCAGATGGTACCTTTCAGAATTTAATAGGATTGTCCACCTGTGTAAGTAAACTCCTGTGTTTATGAAAACTGTGTGTGCTTCAGTATTTTCATTGTATGTGGTGATTTCTGTTTCTTCAACCTTACCTAAAAAACTAGGTTAAAAGAAGAAGAATGTTTTATTTTAATCCAGTTTTAAAGGCTTAAATGTATTTCTTTTTCCTCCTGGTTTTTGGATTTTCTTTTTTGTGTTTGCTCTTGTTGAAATTTTACACATGCTATTATCTCCGTTCATTTGGGCTGCTTCAATGACCTGTTTTCCTTCTCAGGGCATCTCTCTCTGGCAGATATTAAATATCTCCTGCCATTTTAATTTTCAAAAAATTATGTCTGTTCTCTCAGTTTCTCTATTAATATAAGATGACCAGCAGGATTCAAAGATGCAGGAAATTGTCAGCAATCTTGTCTTGGCCAACAGTGAACTTTTAGAATTAGATTTCTGGGGTTCTTGAAAATTGCTTTTTTGCATCTCTTTTCTACCCTGGGTTGTCTCTTCTCTGCAGCCTGGTTTTATTTCCTTCATTGTTCTTTTTCTATATTCACTTTGCTTTTCTACTTTTTTCTCTTGTTACCTTCCTCACCTCTGATATAGTTATTGATCATTTTCTTTGATCTACTTTTCTTGTGCAAGAAAATCTTGTAACCTCCAAAGGTTTGTACTGTCAGTTTCAGGGAGTGAGAAAGTAGCTAATGGGTACCCTTGGCTTCAAGTTTGCGCAAGTGTTTGTCTTGAATTGTGTACCAAAATGATCAACTCCTTGATAAATGTACTTAATTTTTTGGATGTGACTACAGTGGAACACTGGGATGGTAGAGTATGCTAATTAAAACCCGAATAACCATGAATACATCTCCCATAAGCTAAAACATTACTGTGCTTGTATGTATTTTGAGAAGGGTTTTTTTGGAGTGACTTAGAAAGCAATCAGTTTTGCTGTGCTTGTAAGCAAATTTATTCTGACACCACTGTCCTCACTCTGTGATGCAAAGCTGGAAGGATATCAGGGTGAATCAGCCTCATTGTTCCTATGTGTACATCCCAATAATTGCCCCTGTGGAGTTTTTGCAGTGCATGCACAACTTAATAACAATGTATGCAATTACCTCTCACTCATCAAACACTTTCCTTCCACCCTTTCTTTGGTGATATTTTTCTGGGCAAGTACAAGAACAGCAATGAACTCTATTAACCTTCCACTATTGACATATCTGAAGTGGAGCAATAATCTGTTTTTGCACTACACCCCTCTGTTGTGCTGTCTTTCCTGGGACTATTAGCTGTACCTTGATTGGGATCATGTCACACACAGACAGGCCTCCCACAGAGAGTGTCAGGGTAGGAAAGGAAATACTCTCATTTCCCAAGTCATGGTCTTTGGCATGAGTTTTTTTCAGCACTGTTTTCTTTGCAAGATCTTTCTTCTAAAATCCATTATCAGCTGTGTGTATATAATACTCTGAGCAAAACCAGGAGTCATAAATTCCTTGGCAGTTGCTTTTATCTGCTATTACATTTTGATACTTTCAGATCACCTGTTTTGATAGTCACTATTTAATCTTTGTAAGTGTTCAATTCGCAGAAAGGAAAACATCATTTTCAGTCAGGAGTATTTTTCTTCCAGTCTGGGGGAAAGAACAATGAAGAAAATACAGAATGTTTTCTGTAAAACCTTCTCTAAATAAGCTGTCCTTTAAAACCACAAAGGTCTTTGACCTCTCATTTCAGTGGAGAAACTCTGGGAATCCACTGACAACCATAAAATGCCAGGGAGTTCATCATGTCTACCACAATGATAGGCCTCAAGTACACAAAATAAATAGTATTTTTGCAGGATAATGAAGTGAT
Source organism: Cyanoderma ruficeps (assembly GCA_008694505.1). Taxonomy (NCBI): domain Eukaryota; kingdom Metazoa; phylum Chordata; class Aves; order Passeriformes; family Timaliidae; genus Cyanoderma; species Cyanoderma ruficeps. Next base: position 4,475,017 of record VZDJ01006585.1, on the reverse strand, counting down.
GTGAAGCCAGAACATTCATGTGGTTACAGGAGAATGAAGTCTTGGGGCAAGAAAATTGTGCCAGGCGTTATTTGGTGTGGTTAGCTCTGGTAGCAGAGCATTGATTTCAAAGACTTAAAAGATTTTCAAGTCCTTTGTTCCTGCAAAGATACGAATTTTCCTACAAGTAAATTAATATTCATGCACAGTTTGTTGCTGTGGAAAAACAAAACAAAAAGATGGCGTTAAAGAAGTCTCTGAATTATTATGGGGTCTTAAAACTGTTGGTAAAGGTCCATATATTTGTCCTAGATCAAGCACAGTGCTTAGTCATGAAATCTAAGTAGATGTCTTCGAGGTTCCCAAAGCAGAGGGATCTAGCCTTTTGTTCTAGACCTCTGGATGCCTATATTGGAAATGGAAAGATTATCAGAGAGAGAGAAAAGAAAGTAGGACACTTCTGAGAGGATATGTAAAATAAGCCCTCATAGCAACAGAGATGGATTGGCAAGTTTCCACAAGTAGGCCTAGCTGGGCTTGGATCAACAAAGTCCAGAAAAGGGAAAAAACGAACCACCAAAACTGGAATTACACCATGGGCCACAAGACAAAATGTGAATGATAGGATGATATTGGATAAGCTTGACACATCTTGATTTCAGAGCAGAGTGCATCTAGCAGAGTGAAAAAGCCGAGGCAGGAAGTTATGCACAGTATTCTATTGCTTTAATTTAGTTCTAAGTACTTCTTTCATTACTCGGTAAAGTTTCAGTAACCTCTACGGAGTTCTTGTGCATGCTGGAAAGAGGAACTATTAGGATCACGTGCCCCTTCACACAGAAGCCAGAAATTAGCAAGTAAATACTTTTGGAAATGCAAAAGGGAGAGGTATAAAAGGTCTTGTGAAGGCCTGCAGGGAAAAAATGTCATTGCCCTCACAGCTCAGCACCTTACTGCCAGGAGGGGTAGCAGACATGAGCTCCACCTCAGTCATAGGTATGTTAGACACTTCCAAAGAAATTGTTACAGAAACTTCTCCAGTCCCAGGAAGCTAAGGGACCTCTGTATTTGTTTGCATCATGGAAGCTGGAGGATGGCCCATCACTCATGTCAAGAAGATCCATTAGGCTAATGAGGGTTAATTGATTCAATAAATCTAATCTTATGTACCAACCTTTCATCATCCCTGACCTGGGAAAGACCTGAAGTAGGTGGGGTGGTAGGGAAATACCTAAATGCTTAAATAAATACATAATTATTCCCATTTCTGCTAGTTTTCTTTTGTTGGAATTTCTTTTGATGCAGCTGGGAAAGCCTAAGTCAGTAATTAACTGCTATATACCTTCTCTACACAGTATCACTGAATTAAATGCCTTAACATGATTCTGTGTTCAGACTAACTGCTGTCCTTGACTTTTTGTTTGTTTTTCTACTTGTATGTATAATGTACTCTCTCTCTTTGTATGTTTTGCTACTACTTGACAGTTGGAGAAACCTTTAAATATCCTGGAATATGGTGGAAGCAGTGCTGATAGATCTGTTCAGCCTCCCAGCCAACTTGCAGAACAACATCCAAGAATTACTACACAACACTCTGGAAGCTATTGAGAAATGCTCTGCCATCCATGCTCCGTGTGTTTATGTCATGTGTTGCCAGAGGCAGGGGAGTGAAAGGAAAGGTGAACAAGAGTTCTTGCTTGCAGCTCTGAGAGGTTTTCAGAGTCTGAAGAGACTGGAGGTGGTATGTGCTCAGACTACAGCTGCTGCTTTGTACACCATCAAACAGAGACTGGATGAAAAAGACCTGAGCATCATTAAAGTTATTCTCCCTACCATAAGAAAAGACTTAATGAAAGTATATATAGACAATCTCTTTACAGCAGTCTACCAGTTTGAATTTGAGGATTTACAGCTGATATCTGACAGTGAAAGCCTGCAGATATCTGAACATCAGCATGAAGGGCAAATAATTCCTTCACAGGACGTGGCACTCATCCAAAGTGAGATTCAGATGTACTTGGAAAGCCTGCCAAGCCTGAAAGGGGAACTCACCATCCTCAGATCTTCCCTGATCCCAGGTATAGAGTTCAGCTAATAGTTTTTACAGAGACTGTTACTAAGTATACTTCTTCAAGGGAGTTGCAAAATGGATAAGATTTGGAAATGCCTTCAGGCATCAAATAACTCTATGTGATGTTGTAATAGTCTATAATGTGTATAAGAGGAAGAAGTGTCAATAGAAATACAGCAAAAGGCTGGCAAGACTGTTCCAGGCCTGAGCATGATGCTAGGAAATACAGTCCTGGTTTTAGTGAGGGCTGACCATAAAATCTCCTCCTGTTTGTGTGGGAATTACACACTTCAAGAGTTACCATCATAATTTGGAAAGGCAGGATAGCAGTTTCTGCTGGTCTGCAGCCCCAGACACACCTGATGTCTCAGTAACCCTGCTATGGCATGATTATGAGCAGAAAGAAATTAGAAATCCTTAAATTTAAATGCCACAGCTAAATCCAAGGCAAAGCACTACTTGATTTCCTGATTCCAAGTCTCTTCAGTATAAACCCATGTAATAGCTGGTTTGATCTTGTTTAGAAAGCAATTGTTTGTTGTGTTTTCTTGCCTTGCCAGATGATATTTTCTTACATGGGTTCACCACAAGGACAGGTGGGATCTCCTACATACCAACTCTAAGCTCCTGCAATCTCTTCAGCAGCTCCAAGCGGAGGGACCCACAAATCGTTGTTAAAGAAAATCTCCGCCGACTAGCTAACACTGCAGGATTTAACCCAGAAACTTTTCACAGAGTCAAGGTATCTTCTAAAACAATAGATTCAAGTAAATGGCTCAGATGTTCCTTCATGTATCACTGGCTAAATTGTAGGCATTATTCTTACCTTTGTCAGCAGGAAGCTATGGTAAGCAGGACAGTTAAAACATTTTGCTGGCAGTTTATCTGGGCAAATAGCCATCCAGACTATCAGCCATTTGGCACAATATGGAGAAGCAGCACTGATTCTTCCAAGTCTGTTCTAATATTTAACTTACCAAAAAACAGAATAATCAGATAAATGATCAGAGCACTTTCTCCTAAAAGAGAAATACACCACTGCTTCTATAGTGGCTTTCTACTGATACATCTTCATGGCATTTGAACAAGGGAGCACCTGTTTTCCATGCGTAATCAGTTAGTGCAGAAGAGTGTTTCATGTCAAAGAAAAAACCTTGTACCAGTCAGAGCTGGGTTGTTTTGCAGCCATATCACTGTCCACATTCTGGTTTTGTTTTGACAGGTTGATCACGCTAATGCTGTGTGCATTATGGGAAAGACAGAGCCTGACAACTATGATGGAATAGTTACGGATCAGAAGGGTGTCACGCTGGCAGCTCCTGGTGCTGACTGCATACCTGTGCTGTTTGCTGATCCTGTCAGAAGAGCCTGCGGTGCTGCTCATTCGGGTATGAATTGCACTCCCTGTGCAATGCAAAGATTTCCTGGGACTCAGACTGAGATACAAGAATGCAAAGCTGGGCTTTCTTCTGTCTATTCCAAACAATGCCCAAGTGCAAATTTGGCTTCTGTCTATTCCAAAATAGCTAGCTTATGCCTGGGGGTTTTCCCCCCCAAAAAAAACAGCAATAAAACATTTTAACCATATTATAAAAATATATATCTGTTGTATTCCCACTTAAATGTCTCAAGCACAGAGGAGCTGTGAGTTATGCTCTAATTGCCCAAACCAGGACACTTGGGAAAAAGAACTCTGGAATTCTAATCTAAACACTTCTCTCTAGTTTCTATCTCCACAAAATTATATTAGAAAACTGATTTCTGTTAATGTGAATGTTTGGGGGGGGACAGGTTCTAAGCTAATTTATTATTAGATATAATTATTTAATTTTAGGTGTAAATGCATCTCCTAATTTATACCTTTAATAATTGCATCTATTTTTAGCTGCTAGAAAATTAAAAAGAAAATTTATACCAATTTTTTTCAACCTCTCATTTCTCACAGGATGGAAGGGCACACTGTTAGGAGTGTCTATGGCCACAGTGAATGCTATGGTATCCGCATATGGCTGTAACATGAAAGATATCCTTGTGGTGCTGGGCCCATCCGTGGGACCTTGCTGCTATAAACTTCCTCATGAATCAGCCAAAGAATTTCACAGAATTGATCCAAAGTGTGTGAGACTATTTGACTCTGCAAATCCTTATATTGATATCAGAAGAGCAACAAGGTAAGCCTCCTGAGGGAACAAAAGACTAATTCCACATTCGTTACCAATGATTATTTTGATACTGTATTATTCAGCACTAATATAGTGAAGGTTCTCAACAAAGTACTCTCTAGTTCTTTGCAGATCAAGAAAGGATACTTTTGAATGAATGGTATTTGCTCACTTTTGCTGGATTTCAGCTATTATTGTTATTCTGTTATATATTGTTAATTTATGGATTATAGACAGAAGTTCAAATTTAATGTGATTTTATGGGATGATGGAAAGTAATTATTTTAGTCTAATACTGAAAGAAAGAAACAAAGCAAATGAAACCCCAAATCACCATATTGGTACAGTTTGTTCAGTTGGTACTTGAGGTTCTTTCTTAATGATAGTGTCTTATGGAATGTGGGGATATAGAAAAAAATAATATTTTCTCTTTCTCTTTTTTTGTCAGGATTCTTCTTGAGAGAGGTGGGATTCTTCCTGAGAACATCCAAGATGATTCTATCACAGACCAGAACCAAAACATCACTTTCTGTACTGCATGCCACCCTGATAAATTTTACTCTCACTTTCGTGATGGCACTAACTTTGGGACACAGATCGGCTTCATATCAATCAAAGACTGAGACTGCATTTAGATAAGAAGTCTGCTGTATTGTCTGGCATCCTGCTCTCCTCATAGAAGTTTTTCCTCTTTTCTTTCACAGACTTGCAGTAGGGAATCCATGGGTCTTGAGATTCTCCTGCTTGTTCCTTTCCTTCCCCTTCTGAAGCAAGAATAAGTACCTGTGTTGTGGGGACAACAGTTCTTGTGTGAGACGGTGCAAAGGAAACAATGACAAACACACATGAGTGGCAAAATCCTTTTACAAAACCCAGATGCAAGCTTCAAGGTTATGGATCCTCCTTGACCAAATATTTTCCAGAAACCTCACTATCTTAACGTAGTGGAAGCCCAAAAAAATCCCAGTCTTCATTAGCTTCTGGTTGAGACTGCTGAATGACACTAATTATGACGTTGCTAACTTAGGAAGGGAAGCCAGTATTGCACGTTACCTGTTTGAGACACCCAACTTTGATAGTTTCAGCTGGAGCCTTACAAGATTTTGTGCATAGGATTAATTTTCTTCTTTGGATTAGTTTAAAGAACTCCAAAATATTTACAGACTTTTCCTATGGAAAACAACTTGAAAGTGAAAAGCAAGCAGGCTCCTTTGGGGCAGACATTGAAAATATATGAACTCTCACCATTCTATAATTTTTGATTGTAGGAAAAGTAGGACTAAACCCCTTAATTTATGATGTGCATGTTCGTGTCTCCTTACAATTATTTTTCTTGAAACAGTGGTGCTTTGATAATGTCATTGACACAGTCTCAAGAATGCCAAATTATTCAATAAATATCTAAAAAGTTCCATGAATTTATCTTGAGTTAATTTTACTGACCACTGGACTTACGTGTCTTACTAAGCAAATTGTAAATGTACACTGTTTACATTTGGCAATTAAAAAAAAAAAGGCTCTAGATTTTACAATAGACATGATGTTTTCTGACACGCAGACAGTGAGGGATTGCTCCCAGTAAAGCCGTGCTGATTGCGGCTTGCAGAGCTGCCAAGCACAAGCCTGGGGCCAGCGGCGCGAATGACGTACTTTCTATTTTGGATCCTGCGAGCTTTCCCCTGTCTGACTGCTCTGCCCACTAGAGGTCACTGCTCGCTCGCGCTGCTCTTCCATCCTGGGGGCACTGATGGATACATGGAGGGGCGGATGGATGGATTGGGGTCCAAACCATGCGTTTTGCAAAGCACCGCACAGCACACGCTGCTACTTTTGCCTCTGCAGTAATCTGCCAAGCTATTCTAATATCTGTGCTTGAGGAATAACCTGTTTTCATTTTGATTCGGAGCTGACCGAATTAGACCTTTCCTTGTTTTCTGGAAGAACAGACATTTTTTTAAAAACTTCCTTTTATCTGTGAATGGTATTTCTCAGAGAAGAGCCTGGCTCTCAGTATGTTCTTTGACTGTAACCATCTATGCAAAAAATATGCTTCTGCCAACTATCTTACTTCTTCAGAAATATTATTCTGCTGCTGCTGTAGCCCTGCAGTTATTAACAATTTTCAGTCACCTTTTTAAAACCCCTCCATTGCATTCACCATTCAGCTGGCTTCAGACTGGAGGTTCAAGATCCAGCAGGGGCAATATGCACACTACTCAGTTTGGAGTTTCCAAGCACATTGCTGCACACCAGCTAATGGTGTGTATGGTATGTATTACGTGTATTATTGACTTGTTCTAAATATAGGATAGTGTAATTGTCTGGACACTGACAGACTTATCTTGCTGCACTAGTTAAAAACACCAAGCCAACAGCCTACCTTCACCTTTTAGTTCTGTCCCTTTGCCCTGATTTCTGTATCACTTTATGGATACTGATTGGTGTAGCAGTAAGGTGAGTAAGGTATCCTTGAAGCTATAGGAGCTGTAGCACTACACAGCTTTCAGTCCCTGCACCTGAAGCTCAGCCAAAGCTTGTCCATCAGTGGTGCCCTTCACCTAACCTTACTCTTCCCTTGTGGATTAAGGGTGTGCCATTAGAAACAGCTGAGTTACTTGGTTCTGCAAGGTGCTTGACAGCTGAAGTATCATAGGGGCCCATGTGCCCGCTGTTCTCCCATCTCACCTCAAAAATGGTTTTAAACTAATTCATTTGTCCTTGCAGTAAGTAGAAAGACCTTGCAGTCATGCTACTTACCATAGTTCAAATGCTCAACAGTATATTAGGTTACATTAACATGATACTGATAGTAAGCCCTGTCTTGTTCTTACCTGCTCAAGGATTACAGTAGAGATTTTATGTTTATAAAAATACCATTTACAGGTCATGGTAGGGCTGTGCAAGCTTCAGGGAATACCAGAATTAGAAGAAACACCAAAGGCTTCACCTTTTGGAAGACAAATCATTACCACTATTTTTCCTTTTTTTTTTTTCTTTTACACGAATTACCTAAACTGTAAACCTTTCAAGATAGGAAACAGTCATTTGCATGTGGATGACTGAAGTGGAAAACTCCACTACTGATAAGAAAATATTGTAAGGTTCAGTCTCAAATCAGGCTAGGGTCTGAATCATAGCTTTCAAAAAGTCCTTGCTACAAAGGCATTGTAATCTTGGTTAAAAAAAAGGTTTGGAGGAAGGGTATGATAATATGGAGACTTGGCTGATTCACATCTCTGTTTATTTACTTTGCATTCTTGTTGCTCACTGAATGAGGCAAGCACATCACCCCTCATTCACCACCTCTAGAGAAGCTCTTAAAATGCTTCATAAATTGTTCAGCCATACCTAACTAATTATCAGATCCCATTTATTAACCTAATATCCATTGAATTTATAAGCTGCATTTGCCCTATTGTTGTTATTAAATAACAATATTAATTATGATAATGGTGTGCCCTGAGGAGAGCACACAATGTGATCACATTGAATATTGGTTGTGCTAGTTGTTACTGTGCAATTAACATTTGTTACTATTGTAGATTCTCAATATGGGCCTCTTTATTGACATTATATACTTGATTGAAGTGTACTAAAACATGCCTGAGAAAGGCTTTATTCACTGTTCCAGTAGAAGAGGGCAGCTCTAGCAAAGCTGTCTGCCTGGGAAAGCAGTGTGCAACTTCAGAGGCATAGATCAAAACCTGAGGTAATTAGTTAAATGTTCATCCAAACCGTGCCGTTTATTGCCACACGTATGGCAAAGGTGAAAACTATTAAGGAAATTAGATGAAAAATGTTTTAAATGCATTTGTAGAGGTCAGTTCCATCAGTGACTGCTGATCTCTCTACTGACAACCTGAGGAGACAGGGTGGAGGCAAGGCAGTTTTGTATTTGACAGTTGCCTTTGTGACTGGCTACAAATTCAGAAGCCATGGGCCTGGACATTCAGAAAAGCATTTGGGAACACCTTGACTCACAGAAAGTATGTAATCCCTCCAAAATTACAAGCATTCAATTACAGGAAAGCATCTCTTTTCCCCAGTAGTATCATGGACTTGCAAAGTGGTCGTCTTTGCTTGTGTTGTTTTCCTCATGCTTATCTCTTGTGCATGCTGTATTGCTGTCCAGCACCACTCACAATCACCCTGTGAGGACTGTGGATCTGGTCACAGGGGGTTGGAAGACACGGATGCCATTCTATTCAGAGCAGCACCAGCACTGCTATCTTTTGTATGCTTGTGCTTTTATTTTCTTTTAGCAACAGTGTGGAACTTCTTGTTCTTGGCACAGGGTCTTAATCGCTATCCTCCAAACCATTCCCATTTTACAGGTTTCCAAAAGAGCTACCACTTTCCAGCTTACATGGCAAAGAAGTCAATATTCCTAGATTCTCTCACTGCTGTCCTCATTTCCACTCCATGTTCAGTTTGCTGCTGGGTGATGCAAAGAGGGAGATGAGCTGCACTCATTTGTTCCGAGGCCCAGAGGGGCTGCGCGTGTGCACTTCCCTTGATGTCATGTGTGTGAAGCTTTTGTTCTCTGAGTACCGCAGTCCTTCCTGAACTCTGGCCTCTTGTGCAACAATATTAACAGGACAGTGCACTGACAGGAGTAGTAAATCCTGTATGTGACAGAGGAAATAGTGTATTGACCTGCTGAGGGATTTACATATCTCCAAAGACTGACAGAAAGCTCTGCCTGTGAGGCTGCCTTGTTCTACTTTTCATTTCCAGTAGATACTATGCAGTGCTTACAGATTAATGACTTGGATAGATATGTATGTGGATTTAAAAACTGTCCTGGTTGAGTATATTCTTATATCCAGGATGCTACTAATCATTATCCAGTGTAACACCTTTTTATAAGACACACAGATTTTGCTGCTGTTCTTGCTTTAAATATACAGTGCCTGTGGCTGTGCTGCTAAAAAGCATGATTATGTATTTCCCAAAGGCATGCAGAGAAATAGGAAGCTAGCTTTTTTAAGTGATCCCTCTGATCTTTCATTAGCAAGCGTTTAATTTACAGTAGCATCTCACATTACAAGTACTTGGGTGTCTGTCTTTGACTGCAAGCTCTCAGGGCTGAGAGGAGACCCACAGAAGAATTTTGGGAGCATGGTCTCCAAAGAACAAGCAGGACTGAGTTCTCTCTCTTATCCTTCTACAAATGCAGCATCATGTCTCCAGGGCAACCTGAATTCTGACAGCCATGGCAGCAAGGACATGGCATGGATTTCTATTTGATTCCTGCAACTGAAAAGAGATCTGAGACAAAAATCAATATGTGACTAAACTAAGAGTGTTGTTTTCATAATTAATTTTTTCTAAGGGTTCATTTTCTCTCTTCTTATTCAAATGTAATTCAAAACTGTGTTTGTTTTGTTGGTCTTTCTCCTTCTACGTGTAGCAAAGGCCTAAACATCTGAAATAAATGGGTTGCAACGTAAAAATGAGGGGTGAACCTATCATAAAACTGAACGTGCATTTTATTAGGAAGCCTGAAAACAATGTTTATATTTCAAGATGTATGATCTTTTGCAATATTTTTAAGCAGTGAAACATAGTTCTGTTCAGATGTTTCAATTGAAAGTGATTTTTCCAACGACAGCTGTCTGAAATAAATACCTTAGCATTTCTCTTTGAGGCACTGAGCTCTATCCTAAAGCAATATTGAAGCATATGTTGCAGCTAAAGGAAAACATTTCTGTTCTGCTTTGGTTATCTTTCTTAGAAATATGTGAGCTCCATTTTCCTGCACAAGAATGAATCACAAAAAACTCAGCTGTAAAAACAAAATTGTGTCAGGTGACTCAAACACTTTGTCAGTTTTAATATGTGCTTTTAGTAAGTGCTTCATAAAACTATCATTAAAGAAAACTGGGTCATGCAGATGATTTTGTTTTGACTCTCTGCTTTCTTCTTTATATCATCCCCATAAAAAGGTGCAGGACATCAAAGGTGAGTCAATCAAGAAACTCCTTAGAGAGGCTCCTTTAGTCTTGTGGATGTTTATTGCTGTATTTGATACTTAGATCTCCCTCAATTCCCTCAATTATCCTGCAACTTGGATCCATGACCACTGACACATCCTGGCTCATGTAACTCCATGCTAGCCATGGCAGAAACAGATGCAGAGTTGATACTGATGTTTATGTTGTAACTTTTGTTCAAACGATATGTTGCTGACATAAATGACATTGCGACAAAAATATGGTGCCATGATGGTGAAATATTTTGAGAAAAATTTTCTGAGCAACCTGCATTCACTTAACATTGTAGGTGCTAGGTTGGTAGCAATTTTTTGCTTTTAATGAGACTGGGAAAGTTAAAGATAATTCTGCACTCTCCTTATCTAGTACATGTGTTCATCAGAGTGACATAGTTTGGGTTTTAGGATCTTGTCCCGTGTACAATTATACTTCTCTAATTTCCTTTAATAATGGCTTCTTAAGAAAGGACTGACTGTGTATATATTGGCTAGAAAGTGCAAACTTCAGCTGACCTCTCTTTATTAGTTTACATTACTATTTAACATAGAAGTCTGTTAGAAAATACAGGCACCACATAGGGAACTTTGACTGCTCAAACTGAAATGTTCTTTTAGGAGAAAGGGTAAAGATTTAGACAAAGCTAATTTCAACATCTTCAGGATGACAGATTTCAAAATAACTTTTGAAGCAACTCTTATTTCCCATTTTGAATATTAGGAGTAATCTGAAATAAACTTTAAAATTGAAGAAGTGCCATTACAAATTAAAACAAATATTAACATCTCAATTTACGCTGAAAAGAACTTGTCTTCCACAGAGCTCATCTTACTATTTATGTATATTTATCTGCATGAACCAGTCCTCTTATTTCTTCAATAAATATTTCCTTCATAGATTGTAGATTGTTATATTCCCTTCAATAAATGTTTAGCTAAGTTTTACATACAACATTTAGCTCCATTAGTCTTTCTAAGATGACCCTTCAGCTTTTAGTTTTCCGGATTCTGCCTTATTAATGTCAATTAAGTGTTAATCAATTTTCACTTACATGCTCGTTTAGAAGGAGAGTGATGTTTGAACTTTGTACAGAGGCTTGGGGTTTTTTCTGATAGGCTTTCAAAGTGGTGCTTTTTGATACAAAAAAAAGGCTTGAAACAGCCTTAATTGAATGACCTTGGTTTCCCTCTTTTCCCTATTTTCCAAAAGAGTCATAACCTACTGCACTTCAATTAGGATTTATTTTAGGCTTCCCAGCTATAACTCATAATTCATCACATTGTTGCAGAAACAATCTTCATGTAGGAGGCTCAACCCAGAAAGTGAAAAATAGTTGTTATTTTTGAGGCTAACACAGAATTTATGGTAGGAGAGAATTTATAACTTAAGCAAAAACTTTTTAAGTATCTGAGGTTGGAAAGCTGATACTAGGAAACTAAAATAATATGGAAATAACTTCACAATTTTTGCAAGGAGAAAAAATACCCATATGCGCGACGCTGAAAATTCATTCCTTGGATTATATTCACATCAGGACTGGATGCTTTTGTAAGTACTCATTTATCCCTGGGCAGAGGCTAGAAGAAAAGAATGAGGTTGTTTGCCCACTATAATAAATTATAGGAGAAAAGAGGTAAACAGCAGCTTTCCTTTTAGCAAGCGAGTTAAAGAGTGCACAGGCTAATGATCAACCACTTTCTATGGAGCCAATATCTGAGACTGAAAAAGCAGCCAGTCATTCCTTGGCTCTGCAGCAGTCTTGGAGCCTGTTATACACAAACAGAAGCAGGGAACAAAAATCTCATTTGGGATGCAGCTGGCCTGAAACAGATATCCATGGTGAGACACTCTTGGATACAAGAGGCAGAAAAAGACAGCGCCGTGATGATGAAGACATTTCTACACCTGCCTATTAAAGATTCAGTGCAAGAAGAATTTATCCATGTGGAAACGTGTCCTCCTACCTTATTGTCTGAGCAGAGAGTGGTTCTGCCAAGCATCTTCCTGTGTGTAGCTATTTGCCACAGTTGCTAAAGCTATCAAGGCTTCTTTGTGTGGTCAGGATTCTTCCCCAGAACCTGGAAGGGTTGGAGTATTGAATTCTTATGGACTTATCTCAGTTCTCCTCTTTCTTCATCCCTAATTCAAATCCTGATACAGGTATGCCACGCACTCACAGGTTTCCAGTCTATGAAGGCAGGGGGAGGATCACAGATAATTGTGGGAGGCAGATAATGGTAATTGTATGTATCATCTGCATGCAGGACTTTGGGACCTTGCTGGGGCCAGAATAATCACAATGAAGGGCAAATCTGCCCTTGCCCACTGCAGCTGTATTTCTGGATTGAAAACATGGAAGAGAGGCTGCTTTTTGAAGTTTCTCTCAGCTTGGCTAACAGCCCAATTCAGCAGACTTGGAAGATTTTCCATCATAATATTTCTCTGAAGTGAGCTGTAAGGATAAATGGCATAATGTATGTTTGGCTCAAGAGAGTCTAAATTTTGAAGAATCTTTTCTTGTTTGTTATGGAACAAATCCCAAACTTATTGCTTAGAAGTCTAGGCACCCTGCTGCTATGAGGCCCCATCTGAACATCTTAAGTATAGGGGGCAAGTACTCTCCTGTGTGAATAGTTGCTAACATTTCTAATCTCAGCTGTACTAATTACTGTGGCAGAAATTATTTCACAATGGACAAGGCAGATCGACCTCCTGATCTCTCCTAGAAGGGCAGAGAGGACAAGGGGGATCAATATCGTGAAACTACTCCTTACTTGCATGGCAGCCATCTAAGACTGAGCAAGGCTTCAGTGCTGAGACAAGTAGATCATGAAGAGAAATAACCCAGTTATCTTGGGTTCTGATAGAAACATATGGAATGGGCAAGGTAGATTTTTTTTGTACCCTATCTACTGTATATTTTGCTTGAGTTTGTGCAGTACGAAGTGACCAAGCATCTTGAGCACTGCTGGTTTTGAAGTAATAGACATTTCTGATATTCTTGATCCTGCCTAGCTCAGCCATATTGGTAGTAGAAGTAGATTCAAGATTTTGAGTTGTCAGTTTTAATATGTATTGCACACTTCTCATAAGAATACATTAAGGATAAATTTGTAATCTGTGAATTTATGATGGTTTTATTCTTTTTCCTGGGCAATGTCACTACCAGAGACAGCAATACCAATAGCATAACTCACAAAATGGACAACTTTGCAGACAATGCACAAAGATCTGAAAGGTCTAGATATTTAAGGTCTACAGACCCAGAGGCATGTAGGATTGTGCCACATTTCCAGGCCCTGAAAGCACCATCCCAAAATTTCAGAGCCATGAGACACATAGGATCTCAAATTTGAGGAGAGAGAAGGGGAGATTTCTAGGAGATGCCCAAAGAATGGAAATCCCATGGCTTTTCCTACTATGTGTTTAGGGGGCATCTGCAGCAGAGTTTGCATTTGTGACAGAGCACCCCAAATGCACAGCATCTACAATGAAAAACAGTGCCTTTTCATGAGTTTTGGGAGACAGAATTGGTTTTGGCGCTGTGCCGTAAAAGCTTGTGACCCTTATGCATCTCAAAAGTCATAACTGTCTATCTTTGGATGCTGTAATGCTCTTCCACAGTTTTAGACTGGCTATGGATGCTGTCAGAAGGCCCACTGTGTGAAAGTGAATGCTTTCCTAAGGGATAGGGATATCAGAATTCTCAAATTCTGAATATGAAGTTTCTACAGACCAACTCAGGAAAATTTCAACTGTTTCCTGCTTCCTGCCTTGTCCATTGTGGGAAGAAGCATTTTAATTCTTATTTATTTGGCAGTGACCAGAGATAACAATTTGAAATTGCTGTAGCATTTTTACTTCTGTTTGCAGATTGACGATTTCATAGGTGTGTTTTGAGTTGGAGGGTATTTAAAATGTTCAGCTTTGAGGATTGATCATAAGCAAATGTTTTGTGGATGTTGTGGTTTGTGTTTTAAATTACTGATCAGCTGTGATTAATTTGATTAGTCCTTTGACTTGAGGAGTGTGAATTACCTTCCCCCAGGTATAGCTGCTTGGAAACTGAAAATGTGTTTTAAAGTCCTCATGATGGGAGAATAAGCCCCAGCAAAAAATGAACAAAACTTATGAAAACAAGAATATGAACTGTAAAATCACTACCAAAGAGAGTGGGTTTAAATACTGCAGTGAACAATCCCAGAGAATTTGGAGTGAAAATTTTGCTTTGTTAATAGGGAGCACAACATCTCCAAAAAAACCCAGAAGTAGGATGGAGTGTTGTTAGCCAAAAGCCAATCTGCCATAGTGTCTCTCTTGTTATTTGTTTAATGATATGTAGGGCAGTCTTCTTTCTCCATTTTCTAGTATAAACTTCTAATTTTCTTCATCATATTGGATATAAACTGAGATGATGCTATTTTCCAGTGGTGATGATGACAGTACTGTTCAAGCCTACCACACTGGGAACTAGACCTGGATTTTGAAGGATTCTCTATGAACTGGACCTGGAAAACCTATGGTTTCATTAGTCTGCAGAGGGACATCTTAAAGAGGCCAAACTCTACTCCATACTGATTAACAAAGAAATTACTCCTGAATGAAAACAAGCATGAGTACTTTTGTGAAAGAATATGGTGGTAGGATCAATATATGAAAGTCTTACATGGAAAATATTTTGACCGTGATCCCAGAATTATTGGCAGAAAATGTGAAATGTAGCAATGAAGTTGAAGGTCTCCAGTATCTCAGAAGAGATTGTTTTGTGCTTAAGAACACGCAGACAAGTCCAGGAAGAAAGATTCTTGAAATTTAGAGGAAATCATGACACATACGGATTTCTCTGCTGTTTGAATAGAGGTGCCAACTCATTTGAATGCATGTGCTTCCATGCATATTTTTATCACTTATTTGCATGCATAGGCACGCACTTTCAGCTATGCATCTGTGTTTAAAAATGCACACAAGAGCCATGTATGACTCTGAGCATGTTTTTGTTAATATATATATATATCATGCCAGCCAGCCAAATAGCAATAATATTTCTCCTGCTTGCTCATTCTTGGAAGGCTCATTTACATATTTATGCAGCTCCTGTTTTCTTTGTAAAATAAAAATCTATGAAATGATCTGCCTCGGCTTTCAAAAGGACACAAATCACTAAGCTTCTGATTTTTTTATTAATTCTATCCACTTCATTTTTGCAATTCTAGACATTCCTGAAAGTGAGGCTATGCCATCATTCATTTGCTTTCAGCAAAAGCACAATGGCTCCAGAATAAACTCTTAATTGTGGTCAGCATTTATGTCAACACCATCCATAACAAAACAAAAATTGATGAATATCAGCTTCTTTATATTTCAGTTGTAGAGCTGACTTACTGTACTATCACACTAAGTTACTTAACAGAAACAGAAATGCATTCGGATTGATTTTGGATTGGTTTGATTTGTTTATTAATTTTGTTTGAAACAACAAGCAGGTCACTGCTAAAAGAAAAAGAAAAAAGAAACATAACTGATCAAACCAGACTGCAACTTGCAATCAAAGTACACTCACAGGATTCATTGCACAGTCACCGTCATGCAGTTGTGACCTATGTGCTCTTTCTATCTGCTTTGTACTCAGCTACGCTGTGCTTTATATAGATTGAAAGACCTACAGGGAAAGAGTTATAGCCTGGGTTGTGGAACAGCCTTTGTGCTATGCGTCCAAAGGCAAAATGCATGTTTGTACCAACATCAGATTATGCCAAGAGGTGTAAATCCAGCTCAGCTATCAAAGGAAGGATGAACCCAAAATAGAAAATAAATTAGAGGCCTAGCATAAATCTTCCCACTTCAGCACTAGTGCTGGAAATAAATTCTGATAGACAAAAAAGCTTTTCTGGGAAATCCCAGTATTTGAACATGCACTCCTTAATCTGAAACATTTTGGGTTATGCTGCATTTTGAAAGAATATGCAGCTGATTGTTGCCCCATGACTAGGGAACCAAGGATGGGATTTGCTCACAGCTTTATAGCCCTCTTTAATGGAGGATTTTAGAGGAAGTCAGAGCCACACTAACCCGGAGTGAAAGGATCTCATGCTGCATAGTGATGGAAAAAGGAGCAGTCAGCAGTTATGTCAAGGCAAATTCTGATTACATGGAAATTGGGTTTTTTTCCTTCCCGGTGAGGGCATTACTTAGCAAGGCAATGATATTGGCAGCCATGGAAATTTAAAATCTCAGCTAGACAAGGACTTCATCTTTTCAGATCAAACTTTGAAGTTAGCCCTGCTCTGAGTAGGGCTTTGGAGCTTCAGAGTACATTAAATCATTCTGTGACTTTGACTTTAGACAGGTGAAATACTGATATTTACACCTGATTTAGTCAAGCAAGACCTCCTTTATAGTCAGGAGAGAAAAGCTGGGTGTGGTTCATTTTCATACTATGCTAAGTCTGACAGGTTGCAACACTGACTACAAAAGTTTTACCTAGCTCAGGTTTGTGCACCTACATGGCATTTAGATAAGACCAGCACATATTTTATCTTCTGTAGAGATGTTTGGGCAATGGGGATCCAGAATTTACTGCTGCTTGACCTCAGAGGAACTTGATGGGATGCGGGAACCATGAAAGCAGATGCTTGGTCAATCCCATATTCTCACTTATATATACCAAGTATTTTTATTACTGTATCATGAGAGATCCTGAAGGGCTCTGCAATGGTCTTTTTATGGAATGAATTAAAATAAATGTTTTAATAATTTGTGTGTGCTGGTGCATCCTTTGGGGAATTTCCAGTTTTATTCCAGTCTTACTCAAACAAAAGAAGTTTTAGAACAGAGTTCTCATGAATTTTTTTTTTTTGAAAACTTGCAGGGCCCAAATAAAGATTGAATGCTGAAAACAGGTTTTTGAAGCTCTTTTATTCATATTGGATGAGAATATAACTCTGCTAATCCTGTTGCAGGTCTGCAAGAAAAGAAAACAGAGAATAAGAAATATTTGCATGGCAGTCAATTTGTGAACCTGACTGATAAAGCAATTGCTAGTGTATCAGGATCACTCTGCATTGTGCTGATTGAAAAAAAAAACCACATTTAGAGATATATTTAAGTGCAGTGGAAGAAAAGGTAGAGTGTACCTAACAAATCCCATGGTAAACCTGTGATCTGTATCTGTGAGCTCTGGAAGCTCGTCTAGAGGGGCTTTCTTACCAATCTGGTTGTGAAAAGTAAAGCTATTTTCTCAGCAAAGGGACACTCTGCCAAGAGAAGTCAGAGTCCTTTTGCTGCCTTTCCTCCAAACTCCGTTCTGACTGACAAATGGGGACTTGATATTTGCCAAAGCAAGGACAGTAACAGGCATTTTTTGTCAGCACATGGGAGCAAAGCCATTAAGATTCTTTTTTTTTCTAGGAGGTACCAGTATGTCTCCCAAAACTGTACACAGAGTTTTAATTAAGATGTGATGTTTACTACCATTTTTCTGAGCCAGAACAGATGTTGCTCTGCAGCAAAAGTCTCTTCCAGGATGACTGGAGAATTCAGTGACATATGGAAATTAATGGGATTTTTGTGGCCAAATTTATCTCAGCATCACTTTCCACAAGGAGGTCTTGATTCCTGAGTGCAGTCTTCGGGGCTCTTTTACCACATAAGTCCAATGATACCACTAAAAGTAATAAAGCAATGATGAAACCACTTCTTTCAAGGTTAGAAACATTAATGACTATAAATAACAACCAGGTAGTGAAAAAACATCTTTATGTCAATAAGTGAACTCTCTTTCTCCTAGATGAAGAGACAGTAACTTGCCCAAGGTGTGGGAACAATATGGTAGGAGCAGTGGGGATAGTCTTGACTAGTATTTGGGTGTGGGTGGATGCCAAGCCGTGCACTTCCCCTGATGGATGGGCTGAGAGCTCCATGAGAGGTCAAGGCACCAAGCTGTGTAATCGGGCTCTGTAACCTTTCCGCCCTATATGTTGAGCCTGCACCAAAAGTAGGCTCAGCCTGGCAGCCTCTGTGTTGGTAGGAGCAGTGCCAGCTGTGATTTAAAACTGGGGATTGCTTCTGCCCTGTGCTGAGCCCCAGCTCCCCCATCCCAGCTGCCAGTAGGGCTCCCTGGTGTGCATTTGCTCAGGGTATGTGGGTTGGGATGTTCCAGAGCACAGGAAACATTTGCACACATGCACAATGTACCATGCACCCATATCTTTAAAAGCCTGCTACAATCAAGGAGAATTTGGCCTTTTTTCTGTATTGACTCCACACTGAAGAAGAAAACATTTTATGGTACTAATAAGCACAAAGCTCAGTCCCTTGGTCCCGAAGCAGACAAATGTCAAATGTGTACAACTAAAGGAGCACTTGTTTTGAAGGCAGATCAGCTGCAAAAAATGAATTGGCTTTGCTTTTCAGATCCTCCTACGAGTCCTCAGAATACTTGGTGTGGTTTGCTGTTATGCCATCCTATTTCTGAGCATGTTTTCCTCTCTTTTGTACTGACAAAAAAATGCCTTCTTCATCAAGAGAAACAAGAGTTCATATGCTTCATGTGGGTAAAATCAAAAGGGGAGCTATATGCAGGTATGACTGTTTTACAGATACATGCATCTCTGTCACAGGATAAAGAGGGGTTTTGTAAATAGCGTGGTGTTCCTGTGTTGACATTTCCTCTGCAGGCAGCGCTCCAGCTTTGTGCGGGCGCCTGGCACTTGCACACAGCTCTGCTCTGTTATGGAAAGCCAGGCATGCGTGAGCTGATCACTGGAGACAGGCAAGGAAAAGGGGGACCTCAGCAAAGATGAGTCAGTTGGGGACAGGGAACACTGCATCTTTTGTGGAGCAGTGTTAAGAGGGAGAGGGAGGTGAGAGCAATGCTTGCACAGCATCCTCCTGGCCCCCCCTGCCCCGATCCCCAAACCAGTATTGGAAAAAGGCAGAAAAAGGCAAACCTGCTGGAGCACAACAAAACCATGCAGCAGGAAAATGAAAGCCCTGGGGGGAGATATAACTCCCATGCATTTGTGGAATACAAGTCCCGGAGAGGAAGAGTGGGGGAAATCTTGCTGTTGCTGCTATGGAAACCAAATCCTCCTCATCACAGGGAGGAGATGTGCCAAAGTCCTGGGCAGCCTGGCTGCTGCTCACATCATAAGCCAGACCCCCCCCATTTCCTACCTCTCTGTTCTCTCCTAAGACCTTAATGGTTTCGAGGCTTTGTGTACAGAAATGAAGGGTTATGGAGCTGCAGCAGTGTTCAACCAACCGTCCTGGCAAAATATATTCAGGTCTTTCTCTGAGAAATGCCAGAGGCTTTCTAGTTATTATTTGCCATTACAGGAATGTGCTGGGGCTTTTTGCTCCCCCCTTGAATCGGATTGAAGGGAGGATAAAAAGAGGTTTAGAGGCATCACCTATGATTCATGTCTGTCTCTGTGGCTTTTTACACTCCTGAGGCTGGATGAGAGATACTGGCTGGAGAATTAGTTTTGGAGTGGGGCTCTTGGGTGCCAGTAATCTAGCAGAGGAAAACATGCTTCCTACCTGTGTTATTTCTGCTGCATCTGTGTCTGAGGAAATGAGAGCAGGGTTTTACCAGTCAAGGCAAGGGGGAGTGAGGACCAAGGAAAAGAAAGCAAAAGAAAAATTGTGATAAGGACTGAGTAGGCCTCTCATTATCTTTTCTTGGTCTGTGCCTGTGCCAGGCTGCAGGGTATGAAGAGTGATTGCTCTCCAAGCCCTGGATATAGAAATAGCTTGCCATTTTACTTTTTTAAACGGCAGCTGTGCTCATTACAATGTGTGTTCATGGCAGTTTTGTATTCATCAATTTTCTTATACCAGAGACAGAGGTATGTTTCTCAGTGCATTATCCTTACACAAGTCCTTTACTTCAGAGAAACCTCTTAAACAGGCTGATCTGCAAATATAAGGGACGTAGACCCCATGGGATAAAATTATCGTACTTGAGACCCCTGGTTGGAGGGAATCCTGGTACGTGCTGGGATGACAACAGATGTGTGTGCTGAATTTCACAGGAGATAGAAGAACATTCCCTATAATAGGAGCCAAAAAGTCAGGTACTCTGCCAGTGGCATAGAAAACTGGGAAAATACATAAGGGAGTTATGTCTACCTTATTCTTTTATTATTCCCTTTGTATCCATAACTAGCTGTTGCTGGAAAACCTGAGTGCAGATATTCTGGTAGTCTGACACAGTTCCCTCTGTGAGGAGTAGTCCCATTGAACCAAATAGCACCAGTTATTAGTATATTATTATGAATTTACCTACAAGTATTTACAGGATTTTGACTTTATTGAGGCTTACAGGATTTCTGTGTTGTTGTAGCTCCTTGAATATCAGTGGAGATAAGCCATGTTCATTGTGAATGTCAACATCAACCCTGTCCCTGCTTGCTGCTACCAAAAGTTTCTGGGGGCACACCAGCTAGCTTGGAGTATGTGCTGTAAGGCTGCAGCATATTTTAACCATGAGTAAGGGAAAATAAAAAAAAGAAAAGAAAAAAGGCATCTGAAGACAGAGAGACCTGGCTGAGTCCCAAGAGAAGGAGGAATTTCACTGGTCTAATGATCAGCATCTTCTTCAAAGACAGGAGCAAGAAGAATGTTAAGTATGTGTCCTATCTGCATTGTTCTGTGACAAGAGATTCACCCTCTGTTATGAGCCCATTTTGGTTACAGTAGAACTCCTGCATGCCTCACTTCAATGATTTTCAGTGAAAGGTCAGAAGGAGGGGGGCACTGGTGTAGCTAATTCAGCGATTGTGCAGTACCCGCTCTTAGATTCTTGGGGGTTTATTCTGTATTAAAAATAAGACACAGTTGTTTACTAGGGGATTACTGAATGGCCTCTGTTCCCATGATACCTAGAGGAGCCTGACAATTATTCTCCCTGGGTTCTCCCTGGAGCGATTTTCTTTGCTGGCAGGGAGGAAATTGTTCATGTTTCATTTGCAGTACCGTTGTTCCAGCTGCCAGAGCAGGAATGTTTGCCTGCCAGCCTGCATTGGTGGCAGCGGCTCCTCTTCAGACCTGCCATCTGTTAGCGTTATTCCTGATGTCATCTGCATGATGGCAGCTCCTGGATGGGTGTCCCTCTGTGCTAGGCACTGTGTTTCACTGTGTCAGGAACAGCAGAGGGGCGAAATAGAGGCAGGTAAGGGACACAAAGGGCTGGAGAGGGGCTGTCTGTCCCAATCATCTTGGCAGGCTGGGAACAAGGATTTGAACTACATTTTCCTGTTTCTGGCTCCTCTTGGTCTCTTACTGAAATACCTCCTTAAGTATCCACTGTAAATAACAGCTGCAGCACAACACAAGGGTCTGAAAGTCCCTGATTTACAAAACAAGGCTTCTTATAAACAGCCTCATCCTGAATCCTTGCATGATCTGGACAGACTTTAAAAAAAAAAGAAAAGAAAAGAAAAGAAAAAAAAAAAGGAGGAATTTTCCCTTAATTTCACTCGGTTCTTAGCCAATCTGGATTCTCTGTAACATGGGTTCCTCACTGCTCAGGAGAGTATTTTTTTGTTGACTCTTTGGATCCCGCAAAGAACCCTTTCAGGCTAAGCCTAAGCCCCATCACGCTGAGCGCATGTTTTAAGAAATAAAAGCCCACTCCCGACTGGCCAGCCCTTGGCAGCTTGGGCGACTGCGGTCAGAAACATCCCTGGAGCCCGGCTGTGCTGGAACCCCGGCCCCAGATCACACCCGTCACTGCCCTCCCCGGCCTTTCCCTTTCCCTTTGTGCGGAGCCGGGGAGGCTGCGGGCGGTGCAGCCCGCCGAGCCTGCAGTGCCGGCGCGGCACCACCGAGCGGCACCGTCCGCCCGGGGACCCGGACCGCGGCCGCCGGGGCCGGCACCGCCGCCGCTCGGGAATCCCGACCGCATCCGCCGGGAGCTGCCGCACCGCGACCTTACGGGAACAGCAAGGGCTGCTCTGAGCGGGAGGCAGGTGTCCCCCTGCCTCGGCTGGGCATGTACGCTACCAAAAAAGAGCATTTCCGCGTAACCTCAGCCCCCAAATCTCGGGGTTACCCACGTAAGTCTATCGAACACGACCGCTTCCGTCACGGCTTTCTGTGTAGGGTGAGTTGGTAACTCAAAACGCTGCTGAACCATCCAGGGTTGCATCCAAACACAGCAAGGGGGTTTTCATCATTTACAGCATTTGGATTAGTAGGAAGGGTTTGTTTGGTTTGGTTTTCCCCTCCTGTCTTGTTTTTGGTTTTGAGATCACATTTCTGCTTCCAGATGCTCAAATGATTCGATATTAAAAAGTTCCAAACAATGCTTTTCTTTCTTTGTATTTTTTTTTAATGAGACTTAGCAGGAAAATCTTTGAACTTTAAATTAATCCAGTGGTTGTGTTTATATGCTATAAGCAATGTTTCTAGTAAATGGCATTATACAGGTCAATATCTAAATCATGTCTATTTTCACTTTCTGAAAATAATGGATTTTTTTTAACCTGAAAATCTGGATATTTAATGATTAGATGTTACATTTTTAAGCCAATTTAATAATTCTTAAGAAGGATACAAATATAAACAGGCTAAAATAGAAACATTTCAAATCCTGTCAAACAGAAATCAGTTCTGCACTTTCCATTAATTCAGTTCCTTCAACTTTTGACCACACATCATCCCAGTAGTTCTCCCAATCCTTATTTGAGCACTGCTGTGGCTCCCTGGGGCTGCATAGCTGCCACAAGTCCCAGCCTCCACATCACACAGGCTACACATGCAGGATGCCACATCTCCTTTCTGGAGGAGACTGAGGTGACAAGAATGACTTCAGGGGTGCCTTACCATCTCACCCTGGTCATGATGTGTGAGTCCTACTTCAGGAACTGGGAGTCTCCCACATTTACCAGTTTCTGTGTGGCCAGTCTGTCTGCTTTGCCCTGCAGAGCTACTTCCGTCCTTCATCTTTCCCAGGCAGAACTGAAATTCTGTCTTTATTCTGTCTAACCTATATGTTTTGGAGGAGTCATTTGGACATGACTTCTTGCCATTCTGGAGAGCGGGCTTGCTCCTGCAGCTCATGCAGTCTGATGCATTTGCTCACTACTAGTGCATCTGGGAACAAATGGCTGTAAAAGCTTCGAACAAGACAGAGACTTTGCCTTTTGGTAATGAAATTGGTTTTGTTTACATACATTTAAAGAAGATGCTTCTGTGATTGGCAGACTGAGGAATGTTTAGTTTTTATTTGCAGATGACTTAATATATCACGTACACACACACACATATGCACGCACAGAGAGAGCCAGTAATCAATAGCCTAAAGTCAGACACCATGCCTGGAGGAGGGACTCAGCATCTGGGGGGACTTCAAGCCCACTTTCCCAAAGTTATATAGGGTACTTAAATCCCCCTGAGGTCAGTATCCCTATGTTATCTGTGTGGACCTTGCATGAAGTGCAATTGCAATGTTTTTATTGTTTTTGCTTTCTGTTTCAGTAAGTTCAAGGTAGACCAGGCCAGGCTGGCCCCAGAAGTAAACAGCTGAAAGGACACCCCATGGACATGTATGGGAGTCCGTGTCTGCCCATCCCTGCTGTATAATAGTGTCCATTGTTTCCTCTGCCTTTTGTGTTTGAAGAAAAAGCCCAAACAAACCCACACAAATAGAATGTGACCTCCTTTCCTCTCCTTATAAGATCAGAATCAAATTCTTGTAGTTCTGCCCTTCTTCTCTCAAAGGCCCTTTCCCCAAGACTGGGAGCACAACAAACAAAGCTTCTCTAAAGAAATACAGGCAGCAAAGTGTCTTTTTGCCAGTCCCATCCTTTCACTGGCTTTGAATCCAGAAGGGCTACTCCCTGCCAAGCCTAAATGAGCTGTGTCAGCTTGGGTTTGGATGCTTGCCTTGGTCCCAGGCATTTTCTTCCACAGTAAACAAAGCACAGGTAAATAAAGCAGCTGCTGAGGGGAGTTGGCTGGCAGACCTGCAGAATGGCCCATCACCACTTTGCCGAGGCTGCAGAGCCAGGTGGCCTGGGACAGCCAGGCCAAGGCCACCTGGCAATGAGGGCTGCATTTGCACCTGGAAGAAGAGGCAGCCTCTCCTCCCACGGCTCTTCATGCCCCATGGAGCATGAAGGAGCAGCCATCCCCTACCTCCCCTTTCTGTGGCAGAAACAGACCTACCAGCTGCAGTCCACTGTCAGAAAAGCCAAATGCAGCATTGTCTAACTTTTGATCAGCTTGATGACTGAGTGGGGACATCCCCCTGTGATGCATCAGTTCAGTCTCTGAAACAGCATTGTGCCTATCAACAACACTCACCTGCCATGAATTGCTGGGTGGAGAATGAAGGCAGGGAAAAGTCAAAAAGATCTGCTGAGCAGCATAGATACAGCCCTGCCAGACTTCTTTTAGGGAACAGCTGCCTTTTTCCCTGTGTGGTCTGAGCCATATAAACACTGTTGTGTGCTGTGGTGCAGGTATGAAAACAGCAAGTGGCTGCAAAAGT
Organism: Cyanoderma ruficeps; assembly: GCA_008694505.1. NCBI lineage: Eukaryota > Metazoa > Chordata > Aves > Passeriformes > Timaliidae > Cyanoderma > Cyanoderma ruficeps. The sequence continues at coordinate 4,450,315 of VZDJ01006585.1, read as the reverse complement.
TTCACTTTACTTGGATCCCAGTGCAAGTGTTGGGGAGGGACAGCCAGCTATGTTCATCCCAAGGCTCCCTGCCCTCCTCATGTTCCAGGCCTCTGCAGGGAAACTGAGGACTCACCTCCCACAACCAAGCAGCTTTCTATGAATTATGTTTGTCCCTTCTGCCCTTGTAGTCAGCACTTTAAGGGTTTCTTCCCAGATAAAAACAGAGGGCAAGGGAATGACCTAGCAGTCTGTCCAAAATTACTTGGGAGAGTAAAAGCCCTTTGTGTGTACTGTGTTTTTTTAGGATATCTTTGTGTTTCTATGATCATTGGAGGACCCATTTGAGACTGTATTAGGGACTGTGCCAGCACTTCATAAAAAAGTTGGATGTGTCCTGAGGACCCTCCCAGGAAGAGGTAATGACAAGTGATGCAAATTGATGAGAACCTAGACAGCATATCTAATAAAGCACACTGAAATGATAATCTGCTTTTTTCGCAGAAGTGTTACATAAATAAAGTAAAACTTGATTATTTCTGATTTGTGTGCAGTCATTTTTTCTTTCAGATATCACAACTGAGAAGGCAATTTGAGAGGGGAGGAAGAGCTCCTTTCTATCACTGGGGCTGAAACCCTGCTGTAATAGTAGAAATGGCTTTTCTGTCTTCTTAAATTTTCAGGTTAGGACTTGCTATCTTCTCAAAATACAAATGCAAGTCATTGGGCTCACCTGGAATTGCAAAATCATGATAATTTTGGCTGAAAGTGACCTCACCAGGTTATCTAGTCCTACCTGCTTCTCAAAGCAGTACCAAGCTACACCAGCTTGTTCAGAGCTGTGTCCAGTCAAGTTCTGAGTATCTCCAAATGTGATACCTTTGGAGACAGCTCCTCTGGGGTATCTATGCCAATATTTTACCACCTGTGGAATGACCTTTATTTTTCCTGACACATATCAGAACTAGCATGTTGCAGCATGTCTTTTTCCTGGTTTTGTGCAGCTCTGAGAAGGAAGTCTTCTCTATACCTTTCTCTTCAAGTAGTTGTAGTCAAATGTAGCAGTAATTTCCCCTCCACAAATCTCAGCCTTTTCTCATATGCTGAGTGCTCCAGCCCCCTGACCACATTGGTTTCTCTCCACTGGGCTCCCCCTTGTATATCCCAAACTGGAGATGTTACTGTAGGTGGGATCTCCCCAGGTTGGAAGCAAAGGGTAGTGCTGCTGACCTGCTGGCTATGCTTTTGTTGACAGATCCCAGTATGTGGCCATCCCTCTTTGTAGAAATGGCACACTGTTGGTTCATATTAAACCTGCTTTCCACAGTATCACCCCAGTCTTTCCCTGCAATGTTGCTTTCTATCCAGCTGACATCCCAGCCCTTGCTGGGGTATGGAATGACTGTGCCCCAGATGCAGCACTTTGCCTTTTTTGAAGTTCATGGTTCTTGTCAGCTCATATCCCCAGCCTGCTGTTTTCCTTCCAAACAATACTTCAACTCTCCAGCTTATCAACTGTTCTCTCTAATTTGGTGTCATCCATGAATTTGTTGAGGGTGAGTTCTGTCCGATCGTTTAGGTCATGGATAAAGATATTGAACAGATGGGCACCATTGCTCCATAACCTGGATGCCACCTGGATTTCATGCTGCTCATAACAGGCCTTTGAACCCAAAGGTCCAGCCAAATTTTAGTCCAAATTAGTGTCCACTTCTGCGGTTAATGCCTGTACAAGTTAGTTATGAAGATACTGTGAGAGACTGCATCCAAGATCTTTCAAAATCAACATCATCTCTTCTCCCATTGTCTCCTGAGCTGATCATGTGATCATAGAGGAAAACCATGTAAGTGAGACATGATCTGCCCTCAGAAAATCCATGCTGGCTGATTCAAATCACCCTATTGTCCTTTGCATGCCTGGAAATGTTCTCTATGACCTTTACAGGGCCTGAAAGGTGAAAAGTATTGGCTTGTAAGGCAGAAGGTCTCACCTCTCAAGAAGGTTTCGCCTCCTCAGGAAGGCTTCTCCTTCTTGGTTTTCTTCAAGAACACATTTGTGACTTTTGCCTTTTTCCAGTCATTGGGAATCTGATTACCACGGCCTCTCAAGAATGACAGGGATTGCACTTGCGGTAACATTCACCACCTCTCTGAGCCCCATATTATTGATCACATCTTGTCCTATGGACTTCTGCGTGTCTGATTGGTTTAGGTGATCACCTTTGTCAAAGGCTCTGCTGCCCCAACTTTGCCACATTCATTAACACCATAGAATAAAACCAGAAACTGCTGCCTATCCACCCCAGACACTTTAGATATCTAATCAGGAACGAAAGTTTTATGGTAGACAGTAGTTGAGATTGTTTGAATTTTTCCTTCCCAAAACTACTCTATGGCCCTGTCTTCATTTTTGTTAATTGGTGTTCCAACTTCTTTTTTTACCCCTAGCAAAACGCAGAAAAAAGATTAAATGCCTCATAACATTGAACCTCTGTTTGAGTAAGGAGCCTCTTTGTCAGCTCCCTGCCTTTTGTTGTGACATTCAGATACTCTGTGGAAGTGCCCACAACCATCATTGCTTTCTCACCCTGAAGATCAAATAATTCTGATGACAGTAGGCTGGTTTCAAATTGCCATGTGATGATGACTGGTGACCAAGAGCAAATGGCTGCTAAAAGCAGAGATATGCCTGGGAAAACAGATCGGTTGTGAGTTGCTAACAAACACACACACGAGATCACTTTAAACAGTCAAAAGAATACAGGTTATTCTCCTCAGAGTGCAAGTGAGATTGAACAGTTCTTAAATTCACAGAATAGGACTCAGTAACACCATATGGTCTTGGTTAAAATTATTTTATATTGTTACAAAAGCAAAACCATCCCACAGAAAGCAAACCTTGAGCCAGTGATGTGAATACTGCTGAGGAAGTGAGAAACCTGAACTTGATTTCCTGACCGACCATAGTGCAAGATATCTTATCTGTAAACATTATTAGCTTTGAGAATTTCCACTTTCATTTCTTCATCGGTAAAATTATGATATCAGTAATAGCACCTCTGTGTGGTGAACTACTTGGATACTGTGCTACTGGTGATCCTATCAATATAACAGCATAAATTAAATAGAAATGGAACTTCTATTTAATCTGGAGTCTTTACTCCAGACTGCTTTACCACTGTCTAAATACAACCCTTAAGATTAGTAGGTGTTTTTGCTCATTTTTAATGTACTATTTCCTATTTTTAGGGTGGGGTTTTTTCTTCTTCCGGTAAATATTGCCAGAAGTGTCACACCTTAGAACTGGTTTCTTTAACTTTGAGGAAAGCAGGACTTATCTTGCCACTTCCTAAGCTTTTTTCACTGTAAGAACTACTCTGAAACTATATCCATGTAGAATAATGCAACATTTTAACACGTGCCAATGAAATATTATATTGCTTTATATCACAGCTCAATGTCCTGCCTATACTTTACTATCAGGAGCATAATTCTTTGTTTTGAAAATGAATTTCCAGAATTATAGCTGCAGTACTGTTGTCCATAGTTGGCTATTAGCCATGACCATTGCTTGGCTTTTGAGCAGGATGGGAAGTGTGCCAGGGAAGTAATTATTCTAAGTAAAAAAGAACTTGATGCTATAGAAGAACAATTCCTATTGTAGAACTGCGTCTATTATTTCTACCCTGCTATAATCACGTATTGCAAGAGGGATGGTGTGGGATAGATGGAGTAAGGGACCAGCAGTCAGAACATCTGGCTTCTCTCCCTGGGTGTGGTGTCCCTCTCTTCAGCTCTGGCCTGGGCGATCACTGTTCGCTTGTCTCCTTGGAGGGATGGTTTTTGATTAGCTGTGGGTGATGTTCTTGCTGATCTGTGGAATCAGTGCTTGATAAAAAGCAGCTTAGCTTTTTTTTTTTCTCTCTCTCTACCTGGGGCCTGTTTCAGTCTTTGCAAAACTAAAGATATGTCTTGAAGCATGATTTGTGACCAAAAATGTTTGAACATTGCTTGATTAGACAAGTTGAAGAATTATTCTTGTTATTACAGCATGGTTCAGAAGCAACTTCCAAACTTAAATCCACTCCTAATATGGGGCTTCATGCTTCTGAGTGAATAGCACCAAGATTAAAAAGACATTCTAAAGTCAATTTTTTATTCTCAGTTATTACTTCGGTGTAAACAGATTGCAGTGCTTTGCATGGGGGGAAGCGTGAGCTTCAAGAGCTGGTGAGCCATCAGAGATGATAATTGCAGTTTCTGGCAGTGGATACACACACACACACAAATCCCCACTGCAAACACAGTACAGCCTGAGCTGCAGTTATGAGAGCTGTTGCTCTGTGCTCATTTTCATTTCTAGCCAGTAAAATAATTCACTATGTCAATAGTACATGGGAGGCATGGATGCTAATTTACATTCCTTTGTAAAGGGTTTCAGATGATTATACTTTCCTCACAGCCAATCCTATGCTAATGAGAACCCTCTGATTCCAAAACACTGCCAGGATTAATGTTCATGGACTCTGCACCAGGGTAAATGACCTGTGGCATAGCTTTAATTAAGGAAGACAGCCACGTAATTAGAATAACAACAGCTTACTATCAATTTCTGCAGCATGTCTCGGCCTCCGGGTGATACGTCATTTGTGTTCACCGCCTGCATGTGGGTGGACTACTACATGAAAGGCCCAAAAAAGAAAGCTTTGTCATTTCTAAATGGATATTACATAAGCTGCATCCTTTGTAGAATGCCTGAAGCAGCAGTTGCAGCTTATTATTGCAAGAAGAGGAACAGAAACCAGCATTGCACAACAGAGACCTGAGGAGAGATTCATATGAACTGATCCCAGCACTTTTGGCCTGCCCTTCTGAGCAGATAGAGTAAAAGATTTGGTGATGTCTCAGTCTAGCACCTGGCAGCTCCTTGGAGAGAGGACTACATCTGAAAATACCTGGGTGCTTGGCCCCACTCCCCTCCTTCACACAGAGTATGGCACATCTTGCAGTGACAGATCCTACTCTCAGGATTTTAGGCTGAGTTTTAGCTTGTGAACTGTGGTGAGCAGGGACCTGCTTAGAAAAATAAGCCACAATTGTCCATTGTGCTTTGCAGATAAAATTTTGAGACTGATCGGCTCTCAATATGCTGGTGCCGACAAATTTGTATGTGGACCCTTTTCTGGCAGTGACTGTCTTCCTTTTTTGTATTTGCATGGCACCATAGTCAGATATGTTTTTGGAACATTGAGTGTGGACTCAAATTCCTTCACAATATAGGTTCTTTAAAACTGCATTTTAGACCCCCACAAGCCCCAAATCTGGTTGTAAAGCAGCTCCTCTCCTGACATGTCATGACTAAGCCTCCTGCCAGTGCCTGTCCTAGTGACCTCTACTGTTGTTCTGACCCTCATCCATCTCAGAACGTATCTACTCCTCTGCCTTGACAGCCTTCCCAGCTATCCCATACAGTCACAAAGCAGGAGGAATCTTCAAGGGTCATCTAATCTTATCCCACAGCAGCATGCGTAGTGATGGCAGATGTCTAACTTCCTTGAAGAAAATATTACCTGCAGTCTTTTTAGAAAGTCTAGTGCACTGCTTCACTGCCTTGCAATTAGAGAGCTTTCTCCTCATGTTTCAGAGAAATCTTCATTCCTGCAGGTTAATTCCTGTCCTATATAACAGAAATACTTGGAGGGAAGATTAATTCCTTTGTTTGGAACAATCTTTCACGTGCTTGAAAAAGGTTACCCTGTCCCTTCACAGATGTTTGATCATTCTCATTGGTCTACTTGATGTCTCTAGAATTGATTAACATCTTTCCTAAAGTAGACTCTATCTGCTTTTGTTGCTTTTGACTTCACCTTCAAGTTTCCCTGGACTTTAGAATCTTTTCCTGCCTATGCACACAGGAACTTACAGACCCTACAAAAATAAAAAGAAATTTTGTTATATAACAGAAACAAGCAACAAAAATAATTATAGAGGCCTCTTAGCTGTATAATGATACTTCAGTGAATAAGGTGATACAGAGATAAATGAAAGTAGTCGGCCTTTTCATAGGATATTTAGATGAATTGCCTCACTGTCAAGTCTTTGAACTTTAAAAAATAACATTTCAGAGATTCGGTTGCAACATGATACAAGACTGACTGAAATTCTAATTAGTCTGGTGGACAACAGACTTGTTCCTACAGAACAGGAAGCTAATTACTTTTGCTTATAATAAACTCTTCAGATTTCACTTGTAACATCTGCTCTTCAGCACTGGCACTAACACAACACACAGACAATGAATAATTATATTAACACCACAATGTTACCAGAAGCGGGGTTTTATTCTAAAGTAAGACTTCATTAGTCAACACTGTAATAAAGAACAGAGAGTTAAGTGCAGTAAACTCAATTATGATTGTGTAACTGTGATTGCTTCATACAGAAATTCAGGGAGCCTGTAGTTGGTTATCCTGATCCTCTGTGATTTGGATAGCATTTCTTCATGAGTTGGACAGATCTTTACTACAGAGCCAGCCCAAACTCTCAATCTCTTCTTGTTTGTCTACCTAGCATGTAGAAACCAAAACTTTGCTACAATGTAGTGATGTAGGCTGACAAGCTTTTCCTAAACAACATATTATTGTGTATGAGCTGCCCAGTACTTACTACCTTGTGTCAGGGTGTGCCTCAGTTACTCCAAGGCACAATCAGAAATTTCTTGATCTCAGACAGTCCTGTGTGCGGTTACGAGTAAGAGAAAGTGTGCAGAAGAGTACCATGGTGACAGTGCCACCCCCTTGTTTGTACATAGGTAATGGAAGTTAAGATTAAATTACATGACTAGGCATGGGTTAGAGATAGACCTCTGCCTTAGTTGAACTCACCTAATTTCAGATGACTAGGATGATGATAGCTTGCTTGTTCTCTTGCACAAATGACAACTTCTCCCATGATCACCTAGAGAGAACTCCTAGAGGAGTGGTTTTCAAAGGTTTGGACCAGCGGATTGACAGTAGCCTTCAAGCTTTCCATGGATCTGTGCCCCATGCAATAAGAAAATTAATAGTAGGTACTATTTCAATCTGGTCACTTTGTGAGCCATCATCTCTAACCTCTCAAGACAAAAGTCTGTGGGATATGCCTTGTACACACATGCACAAATACAAGAGCACTGAGGATAACAGGGCAAAGGCTGTTTGCCGCAGCCAAGCTCACCCCTGCATCAGGCCGTATCAGATGTAAGCAGCTGCTCACTTGGTTAAGCAGAAGACAAAAACATGTGCACTGTTAACATGGAGGAGAATGTAAATACTCCATTTGCAGATGTTCTCTTGGACAAGCACTCAAGCTTGTGTGCTTCTTTGTACACCAGAGCAAGCTGCCTTTCCCAAAATGAAGTTTGGGGTTTTCTTTACTGGGGTGTGTGTAGCTGCACTTCTCATCTCTTTGGGATTCCCCAGCTTTCATCTCTTTGCCTTCCTTGCTTTAGGCCATGGCATGACTAACCTGTCCTTCCAGCTCAGAACTGTTAAACACCACTCCTCCCTGAAACCATCGGCTGCAGTCCTCAGACCTGCCAGGTCCTGTGTGTTTTAGCATGAAGCTCCCACCTGCCTGCTGTACTACCCATCTTTGCTTAATGCATTTACAATGCAGAGATGTGGTGTCTCTGCCACCCCAGGATATACCACTCCAGTATCACTACTCATGGGATCCTCTGATCTGCTGGCAGCTGGAGTAGGACAGGCAGATTGCCCAGGCACTGTGCAATGTCCCCATTGTTTCCTCTTCAAAAGAGCCTTCCCAGGGTGCATGTGATCCCCAGGACATTTGGAGCTCCTCATCATCCTGTGCTAGCAGGAGGAGATGGGCTGTGATAACTTCTCAGCTTTCTGAAATTCAGATATATGACAAGTCAGACCTTGGGGTGGGACGGGGTAGCAGGTTGAGGGACAAACACATTTAGGCACTTTGGTAGGCAGAGTTCACTGCCCCTGCAGTGCTTCTGGACAGTGATAGTAGGATATCTGAGTGTGGATCTCATTTATAAACACATGATCCTGCCAGCAGGCTCCTTTAGTGCTAATTTGTGATGCAGGATGGGTGATGTTCAAGGGAGAATATAAAAAGTACTGCTTAGTGAAAGAAGCTGTCTAATGAAGTAAAAAATTACCTTGACTGAGATACTTCTAGCAGATTGTATTTATTGGAGGTTCACAATGGTTCTGTGATGTGCTTTACCTTGTGAGGATTAGAGAACAATTACTGCAAGTGAAAGACACTACAAGTTCAATTTGTCTCAGCCTGCAGAAGTCTTTTACAATAGATAAGGTGAACAATAGCTTGGAAGTGACTCTTTCCTTCCACTGACTATAATTTAGGAAGCAGAATCTGTTTGGCTTACATATGTATGCCAGAAGTTAATAAGCTAAATCCCATATTAAAGAAAACCTAAATCTAGGATATGGATGTTCCTGTGTCTCCAGCTGCTGAATGAAGTGATCCTTGTGTCCTGTAGTATATGTATAAGTACAGACCCATTTTCCAACATTGTTTTTTTAATCTGCTCTGAAGTAGAGCTGCATATCCCTTTATTACTCCATGTCTGCCATGGAACACTGTACCAGGTGATCTGCTCTTCTTCCTTGTTTGTGATCTGTGAGAGCAGAAAGTTCCCACATGTGACAGTCACATTCCCCAAGCAAGTGACTTGCTCAGCCCCAAGCCAGCCAAGCAAAACTCTTGTTTTGCTGAGTTCCTCAGGAACTTGCTGTGGACAAGCAAAAGCAAAGGGAAATGCCACTAGGCTACTACTCCCGTGCCAGAGTGGAAAAAGCATTAAGAAAAACAGGTTCATGGCACCCATTTTGAAACACCTAAACTAAATGAAAAAGCCAAATGTCATAGAAATCTTGGTTGTTTGTATATCTCAGGGCCAGGACAGTGTCAATTTGAAAACATTTGCCGAGGGTTTTCTGTTGGCCTCAGTTCTCAGGTCCCCATGGAGGCAATACATTCATCCCAGCACAGACTGGTGTTAAATTTCACTGGATCATGGGGGGCATGTCTCTACCCCATTTTGTCCTGGGGTGGATGACTGCCCCAGGGGTTGAGAGGTGAATAAAAAGCCTCTTGAGCTTTTGCACTGCTCCTGCAGCTGTCTCTGCTCTCTGCCAGAGGAACAAAGCACGGGACTATGCTCATATATACAAAGTGAAATGACTGACCTCCACCTCAATGAGACACCTCCATGTTTCCCAGAGTTTAGCAATGTGCTGTTTACTTTGAAGCAGGGAAGATTTTGGCCAAGCATGATTGCTTCACAGGATGCAGCAATGGCAGACAAGGAAAACACCTTATTGAAGGAGCGGGATAAGCTTTGCTAGTACAGATTGGATTGCCCTGATTTCACTGATTCACAACAGGATGAATCACATCAATAAGAGAATCCCTTTCCCTGAAGAACTCAATCTAATAATATGGTGTACGTGTATCAGGATCTGTGCTGAGATAGCACAGGAGAGGAATGTTGAACTTTGATTTGTGAATCACCACTTTGTATCTAGTGGCTTGTTTAAAACAGACACTTTTTAGCTACATCTACCCACAAATAGGAAAAAAAATAGAAGGAGAAAAAAGGGATATGACAAAATCCGTTGGTAAGAACACGCACAAAAAAAAAAAAATTTAAAAAATAGAAGCAGCTGGAATTGATCCTTGTACCTATTTCCAAAGTGTAAATATTCTGCTATTTCCCAAAGGCATCATTTCAACCATCCAATCCAGAGAAATGTGGTGAGAAGAATATCAAGTTTTTTTCCTTAAAATGTTGGTGAAGGGGAGTCACTTGAGCAGGTGGTTCTCAGGAATAAAAGCCTCTGTGAAATGCCGGCCAGTGTAAGCTGATTTGAGGATGTGTTCTCTTGCCCTGAGATGGGGAAAATCCCTTCTTCCTCAGAAGAAGGCTCCCTTTATTTCAGTTGAGCTGGCAGTGATCTAAATGATAAGAGAGTACCAAGCTGGAGATAAAGTGGATGGAGACTTCCTTAGTTTCTGCAACTGCCAGGATATGTGAACATCCATTGCCTTGCACTTTATCATGTAAAATAGTGTAAAGGACTTTGAAAACAGATAGGAACTCTCTCAAGCCAGAACAATGATTTTTCTCTTTCATCCTTTCTGAAATAAATCAGTCATACAGTAACAGGCCAACAAATCAGCAGTCCCATTTTCTAAATCTGTTATTTTCTTGATTTTACCTTCTCTTACAACACTGCATGAGAAACAATTCTGCTGCCATTCAGGATGGTAAGAGTGCTCGTGGGATTAGCCTTCAGTCTACCACCCTCCTGGTTTTCCTCTTTCCTTGAAACAGGATACAGTGTCAAAAACATCTCTGTTTGAAGAACAAAGTACAGAGTGATAAGCAATTTATGTTATGAGTACTTTTGCAATGCTTTCTCATCCCAGTTCCCAACATCCCCACATGACTCATTCTGCCTTCCTGCTGTGAGTGCTACTGGTCCTACATGTGAAATTAAACTCTGGAAAGCATTTCACAGCAAGAGGGGTTTGCTCTTTGGGTTCAAGCCCTGCCTTTTGTTGGGAGGCATGCATTAATTGTTTAAAGGCTAACTGGTTTCACTTGCTAAACCTGCTCTTATTTATAAGCAAAGCTGCTCTTGCAAAATATGAATCATCAGAGCTCAGAGACTGAAAGGGTAGATGAGGTTACCCTCTACGTTCCTTTGCCAGGACAAGCTCATACACAGCTGTCTGTTCTGTGTCTGGAGTAGTAAACATTTGAAGATATAGGATATCCAGCACTTCTTTGGGTACTTTTGGCTGGAGAAGCAAATGATGACCTCTGACACATTTCCCCTAATTTTTTTCAGATCCTGTAACATCTGTATACACAAAACTTAATATCATCCAAAACTAAATCTGAAGCTCACAAAGAGGAGAAAGCAAATGTCTCAAGCAGTGGCAGATGCTGTGTTAGGTGTAATGAAATGACTGAAAAGGCTCTTTTTTTCTGGAATCTACACTAACCTCTTATTCAATTAGCTCTCTCTCTCTGTTCCCTCTGCATCATTCACTGTAGTTTGTTAAAATTAAATCAGGATTTTTGTTCCTGTGGTCTGTCCATGAATTTTTTTCTTTCTCCTAAATGAAATCTAACAGAGAACTCATTTTACTTGTACTCAGATCATGTTCTCTTTTAAAAAGGACTGTCCATTTTTCAGTAGCACTAATGGGGGCTTCAATTTACTTTTGTCCTAGTCTGCTTTGGATGCACTGGATTCCCTCTCTTTCAGTACAGCTGATTTAATCTCTCCCCCTTCCCTGCTTGGGGCATCTGGGAGCAATTGGAGAGACTTTATACTTCTCTTTGGTTTCACGCTTTTGCCTCATTTTCTGATGTTGGCTAGACAGAGAGAGAGTTTTGTATATTATTTTCTAGAGATCTTAGCATGGCGACAGCTTCAACTGTCGCGTGTGTTATTGGTGTGATTTATGATTTTTGTATTTTCCCCCCACTAGCTGTCAGTGGCAATCTTTTCCCTGTGCCAGAAATGTTCCTTTCCTCCTATGACATTAGCTCTGATGTATGTCACCATTTGCATATTGCTTAGGACAGTGTCACAGCTTCATTCTGGCTTGCTATGAAACCTCAGTTAGCACATTTTGCTTTACAACTTCATTGAGCCAAGCTCCTATGTGTAGATATAGATTTAAATACATGGTTCTATTTGGATAAAACAAATGGTCTTAAGCATACTTTTAAGAGTGCAGGTAGAGAAGCTGTGCAAAATCAAGACTACACTGTAGTGACAATAAATGATTTAAAACACGGGGTCATGAGCTTCATTCTATTTTTGCTCATAGCCAGGCCCCTTCACAAGACAGTCACCACAAATTGGAGTGGGCAATCCCTCATTTTAGCTTGCGCATAATCAAAAGGCTCAGAAAAATAAAACCAACCTCAGAGTTCCTGAGCAATAAAGATGTACAAAGTAGCATTGGTGAGGTAACATCGGGTGGAGTTTATTAAACTGTGACTTCTTACTGAGCTCTGGAGCAATCAGGTGCTCTTAGCAGGTTGACAGAGCTGGAAGGTTTTCTTCAACTGATTTTTTTCTGATTATTAAATCATAAACCTATATGATCTGGGATAAATATGATCTGGGATCATAGAAAAGTGTACTTTCACCACATTCATTGCATCTTGGTTTGCAAGGGAAGGTCACCAATGGGTCTCACACACAGAATTGCATTGCACAGGAATATCTGTTAAGAAATGTAGGCTGAGAACATTTTAAGGCAATTTGCATTAAGAAAAAAACTGCCTACAGAAACACATATATGCAGTAAATATATGCAAGCATCAAGCATATATACAAGTCTCATAATGCCTAGAGAGGGCCAGTCTGTGTCCTTCTGTTCTGTTAATTTATGAAAACTGTAACTTGTATTTTAAAAAAAGGCTGATGTGTCCATTTTTGGCCATGCTGGATTCTAGAGAATCCTGCAGACATAGATGAATTAGTGGTTGATCTCATTCTGTTTTCTAGGTGGCACTGGCAATCTGTGCTATAAATTCACGTGGTGGCTGGAGGGTCTCTTTCATTTTTTCATTTGTGTTTCCCACTAGCAGTTCTGGCTGAAGCTACAAACCTCCAAAGCAAACTGATTTGTAACCTAGACAAATTGCAGAACTAACAACCCACAAAAGGGTCCCAGGAGGTGGTGAGTGTATTCTGAAGCCCTGAAATTAAAAGAAGAGTAAAGAAATAAAATTAAAAAGCAAAAAATTAGTAGAAATGTTTAATTTCTTTTAGTGCTATCTTAAATTGAGCCATCCCACGGCTAAAATAAAACTGTTAGAATCAATTAGTTCCACAACAGGCTATACCATTTGTCTGCAACTTTTTAAGGTTTGAAACACTGCCTGCATCCTGTAATGCACCAAAACAGAACCACAACATTAATTGGGAGATTGTGTATCTAAGTACACACACACCCCATATATGTGCACACCTGGCCTGACCTACCAGGTCCTCCCTCTTCTACAGAAACAGCCAGGGGCTGAGGGAGCTGCCTCAGGGGCTGGGACCTGACCCAGCTGGCCATGGTCACTTAGCCATATCCAGGCCTTGTACCGTTGTTTCAAGGGGTTTCCCATATCTGCTCCAGGGATCTGCCATTTACAGCTTGTCTGCCCCCTCTTGACAAGTACTTCAAATTGCTCAGCTCCAGAGTGGCAGTGATGTAGTACATCCTCATCCAGTCACCAGGACATACCTGAGTTTCAACCAGCCCCTCATTTGGCACAATTTGTTGTGACAGATTAACAGAACAATACTGTATTTTTTTAATGTTTGTCTTACTGTAATGCTGAGCATAACTGAGAGAACCAAGACATGAACTCAAAGGAAAAGTTCAGAGGCTAAGAGCTGCTTTTAAGCCTTAGGAAATGCTGAAATGTAAACAAAGCAGAAATTGTCAGACATGTAGGAAATAATTTCTGCTTCATATTCATTGAAGACATTGGAATTGTTCCAAAGAGGAGCCGGTCCATTAAACCTCCTAAGAGTGTCTGTACTGAGTCAAATCAAAAGCCAATCAAGACAGTATCATATCTTTACTGGTTATTGGTAGCAGCTACTGAAAAAGAACAAAAGAAGGAGGTCAGGGAAAGGGGACCTACCAAACCTCTAATAAAATCCATGCATTAGGGACTTCTGGAGCTATACTCCACCTTACCCTTTCAGGCCTGATGCTCACACTCTCTTTTATTGACCTGTTTGTACTTTTGGCATTCCAAATGTTCATGATAGTGAATTTATGGCAGTGAAAAATTTATGGCAGTGACTCTCCTTCCTGAATTACGTATTGTGTGAAAGAGTGTTCACTTTAGTTCCCTTGAAATGTTCTGCCTGATCATTTAATTTAGTGTCCCCAGCTCCTCCCCCGCAGTGAGCAATTACACACTTTCTGACCTATCTGGAAAGCTGCAGGATTTTACATTTTGTGTAATTTTCTTTTCCCTGCTGGAGAATCCCAGCCTATTTACTTTCCCCATATACAGGAGCTGATCACCCTTTGGTGTCCATCTGTGCCTTTCCTATAGTTCGACTGTAAGGCCCTCAAGAATATGAGCGAGTCCTGCCTCATCTGTAAAAACTGCTTTTCACATCATTCCCACCTTCTTCTGACATGGCTGACATTACAGACAGTCAGAAGGAAAGCACAAGATGCAGAATTTCTGTAGGTAGAATTTATACAAAGGAGTAGAGTTTCTGCACTGGGCACTGGAAAAGAGATAATGCCACTCCATCAGTTATATCATCTATTTCTATTTACCACTGGCCACACAGCAGCCCAGTGACATTGCATTGCCCGAGGTTGGACTGGGCAGGATTAACAGCAGGAGATACTTTAATGAAAACCAAGCACCAGGAAATGACTGATGTGCTTGTATTTGTTTTATGGCCTAAGATGCAAAGCAGGTAGGAAAACCCTGGACTGATTCCAGCTATATTGCACAGTGGCGTCCAAAGATATCAGCACTAAAGAGCCCTTTTATTTCCCAAGCCATGCCTCAGTAGTCAGGAGAACTTGTTCAGTGGGCCTGCAGCCAAAGGGCCTAACCGTCTGACTTTCCAAAGCTGATGTTTACTGTCTCTTGTATCACAAAGCTGCTGCCTGGAGAGCAGCTGGCTGGAGGTGTCTGGAACAATCCCAGCCACCGTTTCACAAGAAACTCTTTCTACATCTCTGCGTTCCCACAAAGGCTCATATTTTATGATTGCTGGTGGGCAGGAGGCTGATGAAATGCATAGCTGATCTGAAAACATAAAAAGGCAACAGGCGAGATCTAAAAAATGTACCAGTCATGGTTAGGTCTGTGAAATCAATAATACACGTAGTCATTGGGCAAGGAAGAACAACAAACTCACTGCACCCTCCACCGGCTGGTTTCCTGTCTGTGGTGTAATGGGTGGGAGTCTGGGTGGTAAATTTACACCTTGCTAAAAGCCAGATTATAAATTCTTTGTCCTCTCCTTTTGTCCCCGTCTTCTACATGTTCTCCAGCGCTAAGAGACGTATTGTACCAGATTCATTTTAGCTACATATTTATTTTTAGAAAGCCTCAAATGTCACTTTCTTGTGCCTGAGAACAAAGGTTTTTTTGAAACAGTATCCCCCCCCTTGAATCAGAAATGGGGTGAAATGCAGTAATGTCAGCTTTGACACCTTGGAAACTGTGAACTCTACTTCTGTCTTGGTGGTCCCTTTCAGTCTGGGTAGATGACTTCAGGAGTGAAACTAAATATGCCAGCACCTTCGTTCCCAGACTCCATGCAGAAAAGTGGGATTTGAATCTCCCATGTTCTCCACCTGTCAGAAAAACACCCTGCCAAAACCAAACTGAGAAACAATGAAAAGTGGTGAGTCAGTAATTAGTCACCCCTGTCAACATTACTCACATGCCTGCTACTGTCTCTGTGTCACCTCCTTTGCCCCAAGGCTAGGGCTCAGGGAATCTCCTACAGTGTTAGAGACCAGCTGTGCAACCCTTTCACACCTGCTGATGGTCACAACCATTGTAGGTGCTTCCTAGTCCACCTTCACACATCTGCCTGGGGGTGAGTGCTGTGGCTGTCCCAATGTCCACACCATGTTGCTAACATTGCTCAGAGGACACGAGTGCTCAGGAGTATCTTGAGGCTGACCTGAAGGAAGGCAGGTTACAAAGGCAGTTTCAGTAATTACGTTGTGAGTGAAAGGCCAGTCCTTTCCCCCAACTCTCCTCTGATGTTCACAGCCTATGCCAGCAAAAAACCAAAAAGTATTGCTTAGGATCTGAGTCCCAGATACACCAAGGCCAGTTTACCCCAATCAGTTTGTTGAGGATGCTTCACCTTCTTGTGGTTGGAATACTGAAATTCTCCCAAGTGATCAAGAGCCACAAATCACCACATACATTTCCTGAAAAGTCTACAGGAAGAGAAAGGTAGATGTCCCATTTGCTTTTTTTTGACACATTGGGGTTTTGCAGGGAGGAGACAAAGATGCTGAATTTTCTGGCTCATTTTCTTGACTATGAGAGATGCAGAAGACCCAGCAGCCCTGTACCATCACAGGGTGGAGGTATTAATATGTCGCATACTGAGCTCAAGAGGGAGGTCTCAGCTGCCTGTAAGCCACCCTCATCTGCTGGCCATCTTCTAGCAGATAAGACGTAGACTTTAGTCTAAACAAAACCAGAGTCCTTTTTCTAGAAGAATTTCCTCAAAACTTTTCCAAATATGTGTAAATAGGTCAAATGAGAAAAACACAAAGTTTTAGAAAAACTCTAACCACCTGGGGCTACCTCAGCTACCTGGATATTGTTGTGCATTGCAACGGCAAGACAACTGTCAGCAGGGTTGTTCCTTAGAGACAGCTGTGGCAGTGTTTATTTAGTTGGTTATGGGGCAACCTGTGTATGTGATTCATGATAGATAAGCTTGAGTAGTGTGTTTTTCACATAAAGGGACATGAAGATGCTGTTTTGTAACCTGCTCTCCTCCTGAGGAAAGAAAAAGAGTACAGTTGCTTTTAGTTGAGTAAAGCATTGTCAGTGCACAGCCTAGAAGTCTCCAGCTACCCTGGCAAGAAGCCAGACAAAAAAGATTGCTCCATTTTGAGTCTCAAGTGTCAGTGAAGTGTGACATATTAGAAAGAATGGCCTTGGATGAAAAATATACCTTGACCTATGACTCAGCTAAATGGATAACAGAAACCTCTCGCTCTGTCTTCTGATTCTTACAATCTGGGAGAATCTCTGTTTCTGATAGCATGGACCTCATCTCAGCAGTGAAATTGCTCTCTGAGCAACCTTCCTAATTGCATCACATACGGCCTTCTGCTCCCTTTCACTGATAATCACCCAAGCACCTTGTGGCTAACAAGCAGATGCAGATTTGCTTCTGTGGGAAGCGCCATTAAAGAAGTATTAACGTACTTTGGCTTTCTGTTATATAATGAGGGGTTTTATCAACCTTTGTGTAAAGTTGACCACAGGAGCCTGCTTTTATTTTGTATTTCATTCCAGCCCACCCATCTGTTCTCCTTCTCTGCAGTGGAAATAAAGAAGCAGGTTGGCATCTGATTAGCTAGGGCTTCACAG
This sequence comes from Cyanoderma ruficeps, assembly GCA_008694505.1. NCBI lineage: Eukaryota > Metazoa > Chordata > Aves > Passeriformes > Timaliidae > Cyanoderma > Cyanoderma ruficeps. The sequence goes on along the minus strand of VZDJ01006585.1, from coordinate 4,433,157 downwards.
ACTGGCTTACCTCCAGTTCCAGGATTCTTGTTCCTGTATACAACCTTCAGATGTGTCCAATGCTACACTTTGCTCTGTTCTGCTATGCTACACTACATTATTCTATTCTATTCTATTCTATTCTATTCTATTCTATTCTATTCTATTCCATTCCATTCCATTCCATTCCATTCCATTCTATTCTTATTTTCTTGACCTTGTCTGGATTCTAGGTCAAGTGATGGGTACTTCAGATGCTGTATATCAGATATATCAGATGTCTGCAAATCAGATATTCCATAAATGTGCTCACCATGGCAAAAAGCCTCCTCTTCTTTCCCATCTCCTGATGAAGACCTCATCTGGAATGCTCCATGCTACTTTGGGGATGCAGGCTGAGTCTCTTCCAGCTGATGTGCGGCTGAATCAGTGATTACAGGAGCAGCACCCATTGCCAACTGTTCTGTGGATTAGATATGCAGGAATTGCCATGCCAGAGCAGGCCACTGGTCCATCTAGTGGCTAATGTAAGATTTTTTTGAGAAAGACATAAAAGGCTTATAATGAATCCAATTAGTCAATATTATACCAGTGGGGGATATTTCTCCCTGACCTCAGCTGGTTATCAGATTATGTACCCTGAAGTATGAGGATTGATAGTACTTGTCATTTCAGTGCATCCAGAGTAGCTGCAGATGCTCTGCTTATTCATATTTAGGAACAAATTCAAGTCATATACAAGAACGTGCAACTCCTCTACTGTTTCAGTAGTGTCAAAATAGCAGTGAATCAGATAAATTTATTGATTAAAGACACATCTTTGAACATGGAAGAATAATGTCAAGCTTTGATTTTTTTTCCCTACATGCTAGGAAATAGATCAGTTCCTACAGAAAAGTGGTGCTTTCACTGTGATATTCTTTAGCAGATTTTTTCAATGTAGGCACAGCAATTTCAAAGAAAACAACAAACAGCTGGCGTTTACCGAGGCAGACTTTACACAGGAGCGAGATCAATCTAAGGAAAGTAAACCTCAAGTGCCTACTTTAATATTGATACACACCTCAGATTTCAGTGGTTTTTAATGCATTTTTAATGAAGAAATGCTTTTTCGAAACACAGTAGGGCCCTTCAAAATGTTGCCATGGTATTTTCTGCTGAATTCACCTGGCTCTAAAAGGTAACACAGTACACTGAAGATAGGTATAAAACCTCCCAAAATCTCAATATTTATTATGAATGTGACTTCCATTTGTGAGAAGGAAGCATGTATGTGAATGTCCATGTGTGTTCGTGCATTTATAGGTCTGACATCAGCCTGGTCTGCTGTTTACTATGAGACGTTTATGCAAACTGTACACAGGGACCAGGTTCTGATGAATTTAGCCAGTCCTCTTTGTGATGTTCAGGGTGACTCACTGGCTGGTGTGGGGAAACATAATTCATCCTGCAGATTTCTCCTAGTTTTTACTATGATTATTGCTTTGAGTATTCACCGATTTACAAATTAATTCCTGTACTCATCACCTAAACCTCATGGTTACATATCTACTCTGTGCTGAGACCTCACCAAAGTCATCTAGGGGCTTTTGGGAGAAGCACATGTACAACAGGTGTTGCTATTTTGGAAGAATGTTCATTTTTATAAGTTGTGCGTAGTATGGTTTTGGCATTACTGACATATTAATTTTTTTAAAGGTAGAGACGCAACAGGAGAGCTGCTGTATGAATCAGAAGATGAAGTGTTTGCTAAAGAAATTACCTCTCATGCAATTAAACATTTGTTAATATCTGGTGAGCACATACTATTCCTAAAAATAACATTCAATTCCAGTTTCTCCAGGAGAAACATTAGAGTCATGTCTCTTTCCTATGATGTGGTACATTTGAAAATACAACAAAAGTGCGATGCCTGGAAGAATTCCAAAAGCTTTTCCAATTCATTATTTGCCCTTCTTTAATGCCTCTGAGTTCATTCCCTGATTTGTCATTGTGTTGCAACGCTTTTCTGCAGCTGTCCTCCCTGCCTTCATGCGGGGTTTAAGCAACACATTGCATCCCAGGCCCCTTGCAGGGCTTCAGATGGCCAATTACACTTGTGCCAAGGCGATGCACAGAGGGAATATTTGCATCACCTGCCATTAGGACATCAGAGCACAGTGTCCTCAGGATCCCCTTTCCTATGGGAGGAGGATCTGAGGCTATTCCGGAGACCAGCGCAGAGGCCAATCTTGTCCACTCGTGCATGGGATTCAATTTGAGCCATCCACCTCCCTCACTGGGGCCCTGTTCAGAGCAGACCATTCTCACCACCTGGTTTGGGTTGCCTCTCTGTGGAAAGCTGTGGGATAGAAAAGCTCCGAGTCTGGTGAGCACCTGGACTAGGACATGTCTGGTGAATGCCTCCAGATGCAGGGCTTGGAATTGTGCTCAGGTGCAATAAGATAGGTACAACTGTAGAGTGTCTGAATTCAGCTCCTCTTCTGAATATCCATCTGTGGGAAAGACTTTCCTTCTGCACTGTAAATTAAGCTTAGAAGTTGGATACAAAAAATAGCAACGCACCACAAACTACCCATGAGGAGAAATAGGGCATTTTGGCTGGCTGGAGGTTTGGGCACATTTTCCATTGGTGCTTTTCTGGGATAATAATCAATGTCTGGTTTGCCCTTCCAGACGATGACTCAGAGGCCTATCAGTCTACTCTAAAACTTGGATGAACAATCAAAATCTAGACTGAAAATCAAAGATGATGCAGGATGGCATCTATCTCCTTTTCACAGCATGCATCTTCACATGCTCTCTGAATATTTCAGGGTTTTGGCACATTATCCTGAAATGTTTATTTCAGCTCTGGCAGTTAATGAAAACTCATCAAATGCAATATTACATTGACATTTAGATGCATGCCTTCTCTATTAGTAGTTCTTCTCTATTCATTTCCAGGAACATAAAAGTTGCAAAGTTGAGCCTTGGTTTCTGATTTATATACTGCCTGTTCCTAGCACAAGGATTTTTGTAGAGGATGAACAGCAGCAAATGAATTCTGAGCAGAGTGCCAGAACAGCTACTGAAGTGACCCCAGACACAAATTTGTCCCACCATATCTACTTAGAATTTTTGACTATTTGCAAAGGAGTTGGCTGAAAAATCCCTTTAGCTTGAGTATGTCTAAAGTTCAGTTTATTTTTTCCGAGTCAGGTCCTGCAGGACTCCTAAGGATTCCAGGCACCAGACAGCTGTGTTTAGCCTTGCCTGTTACAGTAACGTCAAGGAAACCTATCATAACTGGCAAGCCTTCTAAACACATGAGTGCTTATGGATTACAAAAAGAGAAAACAGGCAGATTAAAATAAACTGTTACCAGACAGAAAGACACCCACCCTCTTCCCCTATAACTTCTTTTAAAAAGCCCCGGGAATTTGCTTTGATCAGACTTTAAGGTGAGAGCAGATCTCCTGGAAGTTATCTTCAAGCTAACAAAATAGTGATAAGCAAGGGAGGAAATGGACCCAAGATACGTCATGTTTGTTAAAAGACAAAAATCTGGCAATTGTGACAAACCCTGCTAAGATCTAGCAGAGAGGACATTGCAGAATGAGCCTTACTGGGGCCTGGACAGGATTTCCATTCTTGCACTGTTGGTCTGTTTGTGTGGCTTTGGGATTTGAGCTTCTCTGGAAGACACATGGAGAGACTTGAATATTTAGCCACCTCTGACTGGCTTTCCCCTTGCTGGGATAGTCAAAGTATGGAACGCAAGTGAAAAACAAAGAAACAAGAAACAAACCCCAAACCAACCAAAAAAAACACAACGCCACCCAACAAAAACCCACCCAAACCTCTCCCTCACTATTGGTCTCTATTGAGGAGTTGAGTCACTGAGTGATTTCAAAGGCAACACATGCTCATGCCCAGACTTCTTGAGACACCAGGAGAATGAGCTTCCTAAGGGAAAACTTTATTTTATTATGGAAAAAAAAAAAATTGGTCCACTCAGTCAAAGCCACATTAGTGTGCATCACTTTCCAGACTGCTGTAAACCCATCTTCACTAGCCAGTTTATAGAGGGCTTGTGTTGAGCAGCTGGAAGAGTCTTATGAAATTGAGCCTTTAATTTTCATGGAGAGCTTCCAGGTTTAAAATGGAGTGAGTGAGAGGAGAGTTTGCAGGGAAAGAGCATGGTTCCATCAGCCTTCAGCCAACGAGAGACGGAAAGTCTCCCTGCCACAGCAGGAGCAGCCAGGTCTAAAAATATCACTAAGGCGAGAGTCACCACCATCCTTAAAAAGGTGTCCAGGGATGCACAAAGGGATGCGCCCCCTTCGTGGAGTCCTTCCCTCTTTACATTGACTGCAAGAGAAGCACAAGTAATGTTGTTGACGGTTTGCTCAGCTTTATATCCCTAAAATCCGTGTCTGGTTGAACAACTCAAGGAAAATGGCTTATTGCCTCTGCATATGCCAAGGCCATGGTGCAGATAAGCAGAGGACTCCACTGCATTATTGGTCAGGGCTCCTCCACCCAGCGATATTTAGAGTAAAAAAGCCCAACAGCACGAACAGGATTTGTGTGTGCAGTTATCTTGTTTGCCTGGATTTTTAATGGCAGCAAATTTCTTGACAGGATGTTCAGAGAAAGGTGAAAACAGTCTTCCATCTGGAGTTTCTCTGCTGGTACAGGGTTTTTAACCTGAGAGTCCAGAGCGACCTAAAGTCACATGGAGAAAAGGTCAGAAGTGGTTATGGCTCTGAAAGAAACTGGATGCTTGCAAGCTGCTCAGCAAAGACTTCTGCTTAGCACATGATTTCCACAGGGCAATTTTGTTCCAGCTGTGTTAGATATAATGCTTAGATAAGAACTACAAAACACAGACAGAAAAAGGACTTTCTATTCAAAGTTGTGGTGAACACACAAAGGATATCTCAGGACTCATCATGGTGTACCCAGAGTAAAAAGAAGAGTAAATGCCAGGAAAAGGGAGTGTGCCTTGCACATCAACTCAGAACCTTTGTATTTTGTTTGCTGTTGGCTGGTTCCTAACACTGAAACCATTTAAATGGCAGGGAAACATTCCTGTAGGTAGTTTGCCATATGTTCTGAGAGCCAGGATCCCTTTGGATGCCGCTGGTGTTCAGGAGATTACCTGGCCCTTTCAAAGCTTGCTGCTCACTGGGTCTGATACCCATCTGTAATTTTGAATTTATATACTGTCACTGCCAGTCTGGCTTAAAAATGTTTTCCTCAAATTCCATACAATGTCTTGCAGCTTCTGGATCTCCAGATAAGGTGCAGAATTTTATGGCATTTAATGGTGTCATTTATGTATTCTTTGAATGTTACATCAGTCTTTGGCTTCATTTCCCTGACTTGGCAGCAGGATTGTTTTGCTTTATTCCTATTTTCTCCAAGCCTTTAGTAGGCACTGAGTCGGGGCTGTCAAGGAAGGTAGGAGAGGGAAGCCACAGAGAATTGTCATAGTCCTTGGCATGCTGCACCTTGGCTCCATCACCATTTCAGAGCAGGAGTAAAAAGGCAGCACAAGCAGCACATGCACCAGAGGAAGCAGTGAAATGGAGCACGACAACTAAATTAGACAACAAGAGCAATGCTCCCTTTCCTTCACAGTCTGATGGCCTGCACGGACATATCACAGCTCTTGGTTTTCCAGTTTTATGTTCCTCCTCACGTTGCCACTTCCTTGCCCTTCAGACCTTCCTCTACCCCATCCCACCTCATTCCTGCCAAGTGGCCGCAGGCAACTCACACCAGAGGCTTGGGGCAGACAGTCTCTCCCTGTCCAGGTGCAGTGTGGCTGCTGTTCCCTCACCTTTCCTGGCCAGCCATCACACCCACATTCATCTGCTGCTAAGCAAGGCAGCACAAAACCAGCAGATTTGCATACATCTGTGCAAACTTTCTGTGAGGTCTGAGTGGCTCAGTTTCACTTTGGGTTTCAGACTAATGTGGAGCCAGACACTGGTGGGCATCAGCAAGTGTGCAGAAGGGATATGTCTTGTCACTTCTGCTTGCCAGGTTGGGTATTCCACCGTTGGAAAATTCACTGTCTGCTTGTATTCAAAAGTTCCCTTTAGTGAGACTAAAATTATTGTCAAGACTTTGCTGCTTTTGGCACTGACACATGTGAGGGAAGTCTCTGGGATTGTTTAGTCTACAGAAGCAATACCAGTTTTGTACCAATTTTCAAATAGAAGGAGTGCCCGCTTTCAAATAGGATAAATATTGCAAGCTGGGGAAAAGGCATGCTCTCTGTGTCCTTGGAGAATAAGACAAAATGGAAGAGGCCTAAATTATCAATAGAGAAATTTTGCTTGGGTACTAGGGAAAGCTTTCTCATGGTAAAGATGACAGTGCAGCCATGTAACAGTTTATTAAGTAAAATTGTGTAGCCTTCATCAGGCTGCCAGAGCAGGAGGTGGCAGAAATCCAGCACAGATTAGATCAGTATCTGACTCTGCTGGAACAGGCAGATGGACCTGGTGACCTCTCAAGGTCTCTTCCAACCCTGTTTTTTGTGACTCGTTTTCAATAAGTAGTACTAAGGAACTGCAATCAGTGCAGTTTTGGAGGCTCTATTAAGATGGGCAGGAGAGCACCTCTGCCCTGGGGAACACAGTCAAAAGAGATGAGACAAAGTGTGCCTGGGGGAGGAGGGAGGCAGAGAGAAGGAAGGCAGGTTTCCCAAAGCTGCCTAGTGTCAAAGCAATGAGGAGGAATCTTGCTTTTGGAGCCAGGATTTACTGGCTATCTGACCAGAGACTGGTCAGAAACATTAAGCTGTAGTGTTGTTGCCAGTGGGTCTGAAATTCGGTGAATTGCATACTGCTTCCAAATACTTTTAATATTCTGCAGTCTGTGTCGGAAGGCTACAAAACTTCTCATTCTGCTTGTCAGAGACCCTGAAATATCTCAATTCCCTTATCAAATTCCTTGTCAAACAAGGTTTTGCTCAGATAGTCCCAATGTGAGATTTCAAGGTGATGGTTTTCTGCAGAGGAGCTGAGGCAGATGTCTATCAGATTTGATGAAACCGCAGAATTCTCTCTGTCTTTCTTCCCTTTTCTCCATGGGACATCAACTGGCTGCTCACCTGCGAGCTGAAATCACACACCACTCAAGATACTGTCTCACTGTGAGGAGGCTGCTGGAGAACCAAGCTGCAGCAGCAGCTGCAAAGCAACTGAGGCTGCTCCTTGAGCTTCACCGCTGGAGATGAGAGCATTTAATAAATTAGGCAAAATAATATTTGTGTTAATCATTTGATCTTGATCTTTTGGTGCTCCCACTTGCTACCTGAGGGACTTCCACAGATCCAGCTGGAGCTGTCACAAATGGCAGTTGAGTTTGGAGCATAGAAAGCCAGCACATGTGCACAGGCATGTGCTCCAAGGAAAACACACCTGTCCCTGGTCATTCCCTGTGTGCAGGGAGTGGCAGCTCTCAGAGTGATGTTATCTCCTGGAGATGAGAAAGCTGCAGAGGGGGCTGGTAGGAAGTGTGAAGCAGGGCACCTCTCTTTGTTCTTTTAATTTCCACGTTCACCAGACAAGCTGTGCCCACCCCTGAGCTCACCGGCAGGGAGTTTAAGGCGGGTTCTGGCCGCGTTGGAGAGCCTCAGCAGCGTGGGAAGTGGGAGGCTGCGGCACATCCACACCAGTGGCTGCTCTGCTGGGTCAGCAGCAGGGGGGTGCTGGCAGGTCCCAAGGCACTGCTGGCACGACACAGTGAGCCCCTGCAGTCTGGCAGGTGGACAGGCTCTGCCAGATTGCCTGCGAGCTAGCAAACAAATCAAACAGAGTCGATGGTGTCTCCAGGCAGCACAGCTCCCGCAGGTGTTGTTTTTATTTCCAACATCAGAAGAGCAATGCTGAGGCTCTGCAGAGAGGCAGGGGAGAGGCCAGCTTGCCTTTGTTCCCTCTGATTTCTTACAGACACACCAGAAGGGCCTTTCCCAGAACTGGCTTCATTGCCTTCTGCAATGCAAAAACTGCCTAATTAAGGAGGCATAAAAAAATCGATTTTTGTCTTACTTTTCTTTCTAGGAACTAATCTCACTTGCTGTATTGTCATGCATTCGTTACAAACCAGCTTATTTCTGTTCACTCAGTGCAGTACACTCTGCACTCTCTTCTGTCTGTGAAACCGACTGGACCTTGGTGACTTCCCAATATCTCCACCAGCCATCCCTTCTTCACAGGCTCCCTGCTAGGAGCCCACTGCTCTTGGTCCAGCTGCCTTGCATTTATGTTGGGAAACCCAGGACAGCTGGAATCTGCTGTTTTCAGCAATGACTGATATTTCTGCTTTAGTGGGCAGCAGTGGCATCTCTGGGGAATATCACGGTCTGCAGGAGGGCAGGGTATCCCCCAGTCTAGCTGCTGTTTGACATTGGGTATTTATTAGTGGCAATTATTAACAGGGAGAACTAAGTCCATCCTCTCCCCTGGGGGTCACTGGTGCTATTTAAAATAGCAGAACAACCAAAACAAACCAGGAGAAGAATCTCAGGGATATCAACTCTCAAACACAACAGCACAGCAATACTCAAGCTTTCCAAATAACCTTCAGTTTCATACACCAGCCTTGTTTGATGAAGAGCCACCCTTATGGAATTCCTCAAAAACCAAAAATCTCTGGTTACTTCCAACAGTGAAAGTTATCTCTGTGCTAAGGTTATCTCTGAGCTCGTAGACACAGCATCTTCAGGCTAAAAATTAATCTATTTGGAAAGCCCTTAACCCACCATGAGAAGGTGGAAAAATTGGCTTCTGAGAAGATGACAACAGGCTGTGTCCTAGAAATTCCTAAAAGTAGCTCTGTGCAGTTGACTGAAATGAGTCACCACGAAAGCCTATGTGATTTGGAAATGGGAGTTGCTATCAGTATAATAAAACCTACATGTTTTGTGTCAATCTACCACCTCTGCTGTTCTCCTAACCAAGGTCTTCACTTGAGTTCATTTCACAAACACTGCCTACAACCCAGAGCCCTTTGGATGTGGGCAGTCACGGCTACAGCTAAAGCACTGGGGGCTTTAAATTGTTGCCACTTGAACGCTGAGTGAAATGTGTGCAACAGCCTGTGGGGTGAAACTGTGCCCAGTGGCAGGTCTCAACAAACAGGATATCAACCTGTAATTGCTTCAGACTGACCTGAGCAGTGGCAGGGCTGTGCAGGGTAGCAGGGTCCCTGCAGACAACCAGTGAGAGAGGGATATTCGTGTACAGCACCATCTGGCATAGCTGGAGCTGGCCCTAGCCATTTGTTACTCTGAAGAAAACCCTAGGAAAATGTGGATCCCTCTGTGTTTCACTGATCTATCAGGAAAGATGAATTGACAAGCTAAGGGCATCTTGGCTAACAAAACAACAAAATAGCTTCTGGGTCAATGGTGGGACTGCTAAGGCCATTACTCTTGGATAGAACTTCAGAAAGGTGGGGGGGGAGGGTTAAAGTGATTGAGGTAGCAATTCTATTTTATTTTATTATCCTTGTTGCATGAATCTGAGAGAACATTAAGCTTTAGCAACACCAATTTACAGATCCAGACATTAATGGTAATTATGATAAAATTATAAGAAAATTGAAGTTGTTGGGATGTGATCCAAATTCAGGCCTCCATGTAAGGCACAATCCACATTAATTGAGTCTAATTAAAGATGTTTACTTGGCTACAGAAGAAAAAGAAATTATAAGATGGTAGTATTGACACAGATACTTCCAGAAGAAGCAGGGGGTAGGAATGATTTAAGCTGGCATTCACTGCAGAGAAGTATCTGTTCTATCTCAGCCTAAGTATTCGTCAGTGTTGAGCTAATTACTGCAGTGGTAATTTGGTCTTCTTGAGGGGTGTAAATAGAAGTTATTAAAATATAAAATGAATATTTATAAATAACATTTTCATAAACAGGCACAATGGATACACAGGCAAAAACTTGTTTGAGTGAAAACAAAGAGTAGTTGCAGCTGCTGGTACACGTGAGTAGCTGCTGGAATTTACCTTGAACACAAAAATGTTAATTTGCATCATTAAATGTTGGCTTCAAGCAAGCACCTGGATTTGATGCAATTAATGGATCTGGTGGGTGCTGTTCCAATCACCCAAACACCCATGAGACATACCTACAAAGTGAAAAGACTTTGTAAAAGGTTTTGTTCCAAGTAAGTCTTATGGCTTTATTTTCCATCTCATTTTAAATCTTTGCTGGCTTGTTTGGCCATTTTTCTAGGTCTTCAATGACCCACTGAAGTTCTGGATCCTTATCTTTTTTGGTAATTAGAATTTACAATTCTAATTCCATAGTAATCATTTATTTACAGGAATTAGGGTTTAAGGAGTGCTTGATTCAGGGTCTAAGGAGGATGGAGAGGGTCAGCAGCCACATCATGTCTTTACTTCTTTTAGAAACTCTGGGATTAAAGCAAGGCAGGAGTGCCCTTTCTTCCACTCTGATGCTGGCAGGAGATCTGCCCAGCTGTTTGTAAATGTCAGGGTAAGAAGACAGTGTCTAACCAGGGATTGTACTTCATCCTAGCCCTTCCCAAGGATGGAGATAGTCGGAAATAAACAAAGGTTTCATTTTAGTGATTTAAAGTGATGACTGTATGTTTAAAGTGATGACTGTATGTTTAAGCTTCAGCATTAGCCATGGAAGGAAAAATTCCCACCTCCTGGAAACTTGAGGCTCCTGTATAGGTCATACTTGAAAGGGTTGAGAGTCAAACACAGAAAACCTCCCTCAGCTGAAATTCTCAAGCCTGTAGAAATCGCAGAAGTTGAAGGCACAGCAAAACCCAAGTCTCCCAAGACTCTGCTGCATTTTAGTAATGAGTCTGGGACTCAAATGCTTCCCAGCCATAGGTAAGGTTGGTAAAAAGAAGCTGAATTCTGTCTTCCCAGCGTGGAGGGGACAGACCTGGAAAACACGCACGGGGCTTTCTGTGGGAAGAACCTGGTGCTCCCTGCTATTTCGAGGCTCTGGAAGGTGCCAGTTGAAATTAGCTTCTGAAAAGGATGTTGTAGCACTGGATCCCCTCTTGCAGCACATGCAAACGTTACTACAGGTGGGCCTGTTAGCAGATCATACTCTCTAATTGCATCTGGAGGGAAACATGTCTGGAAAGCTCTTTAGAGTGCCTTTGACCACAGTGCCCATGGCCGTGGGTACTGGGATGAAGTGCTGCAGCTGAGTGTTTGAAAATAAATTGCTACTGCTGCATAATTACTGTCCCTTCATGGTTAAGACAGAGGTTCTCAGGCTCCATTTCGTGTCTGAGGAGAACAGACTTCAGCACAGAGAAAAATACAACCTGGAAATGTTGTCAAAGCTATGTAGCTGCCTTGGAGCTCCAGCTTCTGTCCAGAATCTGTACGTACCTGAATCTCAGCACTTCATAGGCCGACACAATGGCAGAATAATTCATACCGAAGGTTCAGAGCAGGCCAGGCAGGCACTGTTCCCCAGCTTCACAGCTCTGTGTTGAATGGCATCCAGCATTATCTCCTTGTATTCCTGCCAAGAAGTCTCCTGGTAGCAGCAGCCAGGAGCGTTGGCCGCATCCAAACAAGTATCAACAAGATCTTGGTTTTCTTCATGTATGTTTCAAGGCTAGATAACATTTTAACCCTTCAACTCATGTTGAAGTATGGTGTATGATGTAGATGTATGTGCAAGGGCTTTGTGTGAGGCTTTGGAGGACCCTGGAGCCTCCAGAGCAGTGATGGAGGATAATGAGAGGTTGAAGGAGCTCCTTATGGCACTCTTCACAACTGCTCTGTAGTCTCCATACCACACTGTGATCACTCTACTAGCCCACATTCAAATCACCTGATGTAATTTTTAATTCACCGTGGAATGTAGGTATGAAAGTAACACATATAGGCATTGAAAGGCTGGCAAGTGGCAGGGCAGTCTTTAATTTTACATTATAAAAACATCCTGTTAATTCCTGGTTCCTGCCATTCACAACCACTGCATACAGACCTTTTTTACCTGGTGCCACTTAGACATTCTGTCCAAAATCAATGTGAGTACTCCTTTTGTCCACTCCTCTTCCTCAGTGTGGTTAACCTCTCACCCTCTGTTTCTGGCTGTGCCATTGAGGATGTAAGACTGCTGTAGCTTCCTTTGCACATCACAGTCCTTGCTGTCTCCAAGTGCAGCCACAGCAAGGGAGCCACAAATCATGCCAGCTACGTGTTTTAAACATGATGACTCAGCACTGCAAGTGTGAGGAACAGAAACCAGGAGAGTCTTCCCAGAGAGGTCAGAGAGTTGGCTGGAACCTACTGTTGTAGTCCGACGAAAAACCAAAGTTCATCGGCAAGTATTAACTTTGCAAACCAGAGGATTTGAGGCTGTGATGGAGTTTCATCTGTGGGATAAGCATAGCTTTCTGTTTGCTTCATCTTTCCTGTGATCCAGTAGATCCAAGTCTATTTTCTCCTCTCTTTCTCTCAAAAGAAATATAGATTTTTTTGCTCTGCTCAATTATCTTCATTACTCATCAGACTTATATTCCTATTTTGCCCCAGTCAGGAGACAGTCTGGGAAATTACTCAGAAGGAGCACTGAACTTTAACAGGTTGTTCTCTGGAATGTGTACAAAAAGTTTTGAAGAACAAAATCTAGTAGTAGTAGTAGTGGTAGTAGGAAAAATAAAGGAAAAATAAAAGGAAAATAAAAAGTAATAAATAAAAAGTAAAAATAAAGAAAAAATAGAAGAATCTCTGAGTCACAGAAATAGTTTTAAAAATTCTTAAAACAAAGGGACCTTCTGAGGCACAAGGGAGCCAAGAGTTGAAAATGGATTGACATTTCTGTGTTTCTTTTCTGACACTGCTAGGGTTGATTAAGTGATAATTAGGCCAGAGAGTGCACCGAGAGTCACTGCTTCATCCTAGTCCTTCACCCCCTCAGGACTTGTCACCACTGAATAAAGGGCAGAAATGATGTTAGAAATGCCTGCAGTTTTGAGAATGTGTAAATCAAGAAGCTTGTGCTTTTTCATGCTTTATGGCTGATTTGAGGAAAATCAAATTTCCAGACTGATTCCCACCCCCATCCCCAAAATTAAAGGCGATTGGGTTACATGCTCTTTACTAGTAGGATCTAGAGTCCACAGAGCGGGTGCGTGGACTTTAGTTGAGTTTACATTTCTGTAGACTTAATACAGGAGGTACACAAACGTTGCCCGCACACAGAGTGCAAAACAAGGACAAATATCAGTGTACAACACTAGCTCTCCCCAAAGATAGACACTGAATAATCCAATAATAACTATCACACAAAGTCTTTTTCAATCTCCTTCTCCACAGCTGAGATTTCCAGTCCTGGGGGGGGATGCGTATTTTTACTCTTTTTTTGTTCTGATTCAGTAAAATTAATCTTTTTTCATTTGGTAAATATGTCACAAAAAATACCCCCAACCCCAAAACATAAAAGACGTATCCCTTTCTGGATAAGTATGTACTACAGGAAAATTTTGAATATGCATTTGAAAATTCCCTAATCAATTGACTGGATTCCCCAGTTAATTTAACTTTAATATTTGTTACTTAATTTTAGATTCTACAGTGAGGTTTTTTACAATTTAATTTTGTGAAGTTTTTTGTGCAAAACTAATTCTTATTTAGAATATAAATTATTCTGTAGTCAAAATGTAAAATATTTAGACTGTAAATAAACTATGACTGAATAAAACCCCTTACATTCTAGAAGTTTGTGTCTCCCATTGATTTGCAAAGAAATTATTTGTTGCATAGCTCAGGGAAAGATGAGCTCTGAGCACAACACCCAGAGGGGTTTTAAGTTCTTATTTAATTAGAATATGAGTTAGGTGCATGTATATGAATTATGTGAGTGTATCTCATAGCAGCCATTTCCAATTTCCTACCATTCAATTGCTACCACTACCCATACAGCTTAGATAATGTCATAAGAACCCAGGCAATTTTTATCCTGGCTTTTTCAGTTAAACTCTATGAAAAAAAATTAAATTAGTTTTCTCTCTTTAGCTTCTGGGAGAGAAGAGCATGGGAATGCAAACAGAAAAGAGTATATGAGTGTGGCCTAACTACAGGTCTGATAAAATTTGAGCAAAAGTTCAATGGAATTGGCTAATATACTTACCTGACTGTATTTATTTCCCATCCCTGGAAATATTCAAGGTCAGGTCGGATGGAGCTCTGAGCAACCTGGCCTGCTGGAAGAGTCTCATTGCAGGGGGGTTGGACTAGAAGACCTTTAAAAGGTCCCTTCTAACCAAAACTATTGTGATTCATTCTATAAGAAAGCATGGTAAAGTCACCATTCAATATATTGACCTTTTTTTTTTTTTTTGGTGGTTGATTATCCGCCCTGTAGCACCTTGCATTCCAACACAAAAAGGTTAAGCTCATTTCCTATATCCCTTCTGAAATGATCAGAGCCCGGCACTGAAGCTTTCCCGTCTGCCTTGGGTTGCACATGCAAGTCATCCTCAGGAGGAAACAGAGTTAATGCAATTCATATTTAAAGACTTTGTGTCTATAGTGTTTCCAACACAGTGTTTCTAACAATACAATATTTTTATGAGACTAAGTCAAAAATTGTGAAGAGCCTGACTCCTCTTTATAGTGGGTTCCCACTAGTTTTGAATCACCAGTTTTCAATGACCAACTTCAAACTGAGCCTTGCTTATGTATCTACCTCATTGCCCAGGAACAGCTGGAGTGGGACTTACCTCACATGACTTCTGGTGTCTGGGGCCACCAGTGAGTTTTCTTAGAGTTAATGGAGAAAAGCAGGTACATCTGCAGTGCTTTGGTTCATCCTCTCCGGCCTAGATTTCCATCCCCTTGCTCTATATATGTTTTGTTCCCTGAATTACGGATGTAAAACACAGCAGGGCAGATGTTGCATGTACCTTCCTTCCAATGCAGAGGAAATGAATAATATGGCCCCAGCCACAGAGCCTTGGCTGGCTGCTGCCTGAAACTATATTATTTGGAGTCTTTTTCTTGAGAGGTTGTCTGATTCCGTCTCTCATACATCAGGCAGGATGAGAGCCTGTAAGTGCCCAGAATCCTGTTTGCTGCTGGATGGTGCCCCACCAGGCTAGCAGGGCTTCTCAGAGGCAAGGAGAGGCATGGCACCTTAGCAGCCTTCTAAAATTTTGTGCTTCTAGCTACCAAATGGTATGCACAGCGCCTGGTGCCACTGGTTTTCTTCCTTAGCCACGACAAGGACAGGGCTTGTAATTCAACAGACCATCAGGAGGAATTTTCATTTTATTCCCCAGCTCTTTTCAATCGTGCATTTGAATGTTCAGCTGTTACCATGCTGAAATATGAAAAACATAGCCAAGAGATACCTTTAGCTATTGTAGCTGTTGGCTCACTCTTGGGAGAGGCAGGACTGCATTATTTATCTGATGCTTCTCCTGTGTAAGAAGAACATATTTTCAAAATCAAAACTCAAGATAGGTTTGTGGTAAGAATGCTGAGATTCCTGAGATAGTTCTGTGCCAGTGGCCTGGCTGTCTGTCTGATAAACCCTGCTGAAGTTGCTCTTGGCATCCTCTGACTGGCTGGCAAGGGGGTATATTCCTTTCAATGGTGCAATTTTCCAGTACCAGAGCTGAACTGGAAAGTGAACCTGGAGGCACAACTCATTGGACTAGCACCTGTGGAATGTGAAAGGAATCCAGACACTTAATTCCTGGGTAGCTCTCCGGAAAATCCCTGCCTTGCTGCTCTCAGTGGCTTTAGCATGCAAGCCTGAGCAGCTGGCATTGCCAATGGGCACCAGAACAGCTGAGAGAGGGGACACTCATGGGACATTTCTCTTTGCAAATGCTTTGTCCCACAGCAGAGAGGCTGTGTCAGACTATTTTCCTGGCAAACCTGTGATTAAGGCCATTAGTCTTAGTAATTATGAAAGAACAATGATAAAAAAGGAGGGATATGTCTGATGAAATCCTCTGTTAAGAGAATCTTGGCCATTTTAGCAGGCATGAAATGTTGTGATCACTCCTGTTGGCACCCCGCAAAGGAGGCAAAAGGCACACACCTCTGTGAACATTTGTCCCTCTAACCTTGTCAAGTGGGACCTCTTCTACAACTCACAGGGAACCCCCAAAATGCAGTGCACCCCACCATATCATAGTGTCTAGGGGCAGCAGAGTGAACCATTCTCCACAGGGCCCTGTCTTAGAGGGGAACATGGCAGAGCCAACACCTGACTTTAAATGACCACATTTCGGTGAGATGAACCTCCCTTGTCCATAAACATGCGCTCACATGGCTGAAGCATATGGACTGTTGTGTTTATAGGTTCGATACTAACTGTACACCAAATGAGGCAAGTCTAGTTAAAATATACAGAGTAAAACAGGGATATATTTCCTCATGTCACCACCCCTCTCCAGCACCACTGCAAACACCACAAATATCACTATATACAAGTAGCTCAAGTGTCGTGGATTTACTCTCACCTCCAGCTAGAGTATGAAATAAGCAGCTGTGCGTCTGAAGTGAAGGTTCGCCATCACTCAGAAAATTCCTGATAGGTTGTCATTGGCTTCTAAATCAACAGCTTCCTTAAAGAAAAAGGAACTCTTTTAGGAGGAAACAACACCCTTGTCAGCAGATGCTTGGCCAGCACACAGGCAGATGCTAATGAATTCCAACAGGGAGAAGGATCAAACTCAAAAATCCCCTAAATTTCCTGACCTAGATGAGACCAGTCTCATCATGGTTGAGAATGGTATCACCATTAAGACCCCAAAATAGTGATTATTGTCATGTTTAGCACTGGTAATGAGAAATAGCTGTTGCATCTGGTTTTATTTCTTTGTATAAAGCATTCTTGCCAGTGTGTGTGTTGCAGGAAATTACTTACTGACTGAGCAAATTGCAGTATGAGGCTAGAGTATGACTTCCCCAGGTGGGAAAGCATTTTAACTGAACAAAGGTTAATGACTTGCTGGCAGTTCAGCCAGGTCATTATCAGTGATATCTGGTTGCTGCCAGGCTGGGAAAGGATGGCCCCTGCCCACCAAAAAAGCCATCAGCATCCTTAGACAGCTGAAGGCAGACACTAGCCTTGGGGCAGCAGTGTGGAAAATGTTTCCCAAATAAATTAATACCAATAATCCTGGGAGTGAGAAATGACTTAAAGAGAAGCCTGGGGTCCCCAAGGAAGGGGAAGTAAAAGAACTGAGGTTTTCTGTCAGGAAAGAGTATTAAAGACATGAATCTTAGGTAAAAAGTGGGTCCTTAGATACAGCTCATTAGGTGAGAGTGAAAGAAGTTCTTGGAGCTGATCAGCTGATAAGCAAATAAGTGCTTGTGTTTTTGTCTTCTTCCCCTGTCTCTAGGTCCTTTCAGGGTGTTGTTTGCATTTAGGCTCTGTAAATAGGCACAAGTGTCTGCTATGTGTTAGGTTGGTGTTAAGGATGAGGAGAATGTGTCTGAGGCACCTGGCAAACAGCAAAGCTATTCCCTGTTGCACGGCTGTTGCAATCCTTAACCTTAAACACTCAGTGCCCCAGCTGTGTGCTGAATTCATTTCTGTGGGCATTAGATGGAAAAAGAGGTGTTCTCTCCCTCACAAGTGTGGGGGCTGTGTGTTTAAGAAGGAGGAGGAGGATCTTTCTGGACTTTCCAGCAACCTGTGTTAGCTGGGAAAGGACATAACACTCCAGCGAAACAGTAGGAGAGTGTTTACACCCCCCAGGGTTTTAGTAACAGGCACATGTTAGCAAATAATATTGCATTTCAAGTAACAAGACTCCAATGAAATGAGTAATCATGCAGAAGTTTAGGATAGGATGGCTTTCTTTCCCTATAAGAATTTTACATACAAGAATCCTGCATGTTGCCATGGTTTAGCTCATCACATGTATGTCAATATCTTTAAGGTGGGCCTGATTTCTTAAGTCTGTAAGGATGTATTTAAGTAAAAGGACTCTCATTTGCAGACATAATGAGTACATACAGCTCTCAGGGAAATGCCTCTGAAAAAATACAGCTCTTCCTACTTGTACTGTGAGTTTGTCCATTCACACAGGATGGTATTACAGTGATCCCAACCAGGCAAAACTTCGAACTAATCCTAGTTCCTTTCCTCCTCTTTCGTCAGGGACACATCAGCACATATCAGATGAAGGTGTCCCACATGATGTGACCATGGACACCCAGGTAATGGCTCTGGCTGGGGTGGGGTTAACATTCCTCTGGAAGTGCTGTGCTTTGCACTTGTATCTAGCAGGGTGTTGGTAACACACCACGTGTTGGCTGCTGTGAGCAGCACCCACACAGCACCAAAGATGTCTTTCCAACACCCCCAAGGGCCAGCAGGAATTCCATTGGAATATTCCATAGGAATATTCCATACCATATGGTGTTGTGCTTAGCAATAAAATGTAATAGAAAATGGATTGGGGGATGATTCATTACTGAGGTGTTGTCTTCTGAAGCAGCCAGTTTTGCATACTGGAGCCCTACTTCCCAGGAAGTGTCTGGACATTGCCTGCTGATTGGAAGTAGAGCATACATCTCCTTTGCTTTTGCATTGCTTCTGCACATAATCTTGTATTGCCTTTTTTTTACTTTTTCATTTGACTGTCTTTATTTCGACCCATGAGTGTTTTCATCTTATTTTCTCCCAGGGTCTTGCTGAGGAGGGGGAGTGAGAGAGCAGCGGGGTGTGCATTTGGCATCCAGGCAAAGTCAGCCCACTACACCAGCCATGGTACATTTGGTCCCAGATGACTGAGTGTGGCTCTTTGTCATATTCCCAGATGAGTGACTGGGAACAGTCTGTGTTCAGAAAGACAACTTACAGTTCTTTAAAAATTAAAACAAATGTATGAGGGAGAGTACTTCCATCCTGTGTTGAGTGGAGCAAGTCTGTCTCTACAGGATTGTATTACCCGCTGACTTCTTCTCCTCATGACAAAAGGATGAGTAGCCACTTGTGCTAATAAGGCTGCCAGAGAATGATGTGAGTGGGAGCCATCCTCTCCTGCAGACCTGTTCTTGTGATCCCTTGGGAATTCTCAAGCACCCACCTATGCACATGTGTATTTGCCCTGACCAAAAACATGAAGAACGCAATGGGATTCATGTTCAGCTCAGTTAAACTGAAGCAATGTAAATCTAATGCTGTCAGTGGCAGTATTTAGTACAGTGACCTGAAAACCTAACCCAAATTCATCATTTTTTTACATGTTGTTTTGGGATTTTTTTTCATTTTATAAATCAGCTTCTTCAACCCAGATGAATTATTATGTGATTAAGGAACCTGCTCAGAGATAAGAGATGAGAAATTTGCCAACCCCATAGATTGATGTGCAATTAACTGAAGTAATTTTAGCATCTTAGTGCCACAGGTCTTTTATTTATAAAGGGATGGTATTTTCCCCTTCCTTCCATGGAGGGAGTTGCATAGAATGCAGCAAACCCCTGTAATGATCTTCAATGATTTCAGCTGCTATAAAACCCACAGTATTAATGAAGCTTCAAAATTTTGTCCCGAAGGAAGCAAGGGCTTATTAAAAAATAACATTAGTGAGTGCATGTCCCAGGCTCTAAGATGCATTTAAGGCCTATATTAAAGACTCCATTAAAATCCTATTGATGTTATTGGTGATTTTCATTTTCACTCAGTGGGATTGACTCCATACGCCTCATACTCTTTCAGCTATTATCCCAGGCTGGAGGAGTTGCTGCTCTTTCCTCTTTGCCATAAATATGTAGCTGGAGCTTGTGAGGTCCTAGGCTGCCTGGCAGGCCTTCAAAATAAGGCAGGCAAACTGGAGGAGTGTAGCTTCCTTCTCACTCTTCTTATGTAGCCTTTCCTGTTTGGATTCCCATGGCAGAGCCACTGGTGGTTACTGAGTTTTTTCTCCAGTACAGCAGTCCTAACAAACACTGAAAGCTGCCAGCTGCCTGTGCATCTGCAGTGGTGAAACTCACCCCAAACTTTTTGGTGCCTCTTCCACTCCCCGGAGCTTTAGTGATTCATGGATGCTCATGGAGACAAAACTGCTAAATATAACAGTGCTTTGAAGATACAGTTTCAAACTCGTATCTCTAAAAAGTAACTGGCAGCAGAAACACCAAGGAAGTGTAGCTCAAAACTCACTCCTCACGTCTCTGGGTTGCTGTGGTGCAGTAGTCATCGTAACATGTACAGCCTTGGAGTAACTAAGTGGGTATGAGAGAGTCTGTGGCTCCTGGCACCTGTTGGTTTCACTGTCAGAACCAGAGAAGGCTTATTAAAAGACATGATGTAGTCCATTTATTTTAGTCAGGGGTTTTCAGCCATGCAGTTTGATTTGCCTGTGGGTGACAGGTTATACTGGACAGTTCCTTATTCAGCCTCAGTTTTCTAATGTTGTAGATCACAACCTTATCTTGCTTGTTCCAGAGCCCTCCTCCCAGTTCACCCTCCTATACCAGCACACAGTTGCTTTATTTTTAGATAATTAACCTTTTCTTTTGCCAGCGGTAGATAAAGTGCAGGGCTTCATAATTTATGTGCTGTTATCTCTGACTTCTCCACACCCCCGTGGGGGCTTTCCATCATTGTTAGAGCTGGAGTCTCAGTTTGAATCCACAACACAGTGCTGTCTTATTATTTACCCCGAGTAGAAATGCAGCAGAGATCGATGAAATGAATGATTATTATTACCCAGAACTGACTGGAATTGAGATGCTGAAGGATGCCCCCAAATGAAATTTTAAAGAGTCAGAGGTGCACAGAGGCTGTGTAACACCAAGTGTCACTCAAAACCACACTTCTTGTTAAGAGGTGAACATCTGACTGCAACTGGAGTTTCAATGCCTTGTTAGCAGAATAATATGAGAGATTTTATTGACTAAAAATTTTTGCAGGAGGCCTGTTTATAAAAGCCACACCAAAATATTGAGATAAGAGGCAGTGCCCAAGTCTTCTAGTACAGCCAAGAAGATAAGCAATGTCCTAGGCAAGTCCCATCTCACAAGCCTAATTTCAATAAGCAGTCCCTGGAAATCAGTTTGTTGGATATTGAATAGAACTTTTATCCTGGGGTGCAGGGGCTTTTAGTCTTCAGATTATTGAGGGGTTTGCCTTTTATGAGAGCTGTAAATAGAATGTGATTCAGGACTGCACATCACTATTTCTTTGTACTTGTGAACACTTGGAAAGTCAGCATGACCTGGGATTGCATCTGATTTTCTGGGAAACAGGATTATGTACTATATCAGAGTACAACACTGCAGGTACAATGTAATATAGTGTGCAGATATCATAAAATCTAATTCTTGCTGTGCTCCCTTGAGTTAATCTGCACTTTGATTAGAAGTAAGCATTATGTTCAGAAGAGAGAAAAGGAAATCCTTTACTTTTTTCAGCCACAGAGAGGGAAATTCACAGTTTGTCTTCGTATTACTGTCCAAATCTATCATCATTCCCAGTCCTCTGGACAAATGCATGCTTTTAGTGCAATGTCAGGACCTGTTTAGACTTACAAGCTCAGTTTACTGGAAAACGAAGGTGAGATTATCAGAACAATTGCTTGATGCCCAAGAGACTAAAAGTGCTGTCTTTGTTTCTGCTGTGAATGGTCATTCCCTAATGTAGGAAAGGGAGAGAAGACTCTGTTCATTGGGCTAAGCCAATAATGCAGTTGAGCCCTCACACCTCACCCCTAAAACTCGAATGCTCTTTACTCTTTGCCATGGCTCTGCAGAGCAGCAGCTGTGTCCTGGTGAAGGTGTCAGGTGGGAAAGCAAGGAACTGCGTGATCTGTTCTCCGTCACCTCCAGGTCTCTCCATCTTCTTATCCCCTCTCTGCACCAGCCCTGTATCAGCAAGAGCACACAAGGGCAGGAGCAGCCATGCAAATGGGAAGGGAGACACAGAGCCTTGCCCCAGCCTTGCTCTGCACAGTCTGGACTTTTATTGAGCCATCCAGAGGCCTGCCTGCCCACACCAAGTAATTGCATTTTGTTGTGGTTGTTATAAAATACATTAGAAACATGTGTGTCTAGAAGGGCACGTTAAACTCCTGCATCTCAGTTAGTGTACATTTTTTCTGCCCAGATTTATTTCGATTTAACAGGACAAAGGAGACATTTCAATGAGGAGCTCTGGCTCTCTTGTATTTCTGTTTTCTTCAATGGGGTTCAGGAATGTGTATCAGTGTCAGTGCAAACACAGGGCTTACAGGTTCAAAGGGAATATTTTGTTCTGGCTAAATCACCCCAAATGGCAATCCAGGGTAGCATCTCCTCCCTTTATGACATTTCCAAGTGACTTGTGAAAAGGGGGTTTATCTCTAGGGGAGCATTTGATGTCAGGGCAATACCTAATGAGGAATATCTGCCTTTCTCAGCAGTGCCGTGTGGATATTCTATCTGTCAGAGTCACATTCCTATACCTACTCATGAGACAAGTTTTCTGCATTGCCAGGGCTCCTGGGTACCCATCTGAATGGGTTATCTCTTGGTTATTGGCAGTGGCACTTAGAACCTGTTTCTATATAAAGCACTGAGGAGCTACCTGAGGTTCTGCAGGATCAGTCCCTGGGTTTATGGACAGGTCCCATTTTGCCTTTGTTTGGCTCCTCTTTGTGCAGCCCTGAAATCATGAGCTGATCAAGGAAAGAAGCCAGATATGTCAGGTTTCATTATGTCCTCAGTTCCTGATAAAGGATGAGGATCGGGCAGCCCAGTTCTCACAGTTTCCAGCTTTAATCAGCCATTGTGCACAAAGCAGTGTTTAAAATGTTGCTTACACTCTCCCCTGCAAATAAAAGGAGTCTGTGCCTCTGACAGAAGGTATAAAGTATTATGTTTATTCAGTGGAAGATAGCAATCATGAATGTTAGGCTGGGCTTAAAAGCCTTGGACTTTATAAGGGAAATTGACTTCAGTTTAATAGGAAAGATGGGGAGAGGTGGAGGGGGTGAGAGGAACAAGAAGGAAGTTTCAAACGAAAATGTTCCAAAACCCTGTTGAATAAGAGTTTAATTTTGCCTGTTAAGCTTAAACAGCTTTCCATTAACATTCCTTATTGAGTACTGTAAATGGAAAAAGTAAATAAACATTAGTCTGTGGCCTGATGTGCCGTCAGTGATGCTGTTCATGATTTTTTTCCTCTGTCAATGAAAGGGAAGGTGCCAGCAAGCACCACTGCTTGCCAGCCTGGTCAGACTCTGGGCTGCATCTCTGTGCAAAGCTGGCAAGACAAAAAGCCTTGTTCCCCTCCATGCTGCCTAGAGTGGGGAATGGTGGGGCTTATAAAATGCACCCTGATGGTTGCCAAAGAAAAGCCTTCTGCCATCACATCCTACATTACTTTCCCTGAGCTGTCATGTTCTGTTTTGCAAAGTCAGTAGAGTTTTCTGGAACCCACCATTTTCAACATCACAGCTGTAATAAGCAAGGACATCTCTTTAATTTCCAGTCTGCATTTTATTGACTTATTTATTCTTATGCCAGGAATCACTGTGGTAGTTCCATTATCTCTCTCTCTGTCTCTCATTCTTTCTCTCTCTCTCTCTCTCTCCATAACTGTTTTACTATCAGATANTCTCTCTCTCTCTCTCTCTCTCGTGTTTTTCTCCTCCTCACTGGTTTAAAACACACAAACACACAAACATCGGTTACATCCCCTTTCAAGACCTCACACTGAACTAGGTAAAATCTTCTAGTTCCTTCTTACAGAAAAGTCTCAGCATTGTTTTCATGTCTGTATCATGACTCAGCAGACTCATACTCATATCACTGAGTACTTCACCCACTTTCTCATAAATACTTGACTTTTTATCTCATCTGGGAATTTGTCCTACCACTGACGTTGTTTTCTCTATTGCTGTATCTTTCTTTGCCTTGCTTTCCTTGCCATTGCTGTATCTTCCTTTGCTTTGCTTTCCTCTTGCAGTATGCACAAATTGATGTGTAGGAGAGAGACTTTCAGACTTGCCCTTTCACCTCCTAGTTTAAATTTCTTCTTATGAGGAACAACATTCGAAGATGAGCAAAAGAAACTTTATTATGCAGAAAACAATTTCAGGAACATCCTGAACCTGTTTCAGTCTTCTCCAGACTCCTGACATAAAAATGTAGGTGTATGAATGTTTATGTCCTCATGAACAAAAGGTGACAAAGCCCCCTATATATTTATTGGAAAGTCAGAGCTTAATTCAATTGCTTAAGTGTAGCTGTCTGATGCTATTTATGATACCAGAGGTCATCTAAGACATCTTCACTAAGCTTGTAGATATGACACAAGAGCCCCACACCTTTCTGGAAAAGCATCTCAAACATAGGTGGGGTCCTCAGGGGCGTCTGGAGGCCCATGCTTCACCAGCAGAGTCAGAGCAAGGAGCACAGAGCTATTCAAGTCTCCTGCACCTGTCTTCCAAACAGCTCTGCAGACTGCTGGCAGTGGAGTCTGGTGTTAATGAGCCACAGGAGCTGTTGGCAGGGGCAGCAGCTCTGACACACAGTTCCCATGTATATATCCAAATACCTTGTCACTTGCCTGAATGTCAGTGAATTAACTTAGCTTGCAGGCCTCTGACGGGGCAGTTCAGAGCATCCATTAACTGGGTAAGGAATTTCTGCTCTTGGAATCAGATGCTTCCAGTGAAATGGTATTTCTATGGAGGAGTGAATGTGGAGAGGAGGAAGACAGTTGAAAAAACAGGAATGGAGGAGTTGTATGGGACCTTGGGTTATAAAACAGGTGCTCATGGCAAATATTTGTGGAGGGGTGGATTATGAGTCAGTTACCTTTCAGTTAAAAAGCAGCATAAGCAAAGAAAAGCTGCTAAGTAAGATTCTTTTAATGATTTATTTAAAAGGAAGATGCCTTGATGGACTGAAGGAGCTAATTATTGAAGACAGCTAATCTGACAATTTGAATGTATGTGTGAAAGTTTCAATCAACTGTAGAAACTACCTTAAACTTCTATTCCAAGAAAGAAGAGAGAAAAACCAGCAGAGAAGGACTGCTATTATAACTGGATGGATAATCCAAGATGAAGAATCCCAGAAACAAACAGGAAACAGAGAGAGAAAAATAGGAAAATGAAAGCAAGGAAATTCTCTTAGAAGACATAGAGGTTAAAGCAAGATTTTGCAAACCCTGAGAGAACATTATACTTCAAAGGTTGTGAGAAAGGATGACACTTTCCCTGGTTATATCAAAAAATGGAGAAGTAAGAAAGTTGAGCATTATGGGGTGAACATTAAAGATATTTTAAGTTTGTTTCCAAAACCTAAGTAAATGTGTTGCCGCTGTTTTCAAGAGCTTGGGGAGAAAGGCAGTGGTTAATGCAAATAAGCTTAACTATGTGGAGCTCAGGTGTTTATGAATTCATGAATGGATAACCTCCCTCACTGGACGCTGAAGGAACCATGAAGCAGCTTTGGTAGGAAATTTTTAAATAGAATTCACAGTTTAGAGGTGATATTACAGAAACAGAGAACAGCAAAGGTAATATCTGCATTTTAGAAATGTAACAAATGTGACATGGAAATACACAGGCTTGTTCATCTGATCTCAACCAGCCACAGGTCCTTAGAATGAAATGAAAGCATGTAGATAACAGGCAAATGAAGAAATGCAGCACACTAGACTTAAGTGGCCTTGTCTTGGTAGGACAATTAATTTTCTGAGACAAAGAAAATTAAGTGAATCATGCCTGTCTATACTTAAGTGAAGCATTTTAAAGGGGGCTACATAGACAATTGTTAGGTGAACAGGAGAAGGGGATTAACAGAAGAAATATTGTAGAGAACTGGCTAAACTTGGGTCATAAATGGAGCTAGCATTGAAAGTCAAGGCATTGTAAGGGAGGCACTCTCTGATGTGGCTGGTGATTTAAGAATTTCTTGCTAATGCAGACAGAAATCAAAGAATCTGAATAAAAAAGGATGTGATTCAAGGTTCAATTAGCGAAAATTTTTCTGTCAGCAGAGAGCTTTTCTGAAAAAAATCAATGAAAGGCCAGCTGACTAGAGGGCAACGACAGTGAACACCCATAAGAAAGACAAATGTAATCTCAAATATATCAGTATATCCAACAAAAGACAGGAAAGAAAGTATGCACTTTTAGAAGATGGTGGTAAGATTTTAGGTGCCATATCTCAATTAGGTACAACTGGGTTTTATTTGGTTAGGTTTTTTTAGGGTTTTTTTTTTAGCTTAGTTAGAGCAGGTGACCAGGATGGTTTACAGTATGTCAGATTTGTTTATTCAGCCAACGGTGAATACTCTCACTCCAGTTTTCTTCCTGTGACTCAGAGTCTCTCCTTCACATATCCCAGCAAGACCTGCCAGCACTGCCTGGCAAAAGACTGCCACCTTTGTCCTACCTCTGCTTTCTACGTGATTTTATGTCCCAGATACCATCCATGGACTCTGGACTGACACATCGTATCTGTAACTTCAATTAAAGTTATTTTAAAAGCATCCCTGCCTCTCCTACGCACAGCATTTGGGGGGGAGTGCAGATTACAGTGCATCTGAGGCACAGTAAAGGCAGTGGGCTGGGCTGGTTCCCACTCAAGCTTTTGCCCTTCTACTGTTGTCTTGCTCACCCACCATATCCTGATACAGCACTGCAGGAAAAAAACATCTGCTTTGGCTGGCTTTGCAGACTGTTTGACCTGATGATACGTGGTCATAAAACCATCCTAAAACTTTTGCTACTCAAGGTTAGCACGTGAAATTGTGCTAGCTGTTCTTGAGCAACTTCACAGAAGAGAAAAACAAAGAAAATTTTTGGGGTTTAAACCTTAAATTGAAACTCTTGAGGTCGGACCAGAAATAGCTATGAAATCACTACAGATAAAAATTAATGGCTGGCACAAATTTTGGTACAAATGCTAAATCACAGAACAGAAGATTTTTCTGCAGGCTTTTCTGATACATAAGGCTTCTTAAAACAAAAAGCATTAGAATAGAAGTCAAGAGCAAAACTCAGCAAAATTTACCTACAAAAACATAGGCTCTACCTGAGAAACAGAGGACAGTTTTCTGGAAGCACTGATGAGCTCTTATTGCAAGTGTGGGGTAAGGAGAGCTAAAAAAGTAATTCTTGCTTGTATGAACAGGCAGGTGATAAGTAAGGAACATGGTTCATCCCTGTGAAAGCATATCTGGTGCTGGTAGACAACTTCAGCATCATTTTCCTAAGGGAGGAGACAAGAAAGAAAGACAATAAAAAATTACTCATGGGTTGGGAAAAATGCCTGCAAATGTGAGGCTGAAAATTTAGGAAAGAAAGGGCTGGGAAGTGACTGTACTAGAGTAGATAATTATGTGGAATCAGTAAAAGATGCTTCTATCTAGTTGCAACATGAGATGGGAAGAGATTCTTGAAAGGAGTTTCCTGACCCCATTGCCAGCATATATGTGTGAACTGGTACATATAGTGCACAGGTAGCACGGTTACACAATCTAATGGTTCTTCTCTAGTCCTAAATTCTGTGAATCTTTGAATCATAAAGCAAAGACCTTTTCCCATTCAGGATTCCCATCCCTCACCAGAGGACAGAGCAAAAGTCCTCTGGAAGGCTTTCCACTGGCTACAGGGGCTGTGGGCCTAGGCCACAACATAGCAGTGACATACTTCTCTTTAGAGAAATATCAAATAACAGTAGTGGCCTAAGAAATATCCATGCTTCCAGGGAAGTGAAATTAAAATTTTGAAAGTCAGATCGGTGCTGTCTTTTCTACTCACAAAGACTCAGAAAACCTCACCCGAACAACCCTTACAGATCCTGGGTGGCATGCTGGGGTGCTGCTGACAGGACTCTGAGCATCTCTGAGGGAATTAGCTCTTCACATTAATTTTCTGGCAGGCAGCTTAGGACCAATCTCTTATATATATTACCTTTGATCTGCAATTTTATTTCTTTCACCAGGGCTTAGCTCGCTGCACTGCCTTATCCTCAGGTAAAAACCATGTGAGCTCTGTTGTGCTGCACAGCTAGAGAGATGAGCTTCTCCTCTCGACCCTTGCACAAAGCTCGAAGGTTAAAGCAGTTGTGAGCTCCTCACTGGGACTGACTAGCTAATTATCAACTTCAATTTCATGCACTGTTTTTATCCATTTAGCTCCTAATGAAAGGCTTTGATGCTGCATTTAACAGAAAAATTCCAGTTCACGTTCACCGGCTTCTCAAATCTCCTTTGCCACAAGAGGAGGGATGTGCTTTTTTCCAGGAGGCTGAGACCTCTCTGCTTAGCTGTTAAATTCAGTATTAGGCACTATAGCAGCAAGAGTACATTGCCTTTTTCACTATAAGGGCTTTAAACCAGCCAGGTTCTACTTACATATGTGCCACAGAAAAAAACAAGGATGGGAAAAGACCCCAGTGCAGATTTCTCTGTCGAAGCACTGCTCTGTGGTGGCACAGGAGAGGTGGGCAAAAGAGCACAGTCCCTGCTGTGGTCACTGCTGGGAGATTTCAGTGGAGGTTGCTCTTCTGGACATCTTTCACTCTCCACAACCATTGTAGTTTTAAATGGCATGCCAAATTTAGGCCATTGGATTAGGTGATAAAATTGGTAAACCATGCAAGGACAAGAACAGCAGTTGGAGTCTGGTGCATTCTGACTCCATAAATCACACCTGAATTTCATCAGACTTGCTCCTTGGAAGAGTGTCTTCTTAGGATTAAAGATTAACTGTCTTCTGTAGGACAACACAGGATTAAACACATGTTTAGTCCTAAATGTATAGTTAGTTCCCTGGGTGCATCAAGGGAAGGAAACTGATTTCCTGCAGTGGATGTGGCCAAGAAAGATTGTGTGTAACCTCTGTCTGGCAGTGATCACTATCCAGGCTTGTGATCCTGATTTTCCTCAATTATGTCATCAGGATAATTTTTTTTCCCCCATTCTGCCTGAAGACATTTCAGTTCCAATCTGTACCAGCTGAAACAGCTCAGCTTGGTCTGGCAAAGAACAGCCTGAATATTTCATGACACTAGAAGTTTAACTCTGATATTGAGTATCTGAATGAACCCTTTCTTTCTTTTTATGTCTTCAAACACAGTGGAAACTCCTAAATACCATCTTCCTCTACCTCTACAGCACTGCAGAAAGAGCTCTTGCCAACTGCATCATCAGCTGATAGTGGGGAAAATGTCCATGTGACTTCATAAAAGCAGTATGAAGAGGCAGAGACTCTCCTGCTGTTCCCAGGAGAAAATCATGGGTTCACCTGGAGACTGAGATGTCCAAATAGTAGAGTGAGATGAACTTAGGCTTGGAGAACTTGGAGCTAGATTGTGTCTGCACATATGGCACAATGATCTCTTCTCTCTGCTGGGTGCTTCTTTCCTGAGGGTTCTTCCCAAGAAAACTTCAAATAAAAGTTTCAAATAGAAAGCACGAACAGTTTGGGCCTTTTTTGTCCCTTGCTGCAGAAAAGAAAATGGCCAAGAAGCATAGACAGCTCAGTATCAAAGTCTCTGGGCTTTCTTGTTTTTTAAACTAAAACCACCAGACTTCAGTAAATCCTCCTATTTCAGCATCATTTCAAAGCAAGGGTAAGAATCCTAGGGTTTACCTATGACCTAACTGCTCAGAAGTGCAATTTTTCTTCCCTTAAAATTCAAGCTAAACAGTTTCAAGCCTCCAGAGAATTTACTTATGCCTTGTCACATTCTGAAATCACTTTTAAAAAGGTTAATATTCTGTAATAAAGTGACTGCCCATCCTGGAGAGGTGTTTAATAGGGCCAACTGAAAGCAGAGCCATAATAGCCTTGGTTAGTACTCCCTCAACACCCCACAGAGCCCCATTCCCCTCCAAGCTGACTAACACTATTTGAAAGTCTACTGCATCCTCATTTTCTGTGTATGCTACTGGGGAATGAAGGACAAAGGAGAGGCAAAGTGTGCAATGAACTGCTCCTGGATGGCTGGAAGATGGCTGGAAAACTGCAGTCAGTCTGTCACAGCCCACCTCCCACGCAGACCCACAGCAAGGGTTAATGAAATCAGAGTAGATCACAGCACTCCTCTGGCATGCCTGTGTTCTGCCATGCCGCAGCTGTGCCTCGTGAAGGGAAGGTCTGAAGCTTTAACTGCAACAAGAAAACTTTCCCTACAAAGAAAAGACACAAGCAAAAAGGTGAGAGCTTAAACTCTGACACCAGTGACTTTAAGCCATGTCTCAAAAAGGCAGGCAGATTGTCTGACCAGCATGCTATTCAGAGGTGATATCAAGTATTGATTTATTTCCAAGAAACCTTAATTACATTGTTCAAAGTCTTGAAAAAGAAAGAGGGTCTTGAAGTTATCAACAATTCGACACCAGGCAACTGATAACAAAATCCATCAGCGATTTTGAACCGTTTTAATACACTTCTTGATATGTTTCTTAGAGAAAAAAGAAACCAAACCAGCAACAAAACAGAAGACAATCATCAACAGATATGCTCTTTTAATCTAACTAACCAGTGCAGCATGCTGGCAGCAGCTTGTTCCATTACCTCTTCACATTGTAGAGGCCTTATGCTTCACTTACCTGAACAGATGAGCAGACAACCTCTATTTCCAGAGCATCCTTTGGATTTTTTTGGTGTTTTGAATTAGCGATGCAAATCCAATTTTGCCAAAACAGGCCGAGACTTCATTACTGAAGGAGCACTTTCTATGCGGATTAACAAGGCTTCATTGTGTCACTGTCTGACGTAAGGTGCAGAAATGCCCAATTTATAAAATATTAAAAGCAAGAGCCTGATGTGGTTTCTCTCTACCCTACAGAGTATACATTTGCAGTTCTGCAGCTGAATTCCCTTCATCAAACACCTCATTACCTTGGCAAAGTTAAGGGAAATAGCAACTTAAATGCTTCAGGAATATGCTGCTTATACATTAACCCATGAGCTGTAACCATAGGAATCAGACAAGCACCACAGCATATCTTTTGTTTAATAGAAAATCAAACCAGAAAAAAAATATCCCTGTTGAGTCTAGGATGTTGCTCCTGACAGAAGTGAGTGTGAGGGAGGAGGAATGATGTTGGTAAGGAATTCATTCTATTTCTATACTGGGGTACCTGAGAGCATGTCTGAGGTGTGTGCTCCCAGTCTGTGCTGAAATAAAACACAGGTATGTGCCACCCACCCCCACCAGACCTGGTGTCCCCAGTGGGCGTGCAGGCTGGACAAAAGCTCTGACAGTCTGAAAAGTCTCTCATCTGCACTTCCAAGGGAGTACCATCTCACAGTATCCCCCATGCTATTCCACTGGCCAATTTAAACAAAGACTGGGTTTTCATCTGACTGAGTAAAATCTGTGTGACCCTGTAGAACTGCTTGTTCCTTTGTGGATGGGCTATCTTGTATAAATCAGTGAGGGTAATTTTTATCTATTTAGCAAAAGTATTTGTAATTGAACAAACATTGGAAATTACAGATGGATACTGCAATAGAATGAAGCACCTAGGAACACAGCAGCAATCTTCAAGGTCTTGCGAGCCAACATATCATCCTTTGTGACATTGTCCATTTGCAGTGAAATTGGCAAAGAAGAGAAAACTAAATTGCAAAATGTCTCTGTGCAGTGGGGATAATGCATAATCCCTTTAGCATAGGGTCACTAGGAAGAGGATATAGGTCTATTGAGGCTTCAGAAGTTGTATTTTATCTCGAAAAACCTCTGCCTCAGAGGAATCATTGCACAGAAATTCTGCACCTCTCAAAACAGAAAATACTCCCAAATTCATCTGGAAAGCCTTTGTCATTATTAGCATTTTAGCTGTGACAAACAGGGAATGGTTGCCAGCAATTAGCTGAGCAGCTGACCCACCGGATGGAAAAGCTGGATGTGATGGAGAACTGTGATTTTGTGGCTCGTGCTGTAAAGCTCTGCTGTGCTCAGGACAGATATACCTGCCACAACACATAGGAAATAACAGTGCCATGGGCTGCTGAGCAAGAAACCCTGAGCTGTTATGCAAGACTTAATTTCCAGAGAACTGTAAACTCCAGTGAACTGTGTATCTTCTCTGTCTGTTGTTGTTTATGTGCCTATTGATTTATCCATCCATTCATCCACCCAAAAGTAACTCAGAGCCAGACACTTCTCAAATGCAATATGAATGTTTCCATGTTCCTACTTCCATTCTCCCAGGAGTTATTTTTCTGGCAGTTCACAAAACTCTTTGTCAGTATCTATAAAGTAAAAAAAAAATTAATTGTGCAGAACTGGTAGCTATTTGCTGATGGAACTCTGTCTACTGGTTACAAAGATTGCCCAAAATCACTGGCAACTTGCTTTTGGGATAAAAATTGAAACAGAAGCTGTGGATTTTTTATTACACTGGAACAAAAGTCACTGCATTTTCAAAATGTACCTTCATTTGTATGTACTGCTAATCATTCATTTAAGCAAAGGGGAGAGCTACTGCAGCAAACCATATGGGGGTTTGAACAACTGGAAGACATGGGTCTTCTTATTACTGAGGTAATGGGAGTAGGTATAGTTCAAGTTCTTTGTTCTAGACTGCCCTACAGCAGATTCTATAGAGATGCAAGGAACAGAGAGCATCCTCAAAGATACCTGAATCTCACTTTAAAGCCCCTTGAAGTTCATTCCCAGTGCAGAAACATTTGAGCATCCCAGCAAGTCCTGTCTGTGCCAGTGAGCTTTGAAAACCTGACCTTGAGGGTCCTTGGCCCAGATTGGCAGACACATATAACTCTCACTGAAATGGGACTAAACAGGGGTTAGTGAGGTGATGAAGAGGCAGATCCTCATTTTCACTGCCTAACTCAAAAAGGTATGGGGACATAAAACTGGGACGCTATCAATTGCTAATCATTATGTGAGATCAGCATTGAAGACCAAATCTAAGGCAGGCAGATCTAATGATGCATCACTCAAAGGGAGCAGGCAATAAAATGTTCTTGATCTTTGAAGATATTATATGCTCATACATTTGCATAAAAATTGTCTTAAAGGGGATGCAATTATTTTAATGATATCCCTAAGCTGGATCAGGGCAGGTGCAAATGGCAAGTTGTATTTCCGCAAGTGCTTCAGACCTTTCAAAATAACACATTTTTGGAATTTGTGATTATACTGAGAACATTGGCTCAGCTGGCATCCTGAAGGATCAGGCCTGAGTAGAATAAAATCTAGTGACTTTGGAGGTCAAACAAAGCAGTTAGTAATTTCTGCTTGAAGAAAGGAACCCAGGGAAAGACAGAATGTCCTTTTTTGGGGGTTGGGGTTTTCTTATTGTGGGCTGTTTGGGGTGGGGGGTGTGTGTTTGTTTGTTTGTTTTTGTGGTGGCTAAATTGCACTTGATCCTCATCCAGGTTTAATCAGCGTGTGTGATTTTCCTCTAGACAGTTTTGTATTGTGCAGACCTGAGTAAGTGTGCACTGGCTCCTCCTCTTTCTTGTACCTGGTGTGCTTTCCATTTGTACCTATCCTGGGCAGAAGTGCAAGATTACCCAAGCAGCAGCACAGATTTTCTTCATTCAGCTGGTCTAAGTGTAAATGACTGAATGAAATTAAACATATTTAAACATAAAATTAGAGTTAGGCCACATATCACACTTTGTTCCCAGTCTTCAAGCTGTGAAAAATAAAAAGAAATTATGTTTTCCGAAACCATGACTCTTATCTCAATTGCCCAAGATTAATTTCTATGTTCCCTTCCTTCCTCCCCTGCAGCCTTTTGGGCCCAACTGCCTGAAATTTTTCTTATCTCTCTTCCTAAAATGGACCATATCTCCTTCCCACCACCTCTTTCTCACAAGCATTTGTACAGCCATTCCTTTCCACGGCAGGAAGCCGTGACGGGTCTGCTTTCACAATGATTGTCAGCAGAATCAAGTTGTTTAATTTTTGCTTTGAATTCACTGCTGACCCTGCTTTGACAGTCTCTTGAGGTTCCTCTCAACCTGAGTAGTTCTCTGAGATAAGCCCTGAGACCCTGACCCCACGATCACATCATCAATTGTCTGCAATTTTGGTCCATCAGAGCATCACACACAGAAAGTGCAGGCAGAGGTACAGCTGCCTAAAATCTTTGTGGAAAGGCAGCAGTGGCAGGCCTGAGAGAAATGCTGCCAGCCCCTTGATCTTGTCAGTTCTTTACACACAGCGAGCACTGCCTGCATTGCACATCTGGGAGAGTTGCAAGGTAGAAAGACAGACAGGACTGCTCCGAAGTCAGCTAGTGTGGATTTTGCTGCAATACAAAAATCTGGAAGTTGTGCTGGGTGCTGCAGCATGCGTGCTAAAGAAGTCCACTTGTAAACACACTCACAATGCCCCTGTGTCCAAAGCAGACAAGAACACGTGCACCCAAACCACTTGTGTCTTGGAAAGGAAAGGAACACAAACAAACAGCCCCAGGGCTTGCTTGCGTATGGTCTAGGAACAGACTTCCTGTGAGATAAAGAAAACTGCTGAGAGTTTACGGTTTGATCCTGACCTGCTCATAACTCCAGGTTCCCAGCAACTTTAGGAGTGATTTGAATTCTCTGCCGTCACCCAGGCACACAAATTTGTATTATGTTAATTACTGCATTGGCACATTTGAGAGATTTTTCAATCATATCTTCTGCTGATGATATATATATACTAAGTCAGAAGTGGAAAGGCCCCAAATTAGCTAAGTGGTTCCCTTCATTTGAGGATGACCTATTATTCCCCGTCCAGTGAGAAAACACAACATTCTATAGAATACAGAGAAATAAAGTTCTATCAAGTCATATTTCTCAAATCCTTTTGAGCTCCTGTTAAGATGTGAAACTGAGAAACCCATTTAAAGTAATTCCTTTTCACCCACTGCTGATTTTATTTGTGGTGAAATACTTTTAAATAATATTTAACCAGTGTTCAAGCAATAGATGTGCAGATGGTAGGTAGGTAGGTAGGTAGGTAGGTAGGTAGGTAGGTAGGTAGGTAGGTAGGTAGGTAGGTAGGTAGAAGATAATTTATGGCCCAGAGAAAACTTTAAGCCAGTTTTACTGGTTATAAATGATGCTCTTTGTGTTTCAGATCTTTGATACTTTACATCCTAGTTAACATATATGCTGATTTAGCCCGTAAAGCAACTCTGCCCCGAGACAATGTATTTCCTTGATTAAAGGGTTTCTTAAGGGAATATTTAATATATCATATAGCAGTAAAACTCTTTTACTTAGCAAATAAGTCCAGATATCCAAAACTGCGTCAAACCAAGGTTGCACTGTCAATCCCATATCTTCGTAATAGAAACCACATTTCTCCTTTTTACACTGTTTTTTTAAAAAGTAATAATAAAATATTGGAAATGTGAATGAATAAAAATATTCAAACTTTTCTTGGAAAAATAAAAGAAGTTTATAAGTAGCTGGACATATTTTCAGATATGTGGATGCATGCCATTATTTCACAGAAGTGGGGATATGGAGTACTGGAAGGGATCGCAAGACATTTTCTGGCTTGAGTGTATCTAGACTGTGTGACATTTATCACCGAGGATATATAAAACCATTTCTAGGATGTTCATGAAGGCAGCTCATCTATTTCTTGAGATAAACCTATCCATGCAAATGGTTGCAAAAAAACCCAGTAGGCAATGCTGAAAAAATAGACAACATGAGAGAGACCAGGAGTGTAGGAAAAGTGGGCAGAAACCAGAAAGAATGGCACTAGGATCTTGATGTGAATTAGGTGCATATATGTGATAAAACACCAGAGTAACTATCTTGCTCATGACACTATTGTGACACAGCAAACTCACCCAAAAAATCTCTTAGGAGAGATTTTTCTAAGAACCTGTCTCTAACCAGTTCTTAGAAAACCCAGTGAAGCTGACCACTCTATTGCTTCAGCTATTTTCTTTCCAATACCTTTCCTGCTGATGCCCTATTTCTCAGGGCTTGATGTAGAAAAACATGAGGCTGGGGACTCAAATAGATTCCTCTACCAGCTCCTCCTGGATTTCATCCATT
This sequence comes from Cyanoderma ruficeps, assembly GCA_008694505.1. Lineage (NCBI taxonomy): Eukaryota > Metazoa > Chordata > Aves > Passeriformes > Timaliidae > Cyanoderma > Cyanoderma ruficeps. The sequence goes on along the minus strand of VZDJ01006585.1, from coordinate 4,397,196 downwards.
TCTTGGCTGTGCTCTTTCATCTGTGAGTCACTGAGTGCAGGTGGTTCTCTCTGCAGTGACAGAAACACAAGTCTCCTGTCCTGCCCATGTCATGGCTCTATCCTGCTGTCCTGTGCAGGGGTTCTGCCTGTGGAGCAGGGGCCAGACGAAGTGACAAGCTCCATGAAGTCTTTGTCATAGGTATGCCACAGCAGCAGCAAGCCCGGGCCTCAGTGGGTGCTTCAGGCAACTCCTGACATGTCATCTTTGGTCGAAAAAAGCTGTGAGAGGTGATATATGCCCATGTGGAGAGACAGTATGGATCACTGTAAAGACAGACACAGCAAGAGGTCAGATTGGTCAGTCAAATGAGATACATTTTTTTCTAACCACTATGTCCTCTTCATTCTGTTCTTGCATTTGCAAACTTCCGATTTCCTCTTCTGTTATTTTAGTAACCACCTATGTCTGTATTTAAAGAACTTAATAGTGCATTTTTCTTCCATTATAGAAAACTTGGTACTGATACCCAACCCTAACTGAGGGGTTTTCCTGAATCTATTTTCTTTTAGTTACTCTTAAATATAAGCCTCAGTCCCAATTCTCCCCTTTTCAACCTCCAACTCTGATGTTTTCAGCAATTCTGGTTTTTTTCCCCCTTAACATCTTGAGTTGCATTTTTGCATCCTGAACTGCAGTCCACTACCTTTACCAGACTGCAGCATTAATTTATGAGCCATAAGCTGGAGACTGCTGCTGTACCATCTTCTCTCTGTTCTAGTAACAGCAAAATTTGATGCATTTGCACCTGAGATTGTGTGTGTTACAAAACACTGTGGGAGCAGAAGTTATCAGAAATTGCCCAGGGAGCCCAGTAACCATATAGAGCAGTCCTTTTTTTTAAAGGAAGAAGGAGAAAAAGCTGTTTCCAATCCGTTTAGGTGCTGTGAAGGTGTTCCCCGGTTTATGCTGTGCAGCCATCATTTCACTCAGACCCACAGGTTTTCAAAAAGCCCCATTCACAGAAATCTAGGGGTGGGAATGCAGAGGTCAGCACTGGTTCTCCTTGGGATGGAGAGAGGTCGGCAGCTGCTCTCTCCATGACTCAGCCTGCTGGAAATGACAGCCAGGCTCTTGCTTTGTCCTTCCCATGACACAGCAATCTCAGAGGCACTCTCGAATGAAAAGTCAGCATCATTCATAAGCCCATGTTCTCTGTGCCCATCCTCAAGTGGCTGGCAGAGATGAGATTGCTCAGCTCAGCAGCTGCCTGTTTTTTCCTGCCAAGTGGAAATGGACACAATCACTTTCGTGCAGGCAGGCTTTACCTTGGCTACATTCCTTTAAATAAAAGCATTAAATTTCATAAGAAGAAATCCATAGTACCATGAAATTTATAGATGCATTACAGACAAAAGGTATATTGCAGGTTAGTTGATTTAGTGTTGATCCTTTGGGCAGCACTCAGCAGAGTAAAGGAGGAATGTGATTTGGAAATACACTGGAGGGGATTCAGGAGTATGCTGGCAGCACCAAGTTTCATCCAATTTGAGGGGATTTTCACTCTGCTTGGATACTGTAACTAACTGGGTTTACTATCGAATTACATTTCTCTGGATCTCAGAGAATCTGAGAACTAATGAAAATAAATGCAAATACAGTGACTTTTGCCTCACTGCGCTCCCATTAAGCCTTCAGCTATTCTGACATAATTTGTTTCTCTTTTACCGTCTCTGTTTTTACAGGTTGTGCATGGAGACCAAAGCTTCCATACTGCAGGAGGACACACACAGGAACAGCCCACTAGGGAGCAATCCAAAAATGGGTGCATTTCAAACCAAGCTTTTTGTCTGGGACCGGTTATGGGGTCTGTGCGTGCACACAGGTGAGGCTGACCTCAGCGTTAGGGCTAAAGGAAGGATCTGGGAGTTTTAAGTGCAATGGGGCCCTTGGTCAACACCTGGCATTTGAAACCAGAAACCCCCCACACACACATCTCAGAGGTACAAAAGGTTTGCATGTCCTGTCTGTGGGGCACAGCAGATGACACTGGCACCAGCAGCTTACATAGCAGGTGTTGCTGGCCCATATAACATAAACTGGCAATAAAGATAAGTGGCAGCCTGGGTGACTCTTCCTGCCAGTTGTGGTGGATGCATTCAGGAAAAATAAAATAGAAAAAAAACTTCTAATTCCCATGAATTAGATGCCTTACCTTCCATTAGGCACCACAAGGAGAGAGCCAAAGGAGTCTAATCCTGGTGATTGCACACAGCCAGGCTTGCTTAATGTAGCGTGCAAAAAACACCTTGCAAAAATCCACCCTGAAGCCTGGGCAGAGGTATTGGTAAGCAGACACTTGAAAAGGCCGGGTGCTTGTTAATGTTTAACAAGCACGTCCTCATCTGACTCAGTGGTGTTGAGCTTTGTTTATCTAATCCCTAAATTCTCCAAGAGAAAAAAAACTCTCTTTATTAGCCTATGACAAATAAGTAAAGTGGAGGACCTGGAAGAATCTTGCTGAATTTTCTGCGTCATAGTAAAGCAGCCTATTCTACACAGCCTTCCCTTTATGAGATGAAGCAATATTTTAGACTGATTTAAGCAAATCTTATTCCCTCTAACATGATGGTGAAAGAACCAATATTTGCCTATCCTGGGGTTTGCAAATGGATTTGAGAACAGTCTTCAAATTACCATTTCTGCCAGACTCATCTGTGGTAGAACTCGGGAACAAGTGATGAGGCACTGTTTTGAGCCAGACTTAGTTTAATTTTAGACAGGAACTCATAGCTAAAATCTAAGGCCAAGCCATGCCTAAATGGAATATAGCTGTGGGAAATGTGTAGGTTTTCTAGCTAATTTTTAATAATCAGACTTCTGTTCTATTCTATGGAAAATATAGTTTTATCCCTTCTCCTGAAAATAATCTTTGTGGAATTCTGTGAGTTCATTCTCCCAGTTTAGGCATTAGGGCCAAGGCTCTTTCCATGGGGAATAACACCAAAATCCTGACTTGGCTGACCAAAGAGTTGCTTTCAAACAAAATTAGTCAATGGGTCTCAACCAAGTCTACTGGAGTAGGATCCAGTGTCATATTAAAGGCACAGATTTCAGGGTTTATTAAAGTCTTCATGGCCCAGGCAGAGTGAGTGCCACAGCTGCCCATATCTCTGTTTCATAAAATCCATGTCAAAAGTAGGACCACGAGTGGTTTTTCTTGGAAGCAGTGTGGGCTGCAGGACACATTCCCCTGTGAAGCAGCATGGAGAAACACCTCTCCAGTCAGAGGGAGAATCCTCCATTCCTGACATCTGCTCTAACAGGGTTTATGAGAACCATAGCACTTAATGAAGCTCTGAGTGCTATTTTTAGGCTATGGCACGAGTAATTCTGCCAGGTTTCTTTGATACAGAACAGTCATTCCCTTTAAAAGCCTGTGCCTGGTTTTACAATCTCACTGCCCATCCATGGTTCCGCCAGCGGTTTTGATTTTGTCTTCTTATTCTGACTTTCATCTTTTCTGGTTGCCGTGGTGATAACAACACAAACATCTCCAAAGGATGAGCTACTTCCCTTGGAAGAAGAGCATCTTACTGTGCACATCAGGACTGCAGAAGTGTTTAATGCAATTTTGACCACATGGTAAACTAGTTTGGTGGGTCATAAAGCACAAATCACCATCTGGGTCCAAGGTCATGTCAGCTCCATTGAGGGAACATTTTATTTTATTCTTTTCCATTCTGAGGACTATATTTTGTTTCTCACTCAGGCCAAATCAGGGACATAACTTATGAAGAGTATTTGGCAATCTAAAGAACTATTTATAGACTAAGTAGAATATTTACTGCCAAAAGAAGTTTCTCCTCAGATTCAGATCTAAATCAGCTTCATTATATGATTTCAGAAATGTGTTTCAGCCCTTTACCCTCCAGTTCATGGTATTTTTCACATAGGAGGTTGAACAAAACACCTTGGCCCCTCCACAGAGAACTTACAGTTGTCAGCACACACAGCAAGTGCAATTCCACATCTGATGAAACTGGGGAGAAACTGTGCAAATGACTTTCTCAGAGTGTATGTAGGAGATGGGTGCCAGAACCCAGAAAGGCCCATCCATGGACTGCATGTTACCTGCTCCCATGCTCAGACTGCTGGAACCCAACCCTTCAGCAGACGTGGTGCTGGTCTCCAAAGCAGCTTTAACATGATCAACAAGGATCTTGCAATGTTCCTGTCTTGGAACAACATCTCAGTACTGGATGTTTGGTGCAGGATGGTGTGTAGCAACTTTCTCACCTCTGAGACTTTGCAGGGTTAAAAAATCTCAAACTGTGCATAGGGGTGGGCTTCTTCTGAGATGCTGCATTACTTTCCCGTGGGAGAGAATCGTTGGACTACAGTTGGACCTGGAAAAAAAAAAGTTTATTGCAAATAAATATTCAGGTTGGAGTCAGTAGAAAAATCCTTCCAATAGGAGGATGGGGAACCTCCTCCATTGTAATCTAGAGACAGACCCAGGATGGTATCCCTTCTTTTTTTCAGCATGCAAAGAGTTAAAGCAAAATGTCCCTAGCTTCAGGCTCACCTCCTCCCACTCCTGGTCCCTGCCCTATATTCTGGGACTGTAACTGGTGATGAAGACTTGAAAGGAAAAAAGGAAGGGCAATATTATTCGCATTTGGAATATGTAAGAATAAATGTTGTTCCCTTGGGGAATCACTTGAGTGACACAATGGAAAAAAGCCCCGGGGGCATGTCTTCCTGCACCATCTGCCTCCACACCCAGTGCAAAGGCCCCTGGGCTTCCAATGGAATTAAGTCTACATTTTGTGTTGCACAAGCAGTACACATCTTGAAGAGATCTTTCTTAGACATGAATATGTCCCAAATCAGCTGGTGCTGCTCAGCGTGGATAGTTAAGCTCACAATGTGCCAAATTTTGAAGCAAATGTTCTTCATCTATCTTTGCAATTCTAAGATGTATAATTTTATCATAAATTCTAAAAAAACCACAAAAACCAACAAAACCCTAATAAGTGAAATATTTTTGAATATAATCTCAATGATAGAAAACATTCTTAGATATATGTAAATGCAACCATAATCTGTGTATTACTAATATATTTACTAATATATTTACTGTACTTTGAGGCACATATACAGGGTAAAATGGAATATGCTACTCAAAGGTTTTAAAGATTTTGAAAATAACTCCAAGAAGGTTTCAATTTGGTATTGAAGTGCTTGTAAACTTCCTTACGTATTAGTGAAAATGGCGGTTAGAAGGCAGCTTTTTAAATTTACTTGGCAAAAATTCTAATAGCAGCAGCTGTCCAAACATTCTGCAAGACACCCTTACACAAATATACAACACCTACTGAGAGAACTGAACTTTTGGATTGGTATTTTATTTACAAGCAGTTGCTCTAGTACTCCCATCACATACTGCCTTTTACAGATGGTTGTGTGGGGTTTTTTTGGTTTAAAGAGTTTTCAGGGTTTCTGACTCCTATGGTATCTAGATCTATTCAGGATTTTTTGCATCTCTATGAGCCTTAGAGGACAGAGAGGATCTTTATTTAATCGGTGCTTGAAAAAGATACTGTGACATGCTGGATGTAAATGAGTTGTCACTTATATTCTGCTCTTCACACTGGTGCTGGGACATATTGAAGCAAGTCAGAGCGTCACCATCTCAGGAGTACTGGAGTATCCAGGCTGGCTAGAAAGGGCTCCAGACTGCTCTGAGAATTTGGCTCTGAGAATCATCTAATTTTGACACATGGGGCTGATTAAAATAATTTCCTCTGATATTCATGTTTCTGTCTCTCACACAAATGCTGGCAGAATTTCTTTCAGGTCTGAAACTTTCATCTCAGTAAGGTGAACAAACCTGATGGGAAGACTTTGCACCTGCTGGGATAAGCACTGACTAAACAACTGCCATACTGCAAATAAGCACCATGCAAAATCCTTACTGCCACTCTAGTGCTGTTATTGGCTCCTTAAATTCTTTCAATGTCTTTACTAACCAGTCACGCCATACATAATCTTTACTTTTTATCTGGACCATGCAAAGTTTTTGCTATTTAACCATATCATGCAATCTCTCTGTTGGTCTGCTCCAGGCACTTATTAATTGCTGTACTCAGGAATCTTTCAGAGCTGAGAAGTGCTGCAGACAAGACTGAGAGCCAGGTGGCTACCCTGGGAGTTTTATGGATCTTCTGGATAGAAAAGGCCAGAGTGGTAAATGACTGTGTCCTTTCACAGATGAAGGCTCTTAGGTTTCCATGGTGTGACCCTTTGGCAGCAGCTCTCCAGCAATTTCTCTCTCATTTAGAAGTCCTTGTGACTGCCAGCTGGAAATGCTGTCTCTCACAGTCCCATACAATGGCCTGGGGAGTCACCCAAGTTCTTTTTTTAGGAGGTCTGACTGGTGAAAGCTACTCCTGTGCCTACAAAAGGATGGCCCATGCTCAGACATCTCCCAGGAAAACCATGGAGTGAGATGAGGCTGTAAAGAGACTCTGGTTCTTGGAAAATTGTAATATGGAAATAACCATTTTTTGAGGGGCTCCACTGAATCAGCAAAGCCACATACAACTATTCCAATAACCACTAAGAAGAAAACTGCTTCAGGAATAAAAGGAAAAAAAATAAACAAGGAAAGAGAGGAACAGAAATACTTCAAGAAAAAGCAGGGAGAGAACAAAGCAGTGAACTCTGGAAAGAGAAGAGGAAACAAGTGAGCCAGAGTCATACAAACATCAGTTTTAGTCTGTTGCTGAGAAACTGAGAATGCATCTGGTCTACTCCCACTAGACATAAGTGGTGGTTTTCCCAGAAGGAATGGAAGCGCAGAACAAAGCAGCATTGGGTTTAAAAGTAAATTCTTGTAAAGAATTAAAATTAAGGCATTGAAATTGTCTACCAAAAAGTATTTAGCCACCACCCCACCATGTTTTCCATGCTGTCATCCAGTGTTTTCCTTATATGAAAGCAAGAACTGTCTGAAGACCATCAAGTAGTCAGCTTAGTGGCATCTGAGCATGGACTAAATGTGAGCATTCACCTACTTTTCTCATCTATGGAGCTGAGATTCAACTTCCACGGAACTAAAAAGATACATGGATTAGACATCCACGTGTGTTCCCACTCATGTGGCCTGGGGTCCCCTCTCAGCCATGTATGCGCTCAGACTCAGAGAATGGCACAGAGGTAACCATAGTGATATATGCTTTAAAATGGTTGTAGTCATGATAGACTTAAAAACTTAGGACAAACACTGATATAAATCTGGCCTAATCCTAATGAAATCCTCCCAAGTGTGGCAACCTAAAAATAGAAATATTAAAAAAAAAAGAAGAAGAAGAAGGAAATAAACCCCCCACCCACCTACTCAAAACTAGTTTTGCCTTAAAAAGAGGAGAATTTGTGCTTTGCAGCTAGATCTAAATTCCGCCTCCCCAGGAGACAAGGCCTTTGTGTCACAAGTTCATTGTTGTATTTTTAGACCCAGACACTGAAAGGTGGGGCCTGAATATAAACCTCATTGTACTTAGCCAGCAAACAGGAAACAAATGATACCTCATGGAGGTCAAGCTCGACTCAAGTTCTCTGGAAGCCTGGGGTCTGTTAGTTCATTTGTTTGTTTTGGTTTTCCTAGACACTATAGTTTTCTCATTACCTCCCTTCACAGGAAGTTTTTAGTAGCTTTTCATGTGCCTATTATGGTGGTCCCAGTGTAGAGGGTTTTAAAGGCTTCAAGTGACTTTCAGGAAGAGCATCAACGGCAGGTTAAATAACCACTCTGCTGTGGTTATTTAACCAATTTAATTTGGGTCTTCTGCCACTGCAAGCCTGAAGCCATCTTTTGTAGGTCAACACGTCAGTATCCACAGCTGCACTTAGCTTTGGAGAAAGGTGTTTGCACACCTGCCAGCACTTGCTGTTACAATAGGACAGACTTGTAGGGTACAGAGACAAAAAAAGGAGAGATTATGCAGAAAGGAGAGACTATGTCTGGATCTGGAGCTTGTGTGCAGGACTGGCTCCTCCCAAGCACGTACTGGCAGTACATCCTTCTGGCTGTCTAGGGAGCTGTGTTTATGAGGAGATAGTGTGTTTCCCTGTGCTCTTAGGAACTCACCAGGCTCCACTCTTTCTACCTCCCAGCTCCATTTATATATTCTTATGTCTGAGCACCCAAGAGGACCTTCAACTTCCCACATGTGAAAAAAGGCATCATAATGAGGTGTTGATATGTTTGGAACACTATCTGCTACTATATTAGAAATTATTAACAGCGATAGATCATTTTCCACACCCACACAGATAAGATAATAGCATCTCTCTTGGGACAGCTGACAATCTAATTGTGGCAGAATGTGGGGAGGCCTGAAGCACATTTTATTAGTAGTTATTGACTGGGCTAGTTTGTCTTGTCCTTCAGGGGAAAAAAATTACAAAAAACACCTGACAGGAAAAAGGAAAAGCCTGTGCAGTACTTTTTAAAAATCAGCACAGACATAATTAAGGTTAACAATGCAGCAGCGAGTCAGTGCAGCCGGTCGGCATTCTCTTGTTCCACCCTGCACGACAACATATTTTCCCCAGGAGACACTTTGTGAGGTGCAAAAGTTCACCTGCAGTCTGGTAATTCACTTTGAGCTGGGACTGTGATCACTTAATGGATTCTTCTGTGCTGGCTGCTATGGTAACTGCTGCATCACGCTCTCTGTAGGCTTGTTTTCGGAGGACAGTGTAAACTGTGAGAGCAAATCTCAGATGGGTTTGTTACTGGAATCAAAATCCCAGGACAGATTTGCAAGTCTACACAGTCTTGGCCCACGGTGCTCTCCTTTTATGGGCACGTTTGCTCATTTGGCTTAATTATAAACCCAGTCCTTCAGTATTGTGTGCTCAAAAACACTGCTGAGAATCTAAGTCTTTTGGGTTTGGGCTGGACATGTGTGACATGTGTTATTTAAAAAAAAAAAAAAAAGCACTGAAAAATCCTAAAAGATGACACAAATAGAGCAGTGATTAGGTTAAAATGTTAAGCCCATCTCGCCGGGCCATCAAGCTCAAAGGCTGCAGAAGCAATGCCCTCTCCAAAAACAAGCAAAGAAATATCCTTAGGATCTAGGAAAAAGAGCTAGCTGGTGCTAAACAAATGTAACCAAAGCAGGAGTAAATATGCAAACAGTCTGGAGCAATGATTCAGAGACCTGGCAGCAGATATTTCTGATCCATGTCCTTGGTACAAGCTTCACCATGAAAGGTGACATTTGCCATCCCATGTTGATCTGTTTGCAGAGAGGGACAAAGCTGGGTGTCAGGTCCACGACAGAATGGAGGATTGCAGTGATTTGGAAGAAGTAAAATGCAGCAGGAAAGAAAAGGAGAAAGGGACAAGAGAAAGACAAGTAGCAGCAAGCTGAAGTGGCTTCCAGTGATCTGCTAGAAGCTGGCACATATGTTCCTGCAGAAGGATGAGCGAGTGTAGGCTGAGGTCAGGCTGTGGGTGGCACACAGGGTAGAGGTAATAGCAGAGGATGCGGATTCATGTCTGGGCAGGAAGTGGACCTGGAAGGAGCCTTAAGAAATCAAGGTTATTCCTCTGCCCTTAGCAGGACCCTCCCTGTCAGGATCATTCCTCATAGATACGTGCCTGACCAATTCTTAAAGGTCTCCAGCAGCAGATGCTCCAGGGCTTTCCTGGATCTTGCAGGGTTTCACCCTCTTCATTAACATGCTTATCTCATAGATAATGTCTAACCTTCCCACTCTTTCCCAGATGGATGAAGAGATGAGATTGATCATTTCTTCTTGTCAGCAGTATTTGAAGACAATTTAGTCTATTTGTCTGCATTTTTCTCTAAGATCTCTTAAAGTATAATGCTGGAGTATTCCAGCTGATACCTTACCAGTGAGCTTCAGAAGGATCTTCTCATGCATGCTATACTTGTCATTTCAGTCTCATACCATCTGTTTTTGTAACAACATAACAACACAGTCTGATTCTGATCTACCATTATATTCATACATTCCTCTCCCAAACTGCTACCAACTCATTTTCTGCCACTGTATAATCATAGAGTTGATTATTTTAGCCTGAGGACAGTACCTTTTGTACCTGCTGAGTACCATTTGGATTTTTCTTTTCAGACCATTTCTTCAATTTGTTAAGGTAATTCTGAATGTTAACTCTTTCCTTCAAAGTATTTCCCATTACTTTGATCTCCAAATTCACTGTGTCCCTTTTAGTCTCTCACCTATTTTGTTAATGAAAGTACTGAACAGACAAAATTCAAGACAGATTCTTACAAAGCCAAATCAAATCTTCTCACTTTAACATGGGTCTTCTTCCTGCAAAAATGCAACAGAAGAGATAGAAGAATAAAGAAGAAAGTGGGGTTAGGTCAATTAGGGTGAAAAATATTTTGGGGGAGGCATAAAGTTAAGTAATAGGGAAATGGTTTATTGAGATATTATTCCCTAAAGCTATTAAGGTAAGATACAGAAGTGAATGAAAGGACTAAACCAAACAGGCTGAAAATCAATCCAGCCATAACTGAACTGGTGGGTTCCCAAAGCATTTGATAAAATCAGTGCATTAAAACAATTTTTTAAAAAAATCAATGTGACAATCAACAAAATACAGAAAATATACATGGTGGTCGTTCAATCAGCGAAAAGGAAAACACTGTTTACAAGTAGGTAGAGAGGTCTTTATGGGCAGGTCCTACAGCCACATCAGCCAGCCTGGCAAGGGTAAAAGTGCTGGAGCAGCAGTTCATGCAGGACTGGATTGTAGTGTTCTCTGGAGCCTGCACCTGCAAACCACTCTAGTCACATCCACGGGATAAGCCCAAGGAGAAAGGAACATGGTATGAGTAAATATCCAGTAAAACACAGAGCAGGAGACTGAATGGCTGAAAGTCATCTGATACTAGCCATCAGCAAGAAAATTATGGAGAGCTGCATATCTTCTTGCTGCTGCATTTCTGCAACATGTAAAATCAAGGTTGTCAAAACAGGATCGATCTGCATAGCCCTGAGGAAGACAGACAATGGAGAAAGAGGGAGGTATATCTCACATGCTGCCCTCCCTTGCTGCCCCTTTCCAGCTGTAGCTCTCAGACACTGAGTCTGCCATGGGTTTGCCAAGTTGCAGTATCTGGGATGCCCTGACTGCCCTCATCATGTGGCAGGAGCTATGTAGGCTGTGCAATGATTTCTGAGGTGGTAAGAGCAGCCCAGTGTGAGTGGGAGGGCTGGAGGGCAGGCAGGGATGGACCACCATGATGAGGTTTTCCTGGTGTGCGTCACCACGTCTGTCACTGTGAGGGTGTAATGACAGGTCACCAGGCAGGCATTAAGGTCAGGGGTTGGGAAATGACCATTCCAGTGCTCCCAGTAACATGCACCTGCTCCTGACTATCCCAAAAAATGCAATACCTCAGCAAGGACAAACCTCAGTCACTTGCAGTTGGCCCAAGGCATGGTCACTGATGGTGATTCACATGCTGAGTTCCTCTTGCTCACCATGCATGTGAGTCTTGATCTGATGTGTATTACCCAAAATAGAAATTCTTTTTTAGCAACATGGTTTTCTCTGGAGTCACGTTTGGGCCTCACACAGCTCAGCTCCTGAGACAGCAGGTTCGCACTCCTTGGAGATACAGAGCTCCACTTCTTCAGCCTACAGAGACTGCAAACATGCCAGGAAGCTTTCAGCCACGCAGAGCAGACAAGCTGTGATAACACTCCCTTCCCATCTACTTTGCAAATTGGCAGATCTTCCCAGATGCCACCAGCAATGGTTTTGCTGCCATGTCGTCTCTCTGTGGAAGTTCTTCTGGTGGGGCACAGTGTGAAACATACCTGAGCTTGATCTGCAGCTGCAGAAGAGCCTGTGCTTGCACAAGGTGTGCTCAGGGGAGAGGGACAGGAAAATGACACTGAGCAGGCATCTTCTGTGGCAGTGAAACATCACTCTAGCATTGCAGTCCTTCAGGGACTCTACTGCTTTACATCCTTCCAAATGAATGTATGGAAAGGGACCCCTCTGCTCTGGCAACTGCTTGTCACCAAAAAGAAACCCCACACCTGTTATTTCAGAGACCTTGAACTTTCTATCATACACTGTCCCCCAAAACAAGAGCATATATAATTATGCAAACAGACAAGGCCTAGGCTTCTTCACCCTCTGTTCCATGCTTTTATGCATGAATTATACCTCAAGATATCCAAAAGAAACACAAGTTAGGTTGAGGCATCTATTTTCCAAGGTACCTGAGCAGAGTTTTCTGTAAGAGAAATATGAGTCTGAAGCTGTCTGTTATTTCCTGTGAAATATCTCCCCTGTCTGACAGGGCTGACTGCTGCATTTCTTACTTCCTTTACACATGCAGACAAAAAAAAAATGGCAGCTCATGGCCACCCGCACTTTCAGCTCTGTGTACTGATCTCCACAGTTTCCTCCTGAGTCCCTGCCAGAAAGGCAGCTCAGCTGACTACAGGCAGTTCTCATTAATATCCCCTATCTAAACAAGATGCAGAATGGAAAATTGCAAAGCAGGAAAGCCAGCAAATTGCACCAAAGCAACATTTTGGGAAACCTAAGCAAGAAACTGCTTTTTGCAGTACACCCCCATTGATGAGCAGTTGTTTCCGAGGAGTTGCTTTTTACCAATCTAAAGCACACAAATCTGTATGCCTGTGAGGACATTTGGAACGTCTCTGGAAAGGCGCTTCCTTCCTTCCGTGTACCCGCTGCTTTTTGCTAGAGTTTCCACTGCATTCAGGACATTAATTAGCTGACTGGGGGGCACTGACCCTTCTTATTTCTGCCCTTTTAAATTGTTTGTGTTTCAGAGGAACTGATAAAAGGCAACAGTGGCAACGCTGTAAGAGAAACTCTGGCGCTGCTACCGCACTTCCTAATGCCTCCTTTGGCTGCCCTTGTGTTTAAAAACACAGCAAGAGGGACGGAAGGGCCTGTTTTCCTCTCCATTCCCCTTAGCCAACACTGCTGTGGGGAAAACCTCCATCTCCACCGGCTGTTTGGCTGGTTCATTTCCCTGTTTGCATAGCTTATGGGTGACATAACACAGGCAGAAGCACGTTGTGCCTGCTGCATTGCACAGGCAGTCTGGAGAGCAGGCTGGGCTTTTGGCCTGGAGGAGGTGGAGGAGCAGGCAGACGCCTTGGCAGGTACTCCTGGCATGGCCATGTTCCACTGTGTCCCATGAAAAGGGGGAATCTTCATGGGGAGCAAAGCCATTTCATGGGATCACAGGCTAATAGATGATGTTGACAAGAACCCCTGCTCAGAGCAGGATCAACTACAGCAGGTTTCTCATGGGTGTGTCAAGTCAGATTTTGAATATCTCCAAAGCTGGAAAGACCACAACCCCTCTGAACAATCTGTGTCAGTTTTCAACCACCTTCATCGTGAAAAGTTTATCCACAAGAGTTTCCTGTATTTTGATTTGTGTCCATTTCTTCTTGTCCTGACACTGGACACCACTGAGAGCAGGCTGGTCCTGTCTTCTTTACTCCATTATCAGGTATTTATGCATATGGATATGACCCACCTTAGCCTTCTCTCCTCTGAGCTGAGCAGTCCTGGCTCTTTCAGCCTCTCCATGTATGAGATATGCTCCAGCCCCTTCACCAACTTTGCAGCCCTTCATGAGACATTGCTGATGGGTTTGTGGCCCTTTACAAGAGGTTGCTGATGAGGATGCTGGTGACTGGCAGTTCAGAGTTCTGTATTCTGCCTTCTCACCAGCTTCTCTTGTGCTGTAACCACTCTGTCAGGCTGGAGGAGCCCAGCTGAAAATTGCTCATATGCTGATGTCTGTATGAAAGATCTCCCAGCCCATGCACATGACGCTTCCCTGACAGCATGCCAGAGTCAGATCACTCCACTTGCTTTTTGTTTTCCTTGCTCTGCCAAACTCGCAGACTCAGCAGCCACAGAAATACAGCCTCCAAGGCATGAAGTCAGGTTTTTGGTAAAGACGCAGAAATCAGTGTTCATTTATTTTTTGTTTTGTTCTGGCAAGTGACATTGCCCATTGCTCATATCCCCTACTACCTGTCTCCACTGGCAGCATAACTAAAAGGGAGCTGACTCTGCCTCTCTGTATGCCTAGAAATTCATTCCTTTTCTGAGGTTAAATACTGCAATTGCTGAGACTGTAGAACAGCTAGTCCTTGTAAACGACTTGNCATACATACATATACACACACTATGAAGTCTAGCAACCAAAATACTTGGGTTTTTCCCTTGAGATATTCCTGTTAGCGGCACCCAGTGCAACTTATTTCTGCCTTTTCTTAAAAGAAATTACCAAAACAGGTTTCTAAATTTCTTGCCTTTACAGAATAATGGTCATGTATCAGTGGCAGCTTCAGGACCTTCCAACTTTCCTGAAAGCCACATCTGCACTGGTTGCAACAGTATCCATAAATGCAGGTGTTCTGGGAAAGGGGTGCAATGAAACTGCATGCTAAAAACATGCAAAAAAGCCAAATCAGACTGATCTTCTAAGAGGATGTAACTTCGTGGCATTCACATGTCAAAGTTTTCAACAAATAAAGGGTTGGTGTTTTGGTAAACAGTATTAAAGCCCTGTGAAACCCTGGCCAATTTTCCCAAGCTTAGCAGAAAGAGGGAAACCAAAACAGTTAGTTCAAATAGAAAGTAAATCCCTTACTAGTCAATCTTTCTGGTGGGAAAGAAAATTATTGTACAGACATGGCCAGGGACAAACACATATTCCATCAGGGCAATTTCTGTGGGCAGAGACCCACAAACCTACAGTGAGAAGGGGCAGATGAAGAGACCACCATGGCCGCTGGAACGAGTACAGCCCACTGCTTTATAGCTGTATGCTGCTTTGCCAGCTCAGCTGAAGTTGCAGCATTTCCTAAATCCACGTAATGCGCTGCAGAGTTATTAAGTTTGAGCAGACCAAACAGCAGTGGGTGTGACAGCTGTGTGGTAACTGCTTGACTCAGATGTCTACCACAGAACTCTGGTTTCTCATATATTTCTGTCCTCAGTGAAGACAACAAGCAAGGCTGGAACTTATTGGTCAAGGGCTCAGCATGAGGATGTGTCAGGATGACTAAACACTTGTCCCGACTGTGGCACCAATCCCTGACTAATCTCTCTGTGCCTGAGGTTTTAGTCTTTCCAATTGCTTTGTTCTTGGGAATTGCTCACAGCAGGAGAACAGTAATATTTTTTCTGGAATAATTCCCCTAGCCTTCAGTTGATCCAAGATTCAGTTAAATGTGTTGTAAGTGATATAGCAATAAAAAAACATGAGGAAAAGAGGGAAGTTGGTTAAATTTGCTACAAACGGCTATTGTCGGCAGCCTGTGTGCACTGACAGGATACAGCACAGTTTCTGGCAGGACAGATTGGATGTGTCCTCTCATTCTGCAGATCCAGGTCAATGAGTCTTGCAGCATAAAGTGGCACACACGTTTGGTTGTTTTCAGGAACTATATCTTAGCTGTGATACTGGGAATGCTGAGATGACTGTACTGTTTATATGTGGGGCCATATAAACAAGGAGCGTCAAGAAGTCCAAAGATCTTGGAGACAGAGTGAAGCATAGCACAAAACCACTCTTGGATGTCCTGCTGCTTATAGACCATGTCCATTCAAGCATGGCAAAAACTCTCTTTCTGGGACAACTGTTATTCTTTAAGCTCTCTGGTGTAACTTGCCTTCAATAATTAACTTCACTCATTGATATGGCTGTTTAGATTAGTTTAAAATCTGAGGATTTTTTTGGACTACTTTTTGTATAGCAGCTTCTTTACTCAGTAAAGTAAAGGGTAGTTGGTAACTTCCAGCTAAATAGGCTCAGAGCTTTTACTGTCATTTAAGGAATATTTTGCCATAGAAAGCAGCAGCAGAATTTGGTCCCCATTCTGCAGTATGAAGGCTTGTTGGCTGTTGCTACCAAAGCTGTAGCAGTAGGAAAAAATGCACAAACACGAGCCTTGTTTTTCTTGTGTGTAGATATGTGTTCAATAAAGCGTGACCCAAATTTAGCTGTTAGAGTACACAAGCTAAATACCCTAAAATAACTAAACCTCATTCTATTTTGGACCAAAAGAAAGGCCTTTGAGCCAAAAAAAGGTTATTGCAAATGGAAATGGTCTTAAGAAAATATGTGATCACTATCCATAAATGTTGTTTGTCTGTGGGTTTGGATTATCACAGCTATAATAACTCTACTAATAAACTTTATTTTGTGTTGTAAACTTTGGTGTCAATCTGAATCCTGAGTTGAGATGCAGATTGTGCAGTGAGTGGAATGTTTGCTAACAGAGAATGTCTCATAATGAATTAATGCCTATTAGTAACAGCAGTTACTGATTTAACCACGTGATTAGCTGCCATCTGTGAGGAACTACCCTTCAATAAGTAACTAGAAGGAGGACTAAAGCCTTTGTCTGTGGTTTGTTTTGCTGTTATGCTCTAAAGGTTTTTGATTCTCCTCCCCCCCTTATAAACACCACCTAAAACAAGTCTCACTCTGACATTTATTTCTTTGGAATGCCTTTCAGTACATAATACCTGCAAGTGATGGGGTTGGAAAACCAGCAGTTGTTAGGGGAGAGCTGTTATGCTGACTTTGTTCTTAAGAATCCTTTGATATTCTTAATGAGATGTGAAAAAGTTCTAAAATAAGAAACAAAACTGTTCTGAATACATCTGCAGGTCCCCCTAGATTCTTCCTGTAATATTGGAATGCAAAGAAGACGCTGAGTCTGGGACATCAGACACCATTATCTTCCACCGTTATGCAAGAAAATGGTTGCAGGGCATATTCATAAGGAGATAGTCATTATACACCTAAAGTGAACCTAACCTGGTGTTTGGGAAATTTAAGCTGCCATTAGAGACTGAAGCTCAAGCTGATATCAGCAATCCTCTGACACAGGCCACAAAGGAAAATGTCGTGAGTGAGTTTTGTCTGGATCTATGTGCTAGGATATACAATAGGGATGATTCCTAGCGTGGCAAAGATGCAATGCCAGTCATGTATCCAGGGAAAGAGTATCTCTGCAACACAAGAGATACTTCTACTTGAGCCTCCAGGTCTGTTCTACCTACCTTTCCAGTAACTTGTAGCCTAAACTGTGTCAGGCACAAGCAGAACTTCCCGCATTCACTCTTGCTTGAAACAAAGAACATTTCTGTCTGAAAACCAATCCAGTCTTGATTTGGAAATTGCCAGGAATGGAAGAATAAACCACAAGACTGGATAAAAGTTTCCAATGGTTAATTATATCTGTTATTATAAAACATTCCTTACTTCTAGTCTGAATTTGCCCAGCTGCCACTTTCAACCACTGCATCTCATTATATTGTTATTACCAATTTTAAATAACCCATTTGCTCTTTTCTCTTATACATGTAGGCATTCAAAGGCAGGATTTGACTTATTCATCTTTAGCTGTCAAGCCATCAATCTATAATCTAAATTAATCTGGTAGGTCCCTTTGCACTCAGTGCAATGAGATGGCCATCCCTCATCCTCACTCCTTGCTGCTGGCAGGCATGTCTACTTTATGTGACATAGCTGGGCATTCATTCACCTTCTCTCTGCTCCTGTTTGATGTTGCATGTGGCCCCTGTGCCCCTGTATGACTCCTGCTGTGACTCTTCTGTGTTTGGCCATGCACAGAACAGAGGTTTTGTACAGGTGATGTCCTTGATGGGGCTTTTACATCTCCAGGTTATTGTCTAGCCCCCTTGAAATCCCAAATATATTTGCCGGTGACCTGATTTCTGTGGCTTGCCCAATCTATTTTATGATTTCATAGAATCATAAAATTATAGAATTTTTTGGGTTGGAAGGGACCTTAAAGATAATTCAGTTCCAACCCCCATGCCATGGGCAGGGACATCTTCCACTAGACCAGGTTGCTCCATTCAAAGCCCCATCCAACCTGGCCTTCCACAGTGCCAGGGATGGGGCATCCACAGCTTCTCTGGGCAGCCTGTGCTGGTGTCTCACCACTCTCACAGTAAAAAATTTTTTCCTAAAAGCTAACCTAAACCTGCCCTCTTTCAGTTTGAATCCATTCCCCTCTGTCCTGTTACTACAGGCCCTTGTAAAAAGCCCCTCTCTGCCTTTCTTGTAGGCTGCCTTCAGGTACTAGAAGGCTCCAATTAAGTCATCCTTAAGCCTTCCCTTTTCCAGACTGAACAAATCCATTTCTCTCAGCCATGGAGACATGGTCCATCCCACAAATCCCTGTGGTGGCCCTCCTCCTCTGGACTTGTTCCAAACAGGTCAATGTCTTTTCTATGCTGTGGACCCCAGAGCTGGATGCTGGTTGATGAAGAAAGTTAATCTGCCAAATTTCAGGGCAAGCATGCAATTCCGAAAAAGGTGGCTGAACTTCTTCTCCTGAGGAAAGAAGCATGATTTTCTCTAGTAGAGTCCTCAGCTCCACAGTTCCCCAAGACTCTCATTTTCCAAGAACATCAAGAGCTATTGGAAGAATTTCTTTCTCTTTCCATCTCACTCTGGCCAGCTCAGCACCCAAACAAACTCCACAGCCTGCTTCTCTTCTCAAGGAGATAGGAAAATATTTTCTAGACTTAACTACTTCCATCTTAAGATTTCTTACTGATCTGAGAGGGAAAGAGTGCTCTCTTTGCTTGACTCCATTAACAGGAATAATGCCAGTTTAGTATCACTCTGGCAAATCCAGAACAATGCAACTGAACCAAGTCACTAGGCCAGGGAATATCAACAATAAGGATCTGAATGACCTGGAACTAATGTGTGTGTCCAGCTCAGAGTAGCATATTTTTTGCTTTTGCAAAAATTAAAGGTTAAAAGCTGAAAACAACAAATGGAGTAATTCAGTGCTGAGAACTTGAAGGTTTCTACCACCTGTATTCTTAGACTGATACGAACTATTTGTACTTTTAGTGTCAGAGGGATAGCAGACACTGGAGCAAAAAAATTCTTTATGTAGGGAAGAATCTCCAGCCCAGGAACATTTAAAAAGATTAGCTGAGGTTTGAGTCCTTGTGAGTAAACAGACTGAGGTCTGGGAAACACTGGAACAGTAACATCATACTTCACCCAGTGCCTAATGGCAAGGAATTCCATTGCAGTGGCAATGTGTCCGTAGAGACCACACTGGAAAAGTGCTGCTGTTTACAGAAAAATTCACTGTGAACCAGTGAGTGTGCCTGTGTTTATGTGTGTGTGATCACAGGCACAGCCCATGATGGATATCACATTAACAGACTACTTTCACCACTGCTCATAGAAGCACAGATGCGCCAAAAGCTGTGATCCAGAGGGAACATGTCAAAG
The DNA here is from genome assembly GCA_008694505.1 of Cyanoderma ruficeps. Lineage (NCBI taxonomy): Eukaryota > Metazoa > Chordata > Aves > Passeriformes > Timaliidae > Cyanoderma > Cyanoderma ruficeps. The sequence goes on along the minus strand of VZDJ01006585.1, from coordinate 4,377,829 downwards.
TCTGAGTGAGAACACTTAATCCTTCACATTTATCCCATCTTTTCCACTGTAATTGCCTGCAGGAATGTTGCCCATCACCAGCTGTGGCAGGGTGTGTAGGAGAAACTGAGCTGGGGGATCTCAGAGCACCACAAGTCCCTCCATGAAAGCTACTACACTGTGATGGTAACACCCTGCAGCTGACATATAGCCCAGCCTGGATTTGCATTGTAATCAGATGCTATGTTCAGATGGCATAATTTGTGACAAATCTGCATTCCTGTCCACCAAACAAGTGCCTTAGTCTCTGCTCCAATGGTCACAAGTGTAGCATCCTCCTGGGTGGCATCACAGTGTGGTGGCAATTCCCTGACAGGGTTAAAATAGATCACTGATTACTCTGAGGTATAAGACCATAAAGTCTAACAAAGCTGGGATTTAGGAAGATTTTTGGGGGAAAAGCTGAATATGACCTAAACTACTACTACTTGATCTTCACATTTTGATACTGAAAGGGCAGAGAGTTTCCTTCTTCACTCATAAAGATCTGAGTTATGGGTCTGTGCCCTCCTCACAGGGATATTTATGCTTTGTATTTCTCTGGAACACTTTCACATCTTACAAACATTTGCACACAGTGGAGCTGGAATAAGACCTTTAAAGATTTGTAAATAATTTAGGCAGATAACTCACATCCATTTAACATAATTCTCTAGGAAACATTCAAAAAAGTCCTAGTCGGGTTTTAGGAGAAATATCTTTCTGTGCTAGAAAACCTTTACATAGCTACTGCCAATACTACTGTGGAAATAACAACACTGTAAGATTTCAAAATCATGTTTATAAGCAGAAGCTTCTACCCAGTGATTCACCAGCACTGTTGTTATGGTTAATTTTCCTGGAAAAGTACATTATTGCAACAAGTTTTCTCTCTCTCTCTTTTTTTTTTAAATCATCACTGTCTTTGTTTCATTATCTGTTTGTTTTTACTGTTGGATCTTAGTTTGGCACAGAGATCCTTGTATCTAAAAAGGGTTTTAAAAACCATCAGGATTTTGAAACATATACAAATTGCCAGGGGATTTTATTTTTGGCTTTTTGAGTAATGTTGTGTTTTTGTACTTTTTAGCAGCAATGAGCAATCCACCCTCTCAAATAGCAGAGTTTTTAAGTGATGTTTCAACTTTCTGTGGCTGCGGTCCACTCTTTTATAATGTGGGAAATGCCCTGCCTCTGAACTGTGTAAGTGATACGTCACACTCTCCACAAGTCTGCTTTTCAACAGAAAAGAGTAAACACCTCCGAGGATCTGAGGACGTGTTTTGAAACTGTGTCCAGTGCTTGCAGAGCTTGAGATAACAACAACTGAGGAGTCAGCAGAGAGAAAACACCAGGTCAGGAGAGAGTTGCCGAGGACAGGGCAAGAGGACCAACTGGAAGCAGCAGCATAAAATGGAGCAAAGGAAAATTACAGCTTAATTGCCCAGAAGCTGCCAGACTGCCAGCTGAGCCTTGTGAGGAAAATGGTGTGAGTCCCAGAGGATAAGCCATAAACATTGGTCTGGACAAAACACTGAAATATGTGCTGCTTGCTGGCAACACTTCTGCTACATGATGGAAATAGGATAGGTGGCCTAAGATGTCTCAAAAGTCATCTGTGAAGCATCTCTAGAGGCAGATCATAAGCTGGAGGTGGTGGCCAGTCCCTCCAGCTCTTCTTGTTACTGCAGCCTTCTCATACTTTCCTGTCCCTCCTTGTGCTGCTCGTTTCTCCGCTCCCTTCCTGCTCTCCCCTGTAAGACACCTCTTTTACAGCTCTCTAGTTTGTTGTGACTCCCTACAAGCAATTAGACAGCATGGTGACAGCCTGTGTTATCACAATACACAAGAGGTACCAAGATCACTCATATCACCATCCCTGAACGATACTGTCACAGACCTTCATCACCTGCAGCTTGTAGAGATGGCCACAACTCAGCTTAAGGTTTTCCTGAGAGAAAACGGATATGGATGTTCAAAGCAGGGCCCTGCCATCCTGGGATGGATGAGACACAAGGCTGCAGTGTGCTCATGTGCTCCTCTCTGCATGCCTGTGGATTTGTGCTCATGGAACACAGGCCAGAAATTTCAGTGTCATGATGGATGTTTTCAGATATCCATCAGAAGGTTGGTCCCACATGACAGGAACACTAGGAGACCTTGGAATGAAGAAAAATACAGGATAAACATCCTCATTTTCTATGAACAAGGAAGGAATAGACAGAAGCATTTTAAGAGTGGCGTCAAATTTTTCTCACCCAAAAGCAATCTGTCTGGGTCAGATGTCTCTGAGCAGATTAAAACATCCACATTGAGGCATCCTGTGTCTCAGCATCTGCAGGAGTAATAAGCATGTCTAAAGGTGGACTTCTCATCTGTAGGCAGACATTTCAAATGTGCCGTGTATTCCTTTGCATTGACTCAACAGGGATCCAAACGGTTAGCTCACATGTAAATTGTTGTTTTGTAGACTTACAGTAGCAGGTGAGAGGGATTCTGCCTCCATGCCTTGACATGCCCTGCTTTCCCTCTTTACCAGGGCTGTAGGCAGCAAAGCTTCACACTACTCCCATCTCTATAGTTGAATTTCCCTTTGCCTTTCAGTCCATTTTTGATTCATGCCTGGACTTCGTGTCTTCTTCCTTGACACTCCCTATAGGCAGAGCATTCCTCCAGCTGAGGTTTGACAAACATCCTTATTCTTAAAACAGCCCAGACCCACCCTGGGCACGGTTTGCTCAGCCCTGCAGTGCACTGCTGCCACTGCCAAGGGAGGATCTCCTCTTGCTCCTATTTCACCAGCTTCTGATTTCAAGGAGGTGCTGGATCCCAAGGACAATATAACAAATTTGCCTCTCTAAAATTTGGGAGGTCAAGTCATTCCCCTGTACAGACTAGAAGATGGGGGAAAAGCAAAAGGAGATGTGGGAACTGTCCCTTGACTGTCACCAGGTACATGACTCCTGCCAAAATGGGGAAATAAATTGCTCTCTGCAGCCAGAGAGAAGAGGAGAAGCAATGTACTTAAATTACAGCAAAAGTCAGCTGTTAGGGAAAGATTTCTGAAGGAAAAGGTTGTGGGGATCTGCAGTACATTATCTAGATTGGAGATATCCTCTTACAGCTGATTTTAAGATCAAGTTTGAGAAACGTGTCATACTGCAGTCACAGCTAAAGAGCAGAGTCAGGGGTTACATGGCTGTTCATGACCTGTTTTGCAGAAGCAGATAAGTATCCCAATATGATGAAACCACGGGGCAGGAATCTCAGCTCTTCTTGGGGCAGGACAGCGGCAGAGGGGGAAGGTTGGCAATTGTTGATGTGGTTATGTAGCTCTGGGGAATGTTTTTTTGGGGTCATGGCCCTGTTTGATTTTTCATGAAGTTGCCTAATTCTGCATAGCACACACAGAGAACTGCTGAGGTTAACAAGAGTTGAAGTTCAGGAGAGGGTACGGAGCTGGTAAAAAGGTAAAAACACCCTTCAGATGTGGTTGTTGCTTCTACTTATTGCTTTAAGGGATCTAGAAAATGAAAAATGAAAAAGTTTTCCAAGTATTCTCTGAATAGTTATGAGTTGCATCCCATTCCTATAGGACAAAGAGCTGCCATTGGAACAGGCTTGCATGTAGACTGGAGAAATATATGGTTTGACCTGGGAAAACCAGGTTTAAGGTTAGCACAGGAGGTGAGAAGCTACCAGAGTAGCCATAAAAGCTACAATACTAAGGCAGAATGGTTCCCTGTGGACAGAGTTGGAGTGCTGTCTCACAACCTGTTTCCAACTCCCAGCCCAAGAACCACTGCAAGCAGCAGCTCTTCTCATGTTTTTTGCTGTTTCCTCAGCCTCATGCAAATTCTTAGATAGGTTCAAGTGCTCTGTCAGGCCCTGATAGCCCTCCTGACCGAAGCGGAGCATCAAAAGCAAATTATATTAGCGGAGTATAATATATATTCTCCTCTAATGAGTTCTGCAGTCTACCCCAAATACCATATTGCAGTAGCTGTACCAAAGCCAGGTGGACTACATCAGATTTATCTCCATGGACTTCCATTACAGCCGTATGGATATAGATAGTCTTAACCTGGCCCCACACAATGCTCCCATCAGGTCTCTTCAATTTCCTCTGTGTCTTTGTCTTTTCCCAAAGATTTAATGAATTCTGTGACAATACAAATTTGATAGCATAAAGAAAATAAATATTTTCCATTCCCATTTCCTCAGAGACCTCCAAGACCTGTTAGATGTCTGGCCTGTGGGACAGACACACGAGAGACATCTCACACTCTGGACCCCCCAGTCACCAAAACCAGGGCATCATTTTGAACATGTCCTAACTCCCTTCTAACTCAGTTTCTTTTAATGGAAGCACTTTTAATGGATGTGCTGAGTCACATCCTAATGATGAACAGGGATTTGGCTAGGAGACACAACTGGAAACATGAGTGGAAAAACATGCAAGGACACTGACCCAGTAAGCATGCTTTAGCAGGGTTTACCCTTGCTTTGGCTCCCTGTCAGGTGGTCCTTATGCAGCATTTTGCTCTTTAGGTAGGTGCCCAGTTGCTCCACTTCATCCTGCTATAAGGTCCCATTTGTCCCGTCCATTTCTACCTCCCAAGGGCAGGATCCTGGCACTGTTCCAGAAGGGGTGTCCTCTCTGGAGGCAAAGCTGTGCTGCTCATGTGTGTCTAATGATGTGTGATGCCCCTCACGTGCCATCAGTGCATGAATGGACAGGGAGTCAGACCAGAGTCACACTGCCACATGCCAAAGCTGTCCCTGTGGTGCTGTGACACCTGGAACAGACTGCACCAAACCATGCTACTGCCTTCTGAGCCTCAGAAGGTGACTTGTGACTCAGAACTACAGCTGATTATGTTGTCTTGCCACAGTAACCACACTGTGGTAGGGAAGCTGTTGCACTGAGGGGAAAAAAAATCTCAGGACTGGCTGGAATAGTGGTGAGGGATACATGCCCTAGGCTGGACTGTTAATGTATCCTTTTGCATTTGGGCATAGACATCACTGGATGGGCCCAGTCAAGCTCATCCATATCAAACAATTCACACAGCCTCCTTAGGGACTGTAGAGATGCCAGGGACACACTCCTTCACATCACATCTTCTCACACAGAGGTCTGAAGACAGATAAATAGAGGTGGGATTTGTTTCTACCCTGTGAAGAGATTCATGGAGCTGGGAAGGTTCCAGCACTGCTGTAACCCAGCAGTCTGTCCTGCCAGGACTGGCAGCAGAAAGCCCTCTGAGAAAGGGGTGTGAAGCAGCCTCAGGAGAGGTGGAAAGAGGGAAGGACTAGCAAGGGAATTGGCTGAGCAAGGCAAGTCAGGCGAGGCAGTGAATGAATGTGTCATCCCTAAGCAACCACAGACAACTTCTCAGGTAGCTGCCCTTCCCAGGCAGGAGCGTGTGCCCACACAATGTACGTGGATTGCTACTGGGGATGGATCCCCTCTCAGGACCCAGGGGATGAGTCACGGTTGACTCAGATCTCCACAGTGTTCGAGTGGTACTGGATAGAGGAAGCAAAACATGAATGAAGCCTGTTAGTGTTTTTACTTTGTGACTCCTAGTCTTGCTATACACTGTAAAAATTTCACAGGGGCATTTTTTTCTGGACAAACTTGCCTGCTGGTTGCACACACTGAGCTGTAAATCCAGTCTTTCATAGAAAAAAACAACATCTATTTATAAGCATCCCATTAGGCAAGAGCGTGCTTCATTATTTGTGGGGAGACCATTCTCCTGCCCACATGTTGAGGTATCTTGGAAGCAGTAGGTAGGTCTTTGAGGACCTATTATTTATTTGAATTCATTGAGTGCTGGCAGACATGCGTGGTGATTTATGGTCACATAAGGGAACCCTTGTGGCTGCAATATTTCAAGAGAAAACTCTCATGAAAAGGTGGAAGCCCTCTTGGCTTAAGGAGGTTGAAAGACTCTATTCTGGTTTTTGAAATGTTGGCCTCAGAAGCACTCTGCAAAAAAGTGCTGATAAACACAGACAGGAGTAAGCAGGGACTTTCTCCTCTGCAATCAGATAGGTAACATTTGTGGTGCTGATTCTGGTCTGCCTGAGCTATATCTGAGGAACACAAACATGCTGGGCACACAGAAATAAAATTTGGGTTCTTCTTGCCTGTATAACCATAAGAAGACTTTATATTCTCTTTCTGAAGCCAGTTTGTAGATTTTGTGTTTTCTTAGTTCTTCCATTCTCCCATCACTCTGTCCTGCCAAAGGGATGACAACTCCTGTAAATCTGTGGTTGCTAAAAAAGGTGTAGTAATAAAGAAAAAAGCATATTCCCAAAATATTTTATTTAAAATTATTCTTCTGTCACTCTGTTTCAGCAGGGATGAGTCAGAATTCAGCTAATGGATGGACACTTGAACATAAAATTCTGGGTCTGAGCTTGACACTACGGAGTAGTAAACTATACAGACTCGCACAAAATAACAATTTTCTTCTGTAAAACAAAACTGAGTGCTCTACATGAGTAGATGTGTTTGGGTTTGCTGGCTATCTATTTATGAGACATTTTTGGTAACTTCACAAAATAAAATCTCACCAAACTCTTTACCTCATTAAAAAAGCCTTGAGATACTTACAATGGCTAAACTGTCATAAAGGCAAAGAGCAAACAGGCATGCTCCATTCTTTCAGTAGATGGGAAGAGAGGTGAGAGTCCAAAGGTCCCCCCACACACATGTTCTTTAGAACTAGTGAGTCAACGATGTATGGGATAGAGTCTAGGAAACCCTCCCACTAACTTTTTCCAGGTCCTGGAGCTTGCTGTGTGATGGTGAGGGTCATAATGATTAAAACAAAAGTCTGTTATTTTTGGGGAGGTGACATGGCAAATATTGTAGTTGTTTTTTTCTTTCCCCTCCCACAGGTTAGATTACGCTATAGAGAAAGAATTTACCCAAAGGCAGATAATGCTTAAACTATTTAGAAATAATTAATAGGCATTAGAGTCATTGCATACTACAGAAAACTGTGTCCTGAAAGACTACACAATAACTTGCTTTGTTAGAGTAAAGAATGTTTGTTTAGGCTTAGTTGCTGCTTCCGACTACCTAATTACCAAGAAATGAGGTAGCTGTGCTCTTAAGGACTTTGGAAACACACAATGATGAATGCACCACAGGCCACATAATTTTCAGATAAATGTGCAAATATATTGGCAAATTAGTTTTGCAGGTGGGAGCAGTGGGTCTGTTTACTTCTTTGAATGTCTTTTGTGTTTTGCAAAAGGTCAATATAGCATTTCATCTGCAGAATCAATTCCTTTCTTTGGCAACATCACGCACTAAACCAGAACATTAGAGACGCCTGATGTGTCTGCTCAGAATACACCAGAAGGCCATGGCCAGCAACAGGACCCCTCCTTACCACTCATGGGTAAGCACCATTCCTCTTTGGGACTGTGGCAGCAGGAGGAAAGAGAGGATTCTCTCTGAACACCAAGGCCCCAAGGCGGTCCCATGAAACACAAAACGTCATAGAATCATAGAATGAATCATTATGGTTGGAAAACACCTCCACTATCATTGAGTTCAACCACTAACTCAACTCCACCATTCACCACTAAACCCTATCCCCAAGTGCCATGTCCACACACATTTTGAACACTTCCAGGGAAGGCGGTTCCACCACTCCCTGAGCAACTTGGCCATCCTTTCAGTGAAAAACTTTTTCCTACTATCCAACTAAACCTTCCTTGATGCAACTTGAGGTGTTTTCCTCTCATCATGTCATTTGTTACCTGGGAGGAGATCGACCCCCATCTGTCTCCACCCTCCTTTCAGGCAGTAGTAGACTGTGATAAGGTCCCATCCTGAGCCTCCTTTCCTCCAGGCTAAACCACCCCAGCTCCCTCAGCTGCTCCTCATATGATTTATGCTCCAGACCCTTTCCCAGATTTGTTGCCTTTTAGACACAGTCCAGCACCTCAGTGACTGCCTCGTAGCGAGGGGCCCAGAACTGAACACAGGATTTGAGGTGCAGTCTCACCCATGGCAACCACAGGGGAGAGCCCCATCTCCTCATTTTGGCTGTCCATTCTCCCAGGGCATGAGTAGTGCCTCTGCCTGGCTGCTGGAAACCCTCGCACCGCAGGGACAGTGCAGCCGGCAGAAAGAGAAGCTAAACAAGTCCCAGCTCCTTTGCTTGTTAAACAGCACCATGGGGGAGGAAGGGGATACATCCGCTCCTGAGGTTTTGCAGAGGAGGTTGGGAAACATCCTTTTTTCCCCCAAGATTCCTTGCAGCTGCAATCCTACAGCCCAACCATGTCCCACACTGGCAGCACGGCACAGCCGAGCCTCTTTCTGTTGTGCCACTTCTGACCTCATGCTGCTCACAGCTCTGGCACACAGGTCCTGGTTTGGCTCAGAACGGGAAAGGTCTGTCCCATGGAGCTGGGCTGTAAACAGGAGCTTAGCCTTACAGCAGGTCTAAGCCAGCTTTCTGGATTTGCTCCTGTTGTTTGCCAAATACTCTATTCATGGGAAGATGATGAAAAACATTTAGGTGAGCTTGTGGCTGTCTAGCTCCCAGCAAGCCATAAATATTAGGGAAGGGAGGAAAACCCAAACCCCAAACCCAAAAACCTGGACAACTTACAAACCTTCTCTATAGCTTAAATAGAGGCTTGGTCTAATTCCTCTAGCTGGCAGGAGAGGAGCTTACCATTTCCCAGACAATCACTTAAGTGCATGTAGCCACTTAGACTGCTATGCCTGTTATTGTGCTGCGTTCCTTTCAGCCTGGCTGACATGCAGCAATGAAATTACCCAGGTCTGACTACAAACCCAGACACTGAAGCCAGAGAATGAATGTAAAAAGGCAATAAATACCCTGCTAATCTCTCCAGCAACACAGAAGCAATAGCAGCGGTGCTTTACTCCAGAAAACTCAAGATGGTGTTTATTAAGGCTTTTTTTTTCATTCTCAAAGTTCACCTCATTACAGTTTTTGAATATACGCATTTATTTGTGTCCAAATGATTCATACTGCTAAAATAGGACCCCAGCTTTTTCCTGAAACCCCAGGACTGCATTTGCCTGTGACTCTAACATGTCATTTAACATCTATCTGTCACTGAAGTCCCCATCTACGAAATAAGGTTGGCACACTGTACTGAATTCTCACCAGTGGAGCCTCTCAGCACCTCTTCTTATTGAGTGGCTTTTAGGAGTATAGCTATGCTCAGATGGCTTCCATGGTGAAGGCTTCCATCCTTGTGGCTGAGGCCCAGGTCCTGCTCTTGTGCCCTTGGAGCTCTCTGACACCCTCCTTTCCCATCCTTCTGCAGGGCAGGGGAGGAGCCTAGACTAAAAACTTGCCTGGCCAAGGAAACAGCTGGAGTGTCCATTCTCTGCTGCTCATCCAGAGCAGGCATGCTTGTGTGTAACCCAGTGTGGCCTCAGACTGCCTGCCACTCTGGCCCTTCAACACCAACATCTTTCTCTCCTACAGAACTTTTGGAAATGGAAAACAAAGGCTGATGCTGTCTGGAATGCATGCATGGGACCATGGCAGGATGACATCTATAAATATTTTTTTTAAAAAAATGGCATCACTTAGCTTTCATGGGAAGGCTTATTTATCTCTGAAAAGATTATTCCAAGGGTTTCCATGCAGAGCAGAGCAATGGAGTAGATATGAAGTCTTGGCAGGAAATGTTTTATACACAAAATAAGATTGTAAATTTCTGGCGTAAGGCTATGGATTCCATCCATGAGACAATGAGTTGGATGGTTCTGGTTTACATCCACTGGAGATTTGCCCTTTGCAGATGTTTCAAACTGCCATGCCTAATCAGACTGGTAAAAGAAAGTAAGGGACAGCAGCATGCCCCATCCCCACAAGTGTCAGGAGGCACAATAGGGGACCCCAGACTGGCAAAGAGCCTGGCTTGCCATCCCAGGAGCTGCACCTATGACCAAGCACAGCACCTGAGAGGAAGGAATGATGGCTCTGTGTAGCCTGGCTGCACTTGTGATCTGCTTTGGGTACTGCTGCTACTTCTGGGTGACAAAATAAAGAGCAGGATCAAGATAAAGCCTAAATTCACTGAGCCTGAGGTTGGAGTTGGCACCCTGGTGTCTGCAGGCATGCCAGGCATGCAGAGAGTCATCAGCTCTGGACTGGAGAATGATCTGGGCCATGATGAACTAGTGGAGCAGATGCACCTTTGTCCCAGGAACAGTGATGGTTTCCAGGCAGATATTCCATGGAGATGTGTAGAGCTGGTGAATAACCTTCAGGACACAGAGCCTGATTCTCATCCCACTTTCTGCAGTCTGTTAGCAGTAGAACACAACTCCTGGAAGCCCAGTGACTTAACGACTGTCCCAAGTCTGTGAAGAACCTGTCCCCACCCTACTTCTCCAACAGAAAGGTACTGAATGTATGGCAGCAACCACTGGGTTTCTCAGGCAGAGGGGGGGACCCTTGTCAGGAGAATATAAGAGGAATGTCAGGCCAACTGTCCTAATAAAAATTTAGCTGACAACGGATTGACCAGTGCATGCTGGAAATCCCCAGAAGTTGACTCCAAGAAGTTAATTGCAAGCATCCCCTGTCTCCTTCTCTAATACCACTTCAATTTGCATGAAGTAGCATCTGGTGTCATTGGGGTCAATGAACCAGTCCCTGTGTTTGGGATCAAAACAAAACAAACCACAAATAAAACAAACAAACAAAAGATAACCCCAGCCCCCAAAGAAACCAGCCAAATCTCAAAACAAAACAACAACCAAAAAAAACCACACCAATCAAAACCCTAAACTAAACTAAACAAAAAAGGAAAGGAAAAAAAAATAAACAAAACCCAAACAATGATTCTCCACAGGGCAACAAAAGGGATGTGAGAAACATCACTACAGTTCTTGGATGCAGGTTGAGTTGGATAAAGCTCATGGTGTTTCTACTGAGCCAACCTGGCATTGAGGGCTCTGCGGCAGGAGAGTAGATGTGCTCCAGATGAGACAGTCTGGAGTCAGGGCAGGTGGATTCTCTGTGATTCACCCATTAGGTAGGTAGAAGAGAGTGAGACAAAAGCAGAGAGGAGAGGGATCCTGCAGGGATCATAGAAGATCCTGCTAAAAGTGACATTTTTCCCTCTTGCCTTCTGCTGCAGTTAAACTCAGTTGGGATTAGGGGCCACAACTCCTGCTTATGCAGGTGCAAGCCAGAGCAGTCACAGGGAAGTGCCTTGGGTCTTGGCAGTGCTGCAATTTGCTCCGTTGTGCAAATGGGTTCCCAGTACACAGCAGGCTTCCCACTCCTTATTCGGTCAGTGGCTTGTCCTGGACTGACCTGGATGCAGCAAGTGAGAAAAATACCGGATGGAGCCTTGCTTAATCCTGGGTTCTCTTTTAACTACTCACCAAGCTGCCTCTGTACCAGCATGTTACACTGAGAGGATGTGGACAAATATATCTGTGCTGAGGAGTGGCAGAGGCTGCAGTCCGCATTTAGAGATGCTGAGCAGTGTGTTTTTCTAAGCTGGCTAATTAGTATGGGCTTGGAACTAACGGCTGTGTTTAACTGACAAGGCAATATGCCCTTCACCCATCCCTTGAGATGTCAGGAGAATTATTTCTTTCAAAAAGCATGCCTGTTAACTCATTCCTCTCTATCTGCTTTGATCTTTTCAATGTAAGCCTTTCCCACTGCACTTGGTTTCTCCCTGTGGAGGAGACCATGAAAGCAAATCATACTGATTTGCAAAGAGCTCTTCCTCCCTTGCCTGCTGCACTGCATGGCTGTGTCTCCTGTCCCAGGGACCCTGGTCTCATGTGAGGAGCTGGGGAAAAGACTGTACTACAATCACAAAGTGTTAACCCAAAAAGACGCTGTTAGAGAAACTGAACTGCTGCAGATTCCTCTGTCCTTCTCCAGTGCAGCAAGGAGATCAGGAAGAGACAATAGTTCAGCAAGTCACAACTTTCCTCCCAGGTTGTTCCACTGGACTCTGGATAAAACTAAAAATCGATGACCTGGCCTTTAAGTGGGAAGGAGGATAGAGTTTTCTGACAAACCTCATTATGATCCATTAAGTATCATGCAACCCTAGAGTAATATACACCCATATATCCAGATAATTGTGATTTTTCCCCATACCATGATCCTTGTTATTACTTGATGAAACCAGGTCAGATTCTAAAGGGAAATAGTGGGAAAGAAACAAAAAAAATACAGTAATAAATATACACTGATGTTTAGGCTAAATCTTGACCTCAATTTGAAGGGTTCTGTATAACAGTAGGAAATGTATGTGGATATCTGCAGTTGGATATACATTGTTGAGTATATCCAAGAGCTGAGAAGTTAATTGCCACATTGGCAAATACTGCACTTCTCACTCTTGGTACCGGTAGTGAATGTGGACTTGCACAGGAGTCAGGGGAGGTTTTCCCTGTTTAGGTTGCCCTTGAAATACAAGAGGCATAATTTTGCAAGATAAATGTTTATCGTTTGCATTTCCAGAAATATGCTCAAAGAGATTCTCTTCCCTCCCACAAGGGTTTGTTTGGCACTCGAAGAGACTCGCTAGCTTTGCATTTCCAAATACAGATGCCTCTATTTTGGCTTGCACATTCAGGGAATGGGCTAATAGTAGCTGTATTCCAGAAGTGCTGAACACTTCTCCGCATTATTTGCAGTTACTGCAAGATGCAGATCTTTAGGTCTTCACAAGGTCAAGTCACCCGGACTTAAAACACTGCAGCATGGAATTACAGTCCTATTTTGAGCCACCAACATTTTTGTTCATCTTGTTTGAAGCCAGCAATTGTCTGCAGTATCATACCAAATTAAAAAAAAAAAGAGTCAGAAAAATGTAAGGGAGTTAAAGAGATTTGGCTGTAAATAACATTGCTAAACATTGTGCAGCAAAAAGAGATGACTTCAGGGACAAATGACCCTTGTGACAGACTTCCCAAATCACAGGATGTCAATTTGTTTTTTGAAGGCACCTACTATGTATTGCAAAGGACTGATGTGAAAAAGTGCATGCTGTCCCTAGACTAAATAAGTGTTGCTCTGTTTCCAACTTAGAAAAGACAGAAAGAAAGACAGAAAGGAAGGCAGAGAGAGGGAAAGCATGTCACAGATGAAAGCACGTTCTCAAAGGTCAGGGCAAAGTGTCCTTACTTCAGCAAATGCTCTGGCGTAACTTCATAATGAAATAATCCTGCTATCTGATACTGCCTGAGAAATAAACAGTGTTTTTATAAAGTTCTTGTCCATTTCACAGCACTTCCCTGTGACACTGTAATAAAGTAGGTTGCAGCAAGTATCCTGCATGCCATGCCTCCAAATGTACCAGTTAATTACTGAGCCCTTTAAACCTACTAACAAGACAAGCCTTGTTCTTTCAACCTATTGCTTTTTGCCAAAAAAAGAAAAAAAAAAGAAAAAAAAAAGTCATTGGGCAAATAAATCTTTCCAGAGAAAACAGATTTGTTTCCAAATCAGTCAACTGTGCTGAACTGGAAAGGAAGAAATGTTATTTTTTCCAGGATGAAAGCAAAACAAGATCTCTCCCTGTTTATCCTGTCTCACCCATTTCTAAAGAAGGTCACTTTAATTTCTTCATTACTTTTTCCTGCTGTCTTATTTATCTTGAAGTCTTCTAGTCTTTTTCAATTTCACTGTCAAAGCCCAGCCTAGTTGGTCCAATACAGGAGTGCACTGTGCTTTGCTTTTCACAGCTATGTGAAGATCCTGAATAGAGCTGGGTGAACTATAATCATCCAGACATTCTCCTTTCTTACTTGCTTTCTTCATGCTTCTGAAAAAAAAACATAAATCTCAAGCGTTTATTGTTGAATTAGTTTCCTTTTAGCATCTTATTCATTATAAATGCTCCAATGTCTGTGAAAACAATCACAAATTCAGTCTGCCCCAGCCCTATGTGTTGTGCTATGATGAAATACAAATCTTTGTACCGTAAGCATCTTTTAATACTGGTGCCTGAGTTTGGAAGGAAGGAATGCCAGCACAAATATAAGACAATAAATTAAGCCAGAGAAAAGAGCTTTGCTACCCTCAAAACAGGTAGTGTTTGATCTTTAACTCAGAAAGAGCCTAGGGCAGCTCTTTGGGGGAGTGACTACATTTCAGCTCCAGTCAGCAGAGGCCATCATGTTTGCCTGTGCCCGCCCAGCCAGAATACAAGTGGTGTTTTGCATGCCACGGTCAAATGCAGAACTAGATGTACATTTTTTTTAATAGCCATGGCCTGTAAGAGAGGGTCATTAGATCAGTTGGTGTGATCTCCTAGAAGAGACCTTAAGGAAAGAAAAATGCATCCTGCTGAATTCTCCTCAAAGTGTTCTCATTGTACTGGCTTGGTTACACCAGTTTAACCTCTTCTGCAGTCACGTACACTCCACTGGCTTTGGAGCATCAGCAAAACAGCCTGAAGGGAGGTATATGCCAGCTGCCAATACTCAGGTCTTGGAGTGAAAGGCTCTGACACAGGATCAAGTGCCCAAGCCTCATCTACAGCTCTTCTGCCCGTGTTGCCTCACTGCTGTCTCGGGTGCTGTGCGTGCAGGCTTCACACCAGGAGCAGGGAGCTGGGAAGAGATGACTCAGGCACCGTACCCTGACCAGGTGCTGCGCCCCAAATGCGTCTGGGCAAGTCCAGAGGCACACCAGGTTCATGCAGTGCACACACTGAAGGAGCTGGGAGAGCCACCACAGCTAAAGGCTCTTTGTGAAACTCTCCAGTGATATGTTGAACCCATAGCTGAATTCAGTTCTCAGCTTGGTCTCTACATAGCTCTGGCCACAGCCCTGCTGTACTAAGAAATGTGCTGCTTTTAAAACCAGAAAACTACAGGATGTAATATATGGCAGTGTCTGTAGGATTCCATGGCTTTGATAGCAAAATGAGCAGCAATTTCACATCTTCCATTGCAGTGCTAGTTCGAGTGCCAACATTAGGTTCAGCAGTCCTTTCAAAACAAACTAGTGCTCCTTCATGGCACTCTTTGGTCTCTAGTCAGACTTTATCCACTATCCCGGAGCTGCCGCTGGATTTATTTTACCAAGTTGTTCTCCATTTGCCCAGGCACTAGGAGATTAGTTATGCATTTTGCTCTTTTCTGATTGTGGTGGCGCAAGCTGCAGACTGTTTCATCAGAAATGCTGATGCTTACACCCACTGTTTCATCAGAAACGCTTTCCATCGTTCAGAGTTTGTTCCTTTTAGAGGTGATGGAGGGCTTTCAGAAGTTGCCTGGGGGTTCCTGCTGGAGTGAGAACCTTTCAGGATGTGATCACCTGCTTATTTCCAAGGGAAATGTCATCTCAGGAAGCACAAATACTCTTTCTTGAAGTACTGCATTTCTCAGGGTGCAACACCTCTGTCAGAGAGAGGCACATCTGTTTCTACACATCTCTGGCACATAGGTTTCTATTAAAAGTAATTGCCTTGGTGGTACTTTCTCTAAACTGGACTCTGTAATGAGAACAACTGATCCCATAGTACCAAAGCCATTTAGAAAATGCTACCTAACTCATCTTAGCTCAGGCACCCACTTCTGGGATATACAGACTGTTGTAAAATGTCAACTGATCCATTCTTCTGACTATCAGGGGAATGTATACACACTCCATTTCATGTTTTCAGTTCTCTGCCCCCCTCAGACCTCTGGGGGTTGTCATTTTGAATCATTGTTAGTATTAAAGATAGTATTTCCACAAAAGCAAATGGAGTGGCTGTGAAAATTGTCACACTCCCATTGAAGTCAACAGGAGTTACCTGAGTGGGAGCAGATGGCACCTGCTTTTTCTTTATAACCAGTGTTTATTCATTCCCTCTAGGTGCCCCTAAAAACTTTACACTGCCAACCTTTGTCTAGACAGATCTAGCCCAGCCTGAATGAAAGCAGCGTTTGCCAGCTGGGCTTCGAAGAAATTACACTGCACAAATAATTACTCTAGAGGAGAACAGCCTTGGCAGCAGCTACCTAAGTACTGGAGAAATGCAAGTAGTCAAAGGGCAAGGCTTTGGAGAGCACTGCCGCAAACTATCTGGTGTTAGAGAGACATTCAGCAAATGTGACTGAGGCCTCTGATTCTCTGCCAGCTGTCAGGTTTGGAATTACAGCCATAGCAATTAGCCATGATTACTTCCCGACGTTGGTAAGTACAGTGCAAAGATCACCAGTTGTAGTAGTTTCTTTTTGTGATATTTAAGTGCAGTGCCAAAGAGGAGTATCGGATCTCAGGTCTGAAGACTAAGGATGCATTGGCAGGTGTGCTCAGGGAAGAGACAGGAGGATCAATATTTACTGTTTATGCTTAGCAGGTCCCCCTCCAGACATGCACTGGCAATATCTGTTAAAACATTATTGAACAGATTAATAAAGATAATAACCCTAAGTAGTGCTGTAGAGGTTACAAAGTCATCCCATGACTATAGTAGTCCAGCCAGTTGCCCTGTAGTTTGACCATAAGCTATTCCATTATCAAAAGCATGAAGAAAAGATCTATTTTGTTGCACAACCAAAAGCATTAAATGTTAATAAATTATTGGGCTTTACCTAGAATTTCTGTCCACCTTTGGAAGGGCATTGATTTAGACTGGTAAGATCATAGACAAAATTGATGAGCAAGTGTCAGAACTGAATATCTGTATGAGCACCCTTCATACCAGGTAATCAAAAAAAAAAAAATGTCTTCAGCTGAGGTCCTCTGGAGATCATATCCAAAATTGGGAGAGAGCACCTATCTAGGCAGCTTGGGCTACTGGTTGCTAATTACAACCAGTAATTGTAGTGTCAGTACACTTTGTTGTGTCAATTGTAACCTATGCAAAGATGTTGTTATTTGAAGCAGGGGTAAACAAAATATTCTAAGCTCTCTACACCTTAATTTTGTATTTCAGGTTTATAATTTCAGTGAGTATAGGATGAGCGCTATTTTCTCTGAAGGGACTGGGTAGCACCATCATAAACACTCTTTTCACTCTTCATTTAAATACTCCCATACTCCTACTTCATATCCTCAAGGCTTGTCTGAAGACTTGGAGAGTGAAGATAGGGTCTGTGTGGAGAGATGAATCAGTTCAGCAGACCATGTTGGAAGACTTGTTTATCCCTGCTGATATCAAAACCTGTTGAAATGTCAAAGTGTTCACCTAGAGATACCGTGACTCCAGTCATGCCTAGTTTGCAAAGTCTGAAATTGAGGTGTTTGATTCCCAGCTATTGTGGTCTGTAAAAACAGTCAATGCACACAGAATTACTATTTTTAAGACCCAGCCAAATAATGTGCCATCAGTAAAAAATCCAAAGCTTTCTTAAGTACCTTGGCTACTGGACACCTGCTACCCATGAGGTGTGATACAGAGCTGTTCAGCTTCATGTCATCGCAGGAGGCAAAATCGTTGTTTACCTTCCCCAACAGAACAGATGTGACTTACAATCAGGCTTTGGTTAAACACTTAGGAAAGAGCATTTCTGCCAGATCTAATGAACGCCCATGGAAACCAACCGTGGCAGAAATTTAGTTAAACATTTGAACTAATCCTCTCTGAAATTCTTTTGGTACTGTTTATTCAGCTTTAATTGTTTCATGAACACACAACAGTTTAAACACGGCCTTAGGACCTATGTCAAGCCCATACAGTTCATTTGATACAATTTAATTTGACCACTTGAGAGGCATAAACATTCTTAGTATGTGAATTAAAGGTGCCCCTGGAAGGCATTCAGCTTTTTCCTAAATGTTGTTAAGAAGTAGACAGAAGCCAAACAGAGCACTCTTGTACAGAGTCAGTAATCTGATATTCTGCTACCATTATCATGAAGCTCTTTTTCACAGTAAAAACACCTTAGACTTGAGATTCCAGGAAGAAGTGATTTTTTAAATATGAAAGAGTAGATGCTTTGTTCTTCCATAATTGGTCTAAGGAAAGTCTTGCTGAAGTTTGCATAAGTTTCAGTTACGCAAGGTTTGGAGTTATACTGCTCCCTTACAGGACACAATCTTGAAAGTTATTGTTCCCAATGTTATTAAAAATTGTGTGGCAGTGTAAGGTTAGCAAGTACAGAGCAAACAGTTCAATTTTCTCTCTTCTCTGGAGACAAGAGGAATCAGTGGATTGAAAAAAAAAAAAACGGAACATATTCTCTTAGCTGTAGTAGGAACATTTTAACTCTACGCCAAGGTGAAGGCTCAAGTTTTCATTAAGTTAAATTGACGAAAAAGGCTTCAAAGATTTGTCTGCGGCTGTATTCTTCAGGAAATAAAGATCATCCTATGACTCCCCAGCAAAGTTTGTTGTAATGGAAGTCTGGGCATGCACAGCTCAGGGAAAAACCTTGTACACACACTAGGAGGTACAGGACAACCTTAGCAAGGATAACGATGCTTTCAGGGTCCTGGTTTCCTCTTGGTCTGTCCCTGCTAAGCAACGTAGCTGGAGAGATATATCTGCTTCTGAAAATCCCAAGCACCTGCAAAGCAGAGGTGCCAGAAAGGACTGACATCTATAAAGCATAAAGGCCATTGTGGGCCAGCCTCATGGAGATTTCTGGATCTGCTGAGGAGAAGCAGCTTGGGGAGTGAACAAAATGCACCCTGTACGTTTGGCCTCTGGTAGGTTTGGGTATGGGAGAAGTGAGACACAGGTACAGGGTGTTTCAGCCTAAGGCAAAGTGATTAGTGAGGGTATCAAAGGGCAATTAGACTTCTGGTTTAAATGCCTCAGCAGGGCTGAAAGACAGGATGAATCTTGCTTCCAGAGTTCACAAAAATACCTAGGTAAGCCAGTGGTTACCACTTTGATTTATTATGCAAAGATGAAGAAAAAGGGGAAAACCAGGACAGAATAATAATCTGCCTTCTGACCTACTTTAAGTAAAGTGAAAGGACATTTGTCAGTCAGGCATTTGGAGAGCAAACTCAGCACAATGTTGAAAACAGAGACATAAAAATGTTAGGAAGTTTTGTTCATCAATTTAGCTGTTGTTCTTAAGAACTTTTCCTTGTCTGCTCTGGAGTAATTTGTGACTTACAGTTTGCTACCAATAAACACCAAGTGAGTGATAGCAGCAAAGTTTTTCCACAGAAATGGCTGTGGGTATGCTCCAACTCGGTCCGGATTTCCTGGAAGCTTATCTAAACAAACAACTATATCTTGATGTAGCACCTCTCGTACCCAGATTAGGGTCACCATTTTCTACCCAGCCACATTCTATTTTTCTCTAGGTCTGCATTGATGGATTTCTATCCCTGGGTAGGGGAAAGATTAAGGCAAAATGTGTGCTTATCTACTTTGGCCAAGGGAAGAGCAGCAGTCAAGTCCTTCAAGGACAGGTACAGGGTGGACCTCATAGAGAGACCTCAAGGAGTTGCAGAATATATGAAGGCTGACTTTGAGGGTCTGGCACAGCCAAGGTTAGAGGGACAGGTAGAAAGCGTAGGAAGTGAATGGAAGAACAAAGTTACAAAGTGTTTTGGGAGGCAGTGATACAGCAGAGGTAGGATGGAACAAACTCTGAGATAAATGCTGAAGGCACGTTAGGAAGGGTAGGTGGGGATGAGAATGGCAAGGCAGGAAGTTGCAGGCTGTGACTGGGACTGGAGGATAAGGAAGAGAAAAGTAAAATGCTCTGGTCTCTCAAAGGGAATAGGCTGAGGACAAAGAAATCACAGGATAGTTCTCTCCTCCCCCAACTTTAATAGGAATTATTCTTATGAGGAGAATGACATGAATGCCTAGGATCTCTCTATCCACTCCAAATCCATGAAAGACGATGTTCACCTACAGTCTCTTTTTACTTTGACCATTGTGTTAATTTAATTACTTTTAATTAAAGTACTTTAATTTTCAAAGGACTTTTAGGAGAGCAGTACTACCATTGGCCTATGGGAACTAAGAAGAGTATCTAGAGGTATTTATCAGTTCTTCAGGGTGAATCTGTTTTACAGACACCTCAGAAACTGCAGGGAATACATAGTTCTTGCTGCTGTTAACTGCAAACTCAGCAGCAAAGGACAGAGCTCAGTTCAGGCTGCAAAAACTCAAATGAGAGCTTGAGCAACAGGAAGGAACACCTTGCAGCACAGAAACACAGGCATTCTTATTCTTTAAACAGGGACTTGTAGTGCTGTTTCTGATCCCTGGGGGTACCAAAGAGGTCTGGTCAGCCTAACAAATATCACAGAGGTCTGAAATGCAACATATCCCTTTGGAAGAAAGAGGTGAAAGCCATACAGGATGTGTTTTGGCATCTCAGATAGCACTAGATGCCTCTGCATAAGTAAACTGCCCTTGTAGTTTCTATAAGATTCCCTCTCTACTGCTAAAGAAAAGAAGGCAAGGGCCACTGCTGAAGCCAAGCAGCAGAAATTGACTCCTGACCCTACTGCTTAGGCCTTGTGCTTTCCTGTCTAGGCTGCTTGGGCTTGAATCTCATCTGAACAACATATAGTCTTCCTGTGATTCTGAGAGAGAAACGCTTTTTCTGCTTTTTGTCTTTTTCAGAGGGAAGTGTGTGAAATACCCTGACACCTGTGCCTCATTCACCTAAGGAATGTTTTTCCAGAATACCCACAAAGACACATCACAGCCTGGGGGTATGCTATTAGAGCATGGAGGACTGTTTTGGGTAGAAGGATCCAAATCTGGAGCATTCTGACCTATCCTGCATTTGGAACGGCTCCACAGGATTTTTTTTTCAGAGCAGTATGTATATGGGACCAGCATG
The DNA here is from genome assembly GCA_008694505.1 of Cyanoderma ruficeps. NCBI lineage: Eukaryota > Metazoa > Chordata > Aves > Passeriformes > Timaliidae > Cyanoderma > Cyanoderma ruficeps. Next base: position 4,357,044 of record VZDJ01006585.1, on the reverse strand, counting down.
TGCATGACCTTTGGTCAGCTGATACAGACCACTGGAACATCAGATGACATTTTTGGTTTGAAATGAATCACTGCCATTTCTGTCCAGTTTTCTTACTGCAGCCGGTGTCACTGAACAAACACTCGGTTGTTTGGCTAACTGGGGAGCAAAAAAATGAAAAAGGAAAGAAAAAGTGGTTGCTTCAGAATTACTGCTTTTTGAGGGCTTGGGGTTTCCATTGCTTTTTCTGGTCAGCAAAAGCTGCTAAGCAGAACCAGACATCTGTGCCACCCCCAGCCCCTGCTCTGCTGTTGGTTTGGGCTGGAACACATTCCCTCGGCATCCATAACCCAGCCATGAGAACAAGGCTCGTTGCCCTGCAAACCCTGCCGAGCCCGCTCCTCTGTGCTTAATGTAGTTCTTGGCCTGCTGTCATTTTGGCAGCACTTCCACTGCAGACCTCAATTTAATGCAATTATTAAATCTAAGATGAAGACTGTGTAGGATACTGTCATCAAATCCTAGGCTACAGGTCTGGATCTCAGGAGATGTCGTTTCCAGTCCCCATGACCAGAGAGTCAAACATATCCCATGCTACCTCAAATGATGTTTATCCAACATATTCCTAAAACCTTGAGCCTCAAAAGGAGCTCTGATAGTGCTGTAGGTCCCAGACGCACAGCAATGACAGTGAGCCACAGTGCCCCTGTGCTCACAAGCTGCTGCTCTGGGAATCAGGAGGACTAGGCATTGCTTCCCAATTCACTTGATGATCTACCTGGTGACCCTTACAGACTTCTCAAACTTAGGAAAGAAGAAAAGATGACATTGAGTTTACCATGACAAATCACTTGTATGAAAAGCAATTTTGCTAAAGATTTTCAGACTAAAAAATTCCTAATATTATTAGCATCTAATAGTGCTAACAATTTTAAATAGTTACTATTATTAACATCACATAACAACTCATTTTAATATCCTTGGAATATAAAGCCCCAGCTAACTATTTTTTTCAATTTTTTTTTTCTTTTCTTTTGTGGAGATGAAATTTTAGGGGACTGGTCCCATTTCCCTGGCTTCCATAAGATTTTGGCTGCGAGTTGCTGGATGGCAAGGGAGGCAAATTTCTGCTCTTTACTGTATTGTTTTTACTCCATCTCTATAGGACTTAAACAGGAAAGCAAATGTCTCTTTCTCATAATCAGCTTACTTAATTCCCTCTCTGATGGACAGTCTGTAGCAAACTGGTAAGAGCCAATCAGCATGGTGAAAGCTCAGGGTCATCATAAACACAGTCCTTTGCCTTTCCGACTTGGAAGTTTTTCATAGCCCTGGGGATCTTAAAGGTGTTTTTAGAAGGAAGGCTTCAAATGCATTCCTGACTCCTTTTTTTATGAGAGAAGACCACAATTACATGGGCAGAGTGTATAGTAAAGGTTTTTGACTGCCAGGTGCTGGAGAGGAGATCTGCAGGAACATTTGTGTTTGTGTAGCTTGGGTTATTTAATCTGGAATGTCCTTTGACTCAATTGCCCTGTCCTCCTCTCCACCAGTGTGCAAAGAAGAATGGGGCTCTTGGGGGACTTCCACTTCCCCCACACAAGAATTTTGCCTCTGACATGTATGAGGAGTAGGAACAGGACTGCAGCAATAAATAAATACCAAAGTGATTAAAAACAAATGTGTGAAGCATTATTAATGATACACTGGAGAGAATGGAAGTGTACTATGCCAGAAACACCATCAGGAACAGAACAGATATCAAGGGCTACACAGCCTGATGTTAAAACAGCAGAAGGGGACAAAGCAGTGATTTACTGTGCAACATCTGAGCCTGCAGCTGGATGGTTCAGAGTTGATTAGTGGAGTTGCTTTTTGAACTAGCAGGTCAGGTCAGACTCAGGTCTATGCAGGTAACCTACTTCTGTCAACAGGAACTGCCATGTTTTGCCTTGCTCTCAATATTCAGCATACCCCCTGCCCTCCTTTCATCATGTTTTCTACACTCACAGCTCTTGGAGAAGTTTTGACAACTTGCAGTCCATATGTCCTTGCTTTGAAAGCAATTCTGGAAAGACAGCTGGACTGTCTGGGTGCCAAGCGAAGCCCTCTATTGTGCAAGAGTTTGGTGATGCAGGGGGCTTTCCTTTCTGTCATTTTCCCCATTTTTCCACTGGTATGTTTGAAATGCAACCACCACATATGCAGTGCTTTACTCCAGTAAGTAATTATGTGACAGCTCCTGTTCTGAGCACTCATGCAACCGCGTGCAGACAGAGAAGGAAACAAGTCATTTGCATACAGAGCAAATATTTTGTCATCACCTGCTGTTCATCCTAATGAGATTTTGCCATACTCATTAGAATGATTCCACGCTTCTTAATACCCACTGGGATTGCTTTATTATTTGACAGAGTCAACAGTTGGCATATGCCACAGTGTCTCTGTATTCAGGTCCCTTGAAACCTCTGAAGGCAGCTAAACAAAGGCAGTGAATAACCAGTTTTGTTTCCTTCTTTCTCCCAGGATGTCTTAACGCTGACACCAGTGACTCATAAGCACGGTTAAAGGGATCTCTTTATCAGCCCACTCCCACTGGCTTCTGAAGACAGTAGGCATCTTTTCACTAGGGACTGGCTTGTCTCTGCATGGCTGAAAGCAAGGACCCTGACCCCTCCCTACAGAGGATTTGTGGGGATTTCTGTTTTTCTACTTCCTCCGCTGGTTTTAAAAATCTTTTTCCAAAAATCAGTGGTGGTGTTTTTTCTCTCCTCTTACTTAACAGAAAACTACATAAACAACAGGAAGGAGACCTATTAAGAAATTACAGAAGATTTGGGCATGGCCCAAATCCACATGATCCTTTTTGTGTGTAAGCTTTCCATACAAGTTGGTGATCATGGATTAGCTCAGTTTGTTAGAACTGTGCTATTTGAACCTAGTGCTAATAATGCCAAGATTAAGGGTTCAGTCCCTGTATCAGACCACTCACTTAGGAGCTGGACACGATGATCCTTGTAAATCCTTCCCAACTCAGAATATGAAATTAGTGTGCTAGGAATTGCAGTAAAAACAACCCAAAAAATAGAGATTGATGTTTTTTCTCTATTCTCACAACTGTAATCTGAGGTGTTCCAATGGGATTTTGGGGATATAATTGGTTTGGGTGTTACTTATAACAACGTGGAGTAAAAACCAAAAATCCTGAAGTGTGATATTGAAGTTGACGATGTCACTTTAAACAAATTCACTCTAGATGATTTTGCTTTGGGAGTCTCCCTTTACAAACAAACCTTGCCAGGAGCCAGAGTAAACACTATGTTAATCTTAGATCAGCCTTTAATTTTCCTACTTCCTTTCCCTTCCCCTTTCCTTTCCATTTCCTTCTAAGACAGCAATTTTATAGACAATTTAAATCAGACATGCCCATAACTGAACAACAAAATCACCAACTGAGGACAATGAGAATAACAATAAACTCAACATAGTAATTATTTTCCCGTCACACAAGCAATTACAAAAGCCAGGAAAGAACAACTGAGTGCTCTTAACCTGATACTGATCATTTAATTTTCTCAAGCCGTGTAATATTAAGCATGCTAATGCTCCAACAGGGAACCCTGGCAAACATTAAGCACAGCTATGAAAAACTCAGACCCATTGCAAGCTAGAGCAAGGGGGATAAGTCACTGTTCATGCCAGTGGTAGTAATTATGAGCAATGGGAATAGTGAAATGAAAGACAGATTAATACTTGGGCACAAGTTCACCATTTCAGTGAGGTTTGTATCTGGCCAGGTTTGTGTTAGCATGACACACTCCACTTACCTGGCATTCCAGCAAGGCCAGCCTGTTGGGCAGTGGTTGCCAGAGGCTAACTGGGGGTGTAGCTTCTGTCTACAAGGTGAAGAGAGAACTTGGAAAAGGTTCACTCGTGAGCGTTGTGACATACAAGCTCTTCATTCATGCTGTGTGCTGAGGCACCATCACAGCTTAACACAGGAGGAGCCAAGTTGGAGCTTTTTGCTGTTGGTTCTAAACTTGAATCGTCTGTTGTTCATTCCACAGAGCACGAGCCTCTATTTAGACCTGGAAATTTGCTTGCCAAAAGAGAGGTTCTGGTTGGCTTGAATATCCTACCTGGTGTCTAACTACTCCTAGACACTATTAATAACCAGTAGTTTCAAATCATGTTTGCCAGACCATGTGAATACTTGAAATATGAGAGAACACCTCAAAAGAAAATTGATGCCTGTGTTTAGGCAACTGGTTTGCACGCCAACATTTGGTTCCTTGTGTAGATTTTAGATGCTACTGACTGCACTGACTGGGTTTCAGCTGACTACACTGGGAACTCAGGCACCTGGCTTATCTGTAGACATCAGGTGTGGGCTGTGTCTTCTGAAACACTGGCTGCTGGAGATGTCCTGCAATATTGTTGTTGGCCTCTGGCTGCTCTCCAGGCGGACATGTGCCTCCTGTGGATACTGTGCCATGTCTGCCAGACCAGCCTGAGCACCTCAGTTCTCCCACTGCATCTCAGGTGGCTCATGGCACTGTGTGTGAGCAACTTAACTAACCTCATGGAATTTCTATCAACTGTTTCCAAACAGGGACACTTTCCAGAGCTGCCCTCGAGATTTAAACCATGAACAAAGGATCAGCCTGCTTAAGAGAACAAACTCAGACTTGTGTTTAATTTCGAGTGCAAATAAATCCCACAAGGAGTCACCACGGGAGGAGAAAGAATGGTGAACAGACACTGTGGGGTGAGGTTTTCTTCTCCATGCTCTCAGGGTGGGTGCAGTAGCAGTTCCTCAGAAGCATTCTTTCTGTAAGGATCCTGTCAGATACAGAGGAAACACCGAATTGTAACCATATGTGGGGGCCTTGCACAATGCAATCCCATTCCAACTCCATTAATTTTAGTTTCTGTTATTTCATGTTGTACCACTTAAATGTCTCCAGGCAAGTTATCATCAAAGTCCTACACGAATTAGAAAAACGTTGAATTTTTCTTTTCCTGATTTATGTCACGGAAGAGAGTCCTGATCTAGACAGGTTAAGAGACTCCACCTCAAGCCTTCCACTACTTCTGCAGGACTTTAGAGAGAGCTCAAAATGTTTGAATGGGTGTGCTATTGTTTCCATTTCCTGGAGTAATTGATGTTTGCGGTATTTCTGACCATCACCAATCCCTCTAGCCAGTGAAGGGAAAGAGGGAGAGAAAGGATATGTCTGAGAAGTCAGATAATCAGACATTCCCTCCAGTAAAAATCATTAGTGAAAGATAAATGGATTCTAATGGCCACATGGTGTTGTAGGAAGCAAGCAGAGAATATTCTGGCCCTTTATTTTTTTTATTTTCCTTTTATTTTTCCTAGTTTCCTTATAGATCCCACCTTACAGAACTCCATGCTTTTCATGATAATCAAAAATAAAAGAAGCCAGAAAAATAAAAGTTGCCAGTGACATAAAACATGGGCAGACATAGAAAATAATGCCCCCTTGAATTTCTTATAAATACATAATCTGCTTGTGGCAAGGGAAAAAAAAAGTGGGGGGGAGGGGGGGGAGAGCACAAACTGAATACTTTTTTCTTTAAATTAGAATTTGACTTACTTTAAAAATGACCTCATCTAAAGTTGTGATGAACACAAGTGAAAGCCTGAATTTACTACACTTAATCATACGATTTGAGTTCAACTGACAGAAATTTATTTTGCATTAAGCACTCTAAGTTCACTTACCAATTTTGAGGAAAGGTAAAAAATTCTGAATTTGTGAAAGTCATGGACTGAGAAAAATCTATGGGTCTGCTCAACTGTTTTTTAAAACAAAACTGTTTGATTTGTTTTTTTTTAGCTCAGGTTCCTGCCATGGTATATGTGGTATTGCAATTAGGACTTAAAAAAAAAAATAGTGGTGGTAATAATAATAATAGTACAAGCTGCTAGCCATAGTGTGTCCTCTAGAAGAAGGCACACCCCATAACATATGGCACCAGCCACTTGGACAGCTGTGCAGGGAAACAGGCTGGGCCCCACAGAGTTTATGAGCTTAAGCTCACTTCTGTGCAAACACAACCATCCACCTCCTGAACCTTCCCTGACCTTGAAATCCTAATGCTGCCTTCACATGACAGCTCACCTGAAGTGATCAGTCGCGCTGCACTCAGCCAGCTCAGGTCTCTGCACCCCTGGCACAGCTAATCTGCATCCACATAAACTCACCATGGGCATTGGACAGATGGATAAAATCTCAGCCTGCCATCTGACTCACTTTAGGCTGAGAATGTATCTGAGAGTTGGAGAACCAGGAGGACTTTTTTCCCACCTCTCGACTCTGTGGCGAGAGGATCAGCTGTGCTCATCTAAAATCTTGACAACCTGAGCAGATCAAATCAACTCAATTGCATCATTTTCGCAAATGCATTATTGTAAAATAAGTGTATTTCACTTTTCATTTAATTCCACTTCCTGTGGGAGTAGAATCCAACATAAACAGAATAATAGCAACAGCAACAAAAAAAGATGAGTGGATCACTTACTATTTCCTGCTCTAAAAAGACCCCAATTAAAGCTATGTTTTCAAATAAACATATACCATTTAAATCAGGGGCCTTCCATGCTGTGTATCCTCTAGGACCTCTTCTGCTCCTGGCAAACATTAGCCAAAAGAACAGAATGTAGTTTAAAGCAGCTATAACTTATTTAAGAGATGCAATTTAGTATTTACTAAGAAATAAGAATTTATTGTCCTTAAAGAAAACAAACAAATATGAATTCAAAACAAGATTAAAATAGCTACTCTAGACCAAGGTTCTGTGCTTGGTGGTTTAAAACATGTTCACTTTTATATACCTTATCCTAACCTATGCATTCTGAAAGCTATCCACATAGGTTCAGTCAAAGGATTCCTTAATTATACTCCCTGCCTTATTCTGAGCCATGGATAGTCTTACCAGTCTTGAACATCTTTATTACTCTTCCTTCTCAGCCTGCTTCTTGCAGGAGACTCTCTCCATCCAATGTGACATTTCAGGAAAGAAGCTCCATACAGGGTCCTTATTGACCAACAAGTCAATACTCACTACCTCCCAATTCAACCCCTTCTACACAACAGGAATAGAGGAAAGTCTTAAATGGAAATCTCCATTGTCATTCTTGCTTCCTGTATTTTCCAGGAGAAAAAAAAAGCCAAAGCATGAGGTCATCCATGCTTTCCTGCAGAAAAGACATTTAACCTCCACCTAAACCTTATCATTATTTAATTGTTGGTTTATGCAAGCAAATTCTCTCAATATAGCCCAGTATCTGATCTTGCTTTACCCTGAACATGATAAAAGCCCTTGAGAAGGGCTGGTCCTATCTCCATCTCAATCCTGCAAGACCCTGGACTTCTTCCAGTTCCGCATCTAACTGGCATGTGAAACAGAAACAGCACCTAGTGACAGTGATGAATGGTCTGCTCTTGGCTGTTGCCTACATTCACACTGCTGGATATCCCTACAGTATTTGATTGCATAAACCCTGAAATCCTTTTGTCCACATTAACGATGTTTGGTCAGCACTATGAGATCTAAATAATAATCTCTAGAGGGGAAACTGGCAAACGAGTGTCCAGCGTAAGCAGAGAGTATGCAGAGAAAGTCCACCTGTTGAATGAAACTCACTGCTCTTTCAGGACTGTGGCAATCACATGTATGGAATTATTTGAAGTAAACTAATGATTAAAAACTAAATAAAATTGTCCCTTTTTCTACCCCCTCCCACCATGCCACGGGGAAAGGAGAGCTTGTGAAGCAGAAATCTCCCTCAAAGTCTGTGCTGTATTTGCAAACCCCTCTGAGGGCTATCATCATGTGAGTCCACACCCTGACAATTGCCTGAAGGCTGGGGAGATATTTTTCAGGAAAGGGGAACAAAGAAGCAAACAGAGAGGAACCCCTCCCCTTTCTGTGTGTAATACTTTTTGCCTGCTTTTCATCAATAGATTTTGGAGCCTCGAAAAATAACATGAAAGAGACGGGTCCTTTCTTCATGTCAGGCCTGCCTCTCTGCAGCACAAGCTGTGGGTCTACCCTCACAGTCCCCCTGCCAGAGGGGGCTATGCCCGAGTGAAGTCTGATGCAAGGACATCATCTTCCCTGAAAGGTCTGAAAAAAACATCCTGATCCCTGCATGTCCCCTTGAAAACCAGGGTAGGGGCAGGAAGAAATGATGAAATCAGAGCGGGAGAAGGAATCTAAATTAAATTGGAGTTGGTGGGGTTTTTCATATCCAGCACATTTTGTTAGTTTGTCAGTAGCTTGAGGCAGCCCCTTTAATAAAAAGCTAGTCAAAGTCTAGGGAAGACATAGAGAAAGAGGTGCATGTGTGTGCATGCTTTTACCATGCCATTTCTGACAAACAGAGGTTTGATAAAGTACATTTCTTGCTTGCGGGGGGATCTGACTGTACACCTTTTGCCACTGCAGAAAGAAAATGCAAAACATGTTTACAAAGCCACAATAAAAACATGCTAATGTGTCAAGGGGCCTTTTTTTGGCACTTAAACCCTGAGAATCTGCCTGCAAACCCCTTCGGTAACTTCGGCATTGAAGGTTCCCATATGAGTTACCCCAGTTAACATCGGAAGGGGTTAAGGAGGAAAAAATCCAAGCTGCAATCCCAGCTTAAAGCTGCCTGTGTAAATTGGTCCTGGATTCCTGTGCAGGTGCATCAGGGGGGTTTTTTTGTGCTTCTGGGCTTGGACCTGCCAAACACCTCTGTTCTAGAAGTCACGTGCCTGCCTTTCTCACCCACTCCTCCACCACACTAATTTCTTTCATGATCATTTCTTCAGCCCATCTCTTCAGGGTATTCTCAGTAGAGAGAAGGGAGTGAACATCTAATTCCTGGCTGTTGGGCCAGGTTTATGGAAAGGTCTTTTTTGCAGGAGAAAATCAGGAAGCCTGTGTGAGGCAAAACAGTTTGCTGTGATTAGAAAGCAGTCAACGAAACAAGAAGGCAGAGGCTTTCTGGGCAAAGTTTGTCCAAGGAATTGCTGCAAGCCACAGTCCCACTTTGAAGATGTTTTTCATTTACAATCATAGAATCATTCAGGTTGCCAAATCTGTCAATAAACCATGTCCCCAGGTGCCACATCTACAGTTTCCCCCAGTACCAGTGTGTGTGCTTCTGCTCTTGATAGACTAAACAATAATCAGGCGGCATTTTACTTCACCCACAACTTATTTCTAGGGCTTTACTTGCCATTAACAAGTGCCAGAAGTGCAAGGAGTGTGCACACATCTCAGCACACATACAGGAAAGGTTCATCCAGCATCCCAATTCTGGAGCTATCTGCTAGCAGGAAATAGTCATCAGCACCAGAAACTTTAAATTTTCTTTCCCAAAGCAAAACCAGAAACGTTGCTCCACTGACACGCTGTCCTCTTCTGCTTGTGCAAGCAACTTCAGGCTGGGGCTGGTAACTGCAGCCTGTGTGACAAAGTATCTTGATGGGTGATACAGCTGGCAGGACTTGGATAGGATCCTTCCCCTCAAAAGCTGCAAAAACAAGACTGATTTAGTCTGGATCTTTAGTTCTGTTTTAGCATTTGATAAAACACATGGCATTATAGTCAGGAGACCCTGCCTCTCCCCATGAGATGCTGCCCAAGGAGTAGACAATAACAAGTAGCATTGATTTATTGCTGCAGAGGAGGTAGAGAAAGAGGAATGTAATAAATGCTGAGGAGATGAGAAATGCACCCATTCCCTCACCCCCTACACACTCACAGGCACTCTGGAGAGAGAGAGGAGGTTATCTGCCATGAACAAGCACATTGCTGAAATTCTAATGAAACAAGAGTCAAAGCAGGTAGGAGGTGGCAGAAATGCTGAGCTTGATGCCCATTTATCATCTTCAAATGCTGAACCCGAGTTGGAGAAGAATGTCAGGAGAAGGGCACTCTATTATTTGCAAAAATATTTTGTAAGAAGAAATAGCTAGCTATTTCCTATGCATAATAAGAATAAAAAAGCTTTATTCCAAAACAAATCAAAACCCCTCTTTGAAGGAATACTAATAAGCTTGGCAAAAGAGGTACACAAATGTTAGAAAACACTAATTTAAAATTACCTTTGATACCTTAATGTATCTCCCATACATACAAGAATTATGCAGACATGGTTTGGATTGTCTGATCAGGCAGTGTTTTCCCACACAGCTCCTTCCTTCAGTATACAAATTAGACCCACTTCGTGGCTATGGCAGCATCTCTACTTCATGTAATTACAAAAGCTATAAGGGAATAAGGAACAGGACTGTGGGACACAGAAACTACAAAATTACATCCTTGGATATCATCTTTTGTTCCAGAGAGCTGGGAAATACTGTTCATCCAGCCTTCTCATAGATGGGTTCTAATTGCGTCCTTTTACTTTCTGGGTGCCTGACCTCCAAGCCCAGTGGTTTGATGTGCAGAAATGCTGAGCTCCCAGTCTCAGCTGAGACAGGCAGAGAGATGCTTCAGTGATTCACACCCTTGTGTCGTACAGCAAGTGCTCTGAGAAATCAAGTCCCAATGGGTTCAGTCTTGGCAGCTGCAGTGCTGACTTAGATGCCCATTTGCCAAACGACAGTATCATGATATCTCATCACAGAAAAGTTCTGCTAAAATGAACCAGCAAATGGCTGGGGAGCTCTTGTTCTGCAGGGGCAAGCACTACAGAAAATCTCATGAAGAAAATACTTCAGGATTCAAAGAGCATGGTATAAATCAGGAATACACTGGAAAACAACAGATTGAAATAGGTGCTTGCCGGCTGAGACATGTTTTTCTAGTGCATGGCATGAGGCTGAAGGACTTTTTGAATACATGAAGAAACCCCAAGTACGTGTGTGCAATTAAAGATAAAATTAAAGGGAGTTAAGTACTGTTGCATGACATCCACATGACTTATCAGCAGGGTAAACACCACGATGTTGAGATTTGCCAAGGCGGCTAAAAGACCATACCTGTGGGGTGAGAGCCGGCTCTTACAGTATGTGGGAGATAAAACATGCTGTCATCAGTGGTTTCACACATAAACACTGATGGCAGTGGACTGGTGAAATTTAGGAACCAGCCCAGTCCAGGCTATGGACTAGTGCCTTCTCTTGGGTGCAAAACTTTAAATGGCTTACGCTTGTACCTTCCACCTCACACCCTAGGACTTGGCCCACTACAAACTTTCCCTAGTCTCAACAATTCAATCCAGTTCTGTAGAGTCTGGTGTTTGTTTGGCCCATTCTCCTGGTTTTAATCATGTTATACTGCCTGTGTCAGTCCACCTCACCCAGACCTTCCATCCCTCTTCCACAGTAACCAACAATTTGAATTGTGCCCATGGAGTCCAATTCCTTGTCTGCTCTGTTGTCCTTTCTCTCATACAATTATCTTTTCATTCACAGAGCACTGGAGAGTTTCAAAGGGTAAGTTATATAATTTTTTTACAAACCAATCTTTTCCCTCAATCTAAATCTCGGCCATGAGGAACAACTACAGTAAGTTTTCCTCTCCACCCTATCTGAAGTAATTCAGCCTCAGGCAAACACCTGGACTGGAAAACTTTACTCCCAGTGGTCAAATTTTGGCAACAATGTAAATGACTGGTAAATGACAAATCTTAATAAAATGCAAAACTGTAAGAACCACCTGTAAAAACCTTCAACTCTAGACAGAGCTGAGCTGCTTCAGTGTCCCCAGCCTCAGATGTCTGTACCGGCCACGTGTTGTGTATTTTCAGCTCAGAGCTGGGTATGCACCAGCCACCCATTTAGCTCTTTCACCCTTGTTTCCATCAAAAGGAAAGCTGCAGTGTGACCTGGATGACTGTAGGTCCAGGATTTCCTCAGTTCTGTTCCCTGAGGTGGGTAGATATGAACTCCAAGAGATGGTCCTGAACCCTTGGGAGACCTACTGACATGTCCCAGTGATGATAGTGGTGGAGCCATGGACTTCTCATCCCCAGAGGCAGGCAGGAGATGATCCCTCAACCCCCAGGGACCTGCTACCCTAACAGGTCCCCTGGGGTATGTGATGGTGACCAACATGCTCAGCAGGGTCTTGCTGTAGGATGTGAAACCAGTGCCCATCCATTTCTGGCAATGTGAACACCCAGCAGTGTCGTGCCTTCAGCACACCATGTTACATGCTAATGTAACATTAAATATTAACTGGAAATAAGTGAAGGTCTCCAGCTCTTTCTCCTTTCTGCGGATCTACTCTGTGGCCTTGAGCAAAATGTTAAATTTTTCTGGGAAACAATTTCCTCAGTTAATAAAGTCTGTGGTCGGATGCAGTGAAGATCGATTTATTAATGTTTCTGTAACATGGGAACATCCTTGAGGGGAGCACTCAGAGGAGAACAGCATTGTTACTCTTATCTCCTCCAAGTTAGTATCTAACACATCTGCTCAGGGTGACTCAGTCCCACATCTAGCCTTTCGCTTACTAGAAAGTATAGCAGAGATTCTATAGCACAATGAAGCATTGGAAATAAACCGAGACCGGGATTTATAGCTGCACTTTCTTGCAGCGTGTTATAATAGCCAGCATTATTTAATCACAGAAACATGATCTGGCCACAGCTAACTAGCTTTGCTCAGGTGCGCTTGTAAATTTAATTTGAGTTCTTCTACCTTGTGCAGAAGTTGAACGCAGGCTAATGTGTGTGCTGGAAAAATAACAAATTGTATTATGGTATAGAACAGGAAACCTTTCAGTTTCACAATAAAATAATACAACTCAATGCATGCAGTATTTATATAGCACCATTCAGAAACATATTTAAAATCTTTATACAAACCACTTGCATGCTATGCCACAGCCAACATGTCAAATCCTATTAAAGAGAAGAACGCCATTGTAAAAACAAGTCTTCAATATACATTTAAACAATGCATTCATTGGAAGAGGAGCCCACCAACAATTAGACCTATATAGCTATTATTAATACAGGTCCTGTTAAGAATCTGAATCCATGGCATAAAATATTTATCCATTATGTTCTCCACATAAACACTAGTATAGTGTGTTCTGTTTTAAAAACAGTGTCCTGAATGGCAGAATGGATGGGTCTGGATGTTCTTTTCCGCTTGCATTATCCCAGCAAATGAAAAATGAAAAAAAGGAGGGAAAAGAAGGTGGAACAGAGGCGAACTCAAATCCTCTGCCTCGCTCTACTGCCTGTGTTTTCTCCATGAGATCCAGTGCCTGCAATGCTTGCTCCATTATGTTCCCTCACCCACCTACTGACACATTTCCATTGGTCGCCCACATAGGTTTAAGCATTTCTACCCCCCCTGCACTGAAAGCTTTTGCAAGGCAGCTGAGGTACCAACCACGGTAATAGGTCATGTGGTAGGAGGAAGCATGTTTTGGGCCATGCACATCCCTCTGCATCAGCTCTGGGGCCTGAAAGACCCCTCACAGCCACCTAAGTGGGGCAGAGATCCCTGCTGCTGGGACAGAGGGGTGACTGCTCTTATGGGGCTTTGGCTTAGAGAGGCACAGGCTGCTTGGCTGCTGCATGATGTAGCTTCTACACTTCTGCCTTGGCAATGCACCTGTGTTAGGAAACATGGGAGAAAGGCCAGTATGAAACCACTATACTGGGAATGTGCTGTTCAGTGGTACAAACAGCTGTGAGGAGAAGAGAAGACAAAAAACTGCTCTTGAAGTCTCATCCTGACTTGGTTGTAGGAAGCCTTGCTGTTGCCTTTAGAAATATTTTTACAGGCCAAAATGACTAGAAAGTATCTGTGCTGGATTTATCATAAAAGCAAAACAGCATGTGCCAAAATAGTATGCCTAGCCCTGGAAACAGAAATGACCTAGCTTTTCATCAACTAAGAAGTTGAAGAATAGTACACAAATATTAAGTATTACTGACTTCTTTTCAGATGTGCCTTATGAATAAAACTGGATGTTAGTTCACTTGGGTTCCTGGAAAACCTTATCTCTAAATTGTAATGTCAAATTAATACAGTCAAGGAATTTATAACTTGTGTTTCTCAGAGGTTGTTTAACAGCTTGATCACTTGCCAGCAATGCTTTGTCATTCACTATTTCCCACTGGCACTATCTTAAAACTAATACCAACAGCCAGTTGTTCCAGAGAGCTTTACTGAAATGTGCAATACTGGGAGACACAGCCAACACACCAATTCCCACTATATGTGCATTTGTAATTACACAAGAAGTGGTGCTTATTGTACAGTCAGCTCTGCTGCTCTCTGAGATGATTCACCTTCTCTCACTCTGCTACATCATGCTAACTTTTACATACATCATCTATCAGCATGGATGATATCCAGGATAATCCTCTCCAACTCTGAGCTTTTTAGCTGAGATCCTTAAATTACAGCCTGTCTTTTCTCTAGGTTCTTCCTATAGCCAGAGTAGGGAAACATGCACCTCATGAAGGCGGTTCTGCTCCTTGGTGGGCTGGATCATTGCCGGAAGGCTGCACCCTCTCCCCGTTGCTCCATTGACTGGGGAGGGAGCCCCAGGCAGGGCTGGCAAGCCTGCTGTGTTCCTGCCCCAACCAGCCCTCCCTGCTGGTGCCAGTAGGCTGAGAGTAGACCTTGGAAGGTGTGAAAGCCTTACTGACGCTTGTCGGAGGTGACTCAACCTCTGGCTTGGGCAATTCAGTTAAATAAATAAATTTACACAACCAAGCCCAAGATGACTTAGGTGGCAGCCCCACTCTGAGTTGGAGAGGTGCCCCACCAAGCCCCGGAAGCTGCAGTCAGGCTTTCCCAGACTGCAGTGGCTGAACTTGCACAGTCAGTGCAAGTCACACAGCCCCTGGCCCCAAGCAGGGCTCTCCCCAGGCTGTTTCCAGAGATAGCCCTCATTTCACCTCTCCTTCCATCACAGCACTTTGCCTTTGCTTGTTTCCAGGGTTCATTCCCAAGTGCTTAACCACCTCCCTGCTGCCTGTTTCCTCAGCTGCCGCCTCACACATGCTTCCTCCAGTGTTCTCTGGGTACACCCTCTCCCTCGAGCATTTCTCTCCTGCATTGCTGCTGCTCTTTCCCACCAAGCACGATTTCACCCCTGAGTTTCAGACAGCACTCCAGACATTCACCAGACCCCAATTCTCTGGGGTCATGTCCTGGAGAAAGCATCCACTGTCTCCAGGGACCTTAAGTCCCTTCCTCAGTCATGGGGAAGATGAGAATAAATCTTAGAGCTGCAGCACTGGCTTTTGGCTCCAGTCACAAAGAAGTCTGTGGTAGGAGAAAGAGACTGGAGCAGCCCAAGGGTGTAACAGATGTTTTCAGGGGTAATGGCTCCCCAGCACTTCGTTACATGGAGTTACCTTCTCTAAGCCTGCTAAATGTCTGATCTGCACTGTTCCCCCATCCTGTGTCTTTTCAGTGTGAGGTAGAAATCATTTTCCTTAATTTTAAATGTCTCTAAAATGAAATAACTTGTAGGCTGGAAGTCTCTGCTTGTTACTGTAAAGTTACAGACAGGGGCTAAGGGGTTTCTTGTGTAGGTGTGCATGCTTCTTGGCAGGAGGCATACGATCCTAAAATGCTTGCCAGTTTGTGGAGCAACATGGCAAGTGTGCTGGTCCACAGGGTGTAGGACACTGCAGGCATGTGACAGCCCAGTCCCCTGGACCTGGGATGCAACAGGTCCTTTCCACATCAACAACAAACCAAACTATGTACCTTCCACCCCAATCTTTACTCCTCATGTCTGCCATCAAGCCTAGAACAACTCAGATACTCTATAGGCAATCTCCTGTCCACATTAGGGCTAAGTTTATAGTCCCAGAATTATTTCCCCCTTCTAGTCTGGGCAAAAAAAATGAAGAGCAGGATTTCTGCCTCTAGTCTGAAGAGACTAGAGTCAGACTTTTCATCCTTGCTGAAGAGTAGACTACTGTAACTATACACCCCAAGGGGGTAATTGAAGTTACAGAGAAGGAACTCAAGCCTCAGTGTTTGAGGAGCATTGCTCTTAGAACTACAAAGAGCTCTGCAGGGCCTATTAATAGATTTGGTCATGGCCCAGTGCAGCTGTACGCCCACTGAGCAGGACAGCATGTTCTAATGGTGTTTAGCTGGCTCATTACAACATCAACTCTTTTTTTTTTTTTTACCCCCATGGTACTACTTCATTTCTCTCCCGCTGTTTCATGCTGCTGATTGATCCAGAGCTGTGGGTAGAGGAAAGAAATGTACTTATATTACAGCATAACTAGCCTATACTGCCAAGTTAAAGGCATGTGATCGAGCAGGGCTGCAGAGGGCAGGTGTATTTCGCAGCAGCTTCATCTCTGTTGTTTTGCTCCAATGAGGAGCAAAGCAGTGTATATGGGTGGGTTGGGGAGTGGAAAGGAGCAGGTCAAAGCACTGGTTGTGTGACATACCAATGACAGCCAGTAGACTCTTGCACCTGCGTGTCAGCCTCGGGCTGTCAGAAGCACCAGAGCCTGAAAAAAAACCCCAAAACATAACAATTTCTGCTCTAGTAGGGCATGCATGTGTGCATAACAACAGCTCAGCAGAGAAAAAGTTCCTCTCTCATCATGGATGAGACTGGACGAGTGTGGTTACTAGTCCAAAATACAGCACAACATGGAAGATCCTCATTATCCTGATTTCTCAGAAATATATATGTTGTCCTCCCTCACCTCCAAAACAGCCTTCTGGGCTTGGAAGGTCTCTCTATGCCTACAAAGATCAGCCTTGCCCAGCCCATGCAGAGTTGAAAACCCCAATGTCACTGTGTCGGGGCTGTGAAGCTCAGGCTGAGGTGACTTGGTTGTTGGTGATAAAAACAGAGGGTAAATCCAGTCTTGTGAGCAGTGTTGGGCACATAATTCACTGACAAGGTAGGCCAATGTAGGCCAATGGTTTGTGCTTTTTTGGGTCCACTCCCTGTATGGGAGAGCCAAGAAATCAGAATCACAGAATCACAGAATCACAGAATCACAGAATCCCAGAATCACAGAATCACAGAACAGCCTGAGTTGGAAGGGATCCAAAAGGATCATTGAGTCCAACTCTTAAGGGAATGGTGCATACAGGGATCTAATATCCTGAACCGGGAATATGTCCCAGTTTAGAAGAACAGCCAAGGTCACAGAGAGTGATGCTCTGTGACTGTGTCTGGCTCATGTTCAGTGGTGCAGGCTCTGTAACTTTCTTTGGTGCGTCAGAACCCTTTTGCAAGAACCTCTGACTCAGCTATGAACCTTACCATCAAAATCCTTGCACGGCATGTTATCCTTAGGAAAATAGAGGTTTAGTTTGGTCCCAAAATGGATATATTTGAATCCGCACACCTGGAGTCTTCTGACAGCAGCACCCATGGTGCAAAATCTGCAGAGCTGCAAGATCCAGTAGTTACCTTCTTAACCACATCTTACACGTGTTGAATAGCATCACAGCACCAGGTTAAGGTGGCATTTTGAAGAACAGCTCCAAGCTCCTTTTGCCTTTTCAGAGCTGAAGGAGTAGTTAGAGAGCCACAGCAACAGCAGAAATGGCTGGTGCTGCTGAGGTTTTGCAGTAGCAGAAGCACCAAGTCTCACAGCAAGCGTCTGGCTCTGGCACCCCACCAGTAACAAAGCAAGAAGGCACAGAGTAGAGCTCTGTGGCAAGTTCCTGACTGGGGAGCCAGGATGTGGCAAAACATGAGTTAGCTCTGCTGTGATAACTCCACAGATGCATGCTCCTCCTCTAGGGTAAACCTACGTTTGTCAGTGCACATGGGATAAGCTGCCTCACATTTTCCGAGTAAGATTTCGGAGACCAGGCAGTCATGCTGGGAGCTGCTGCTTCTAGAAGGTCACACCCAAGTTTGCCACAAGGTCACTTTTTCACATTACCAAGCCTACACAGGGGAGAGTAGCCAACCCAAATCAACAGAAGAATGCAAACAGAGTGTCTCAGCCTGGGCGCCCTCGTAGTCACCTCAGCACAACCCCATGGGTGAAGAGTAGATGAGAAATGAAATGAGAAAGGCAGAAAGAGAGAAAGTTCTGTGAAGTAGAAAGGGGAAGACTTATGGTCTTTTTTCAGTTGTTGCATGGGGCTTTCCTTTTAAGATAATTATTTTTAAAATACAGCTCTGCAGCATGAGATAAATGTCCTGTTGTTCCTGTGGGATAATTAAATGTGACTCATTAAATATTTCAATAGCAATGTATTGTTCCAGAGATGGAAGGCTTGACAGTGAAAGAGAGACTTCACTGAAAATTAGAAGCGAGCAGCAGTGTGTCTGAAAATTCTGCTCTACAGCCCAGTAGGCATCTTGAAATTTAACTGTATATCTGTTTTTAAAAGTTTGGCTTTATTTACTGGTATAAGTTGGCAGTGGCCTCCTGATTTTCACTGAANAAAAAAAAAAAAAAAAAAAAAAGGCAAAAAAAAGGAAAAAAAAACCAAAAACAAAACAAAAAAAACTCTGGAGGTTTTGATGTGGAAAATGTCTTCTCCCTGACATTAAGAAACACTGTAACACTGCCCCTCCCTGTAATTCCTGTACCAAGACCATACTTTGTATTTCAGGTATAGCACGATGTCTGGGAAGATGAAGTTCAGAGACTTCAAGAACTGACGAATTCGCCATATCCCCTCAGGACTTATTTCAATGCTTAATTAATTGCTGTTAAGATGTGCACCTTATTGCTAGCTGAAACGTAGCTATCTTCAGCCTCCAGCCATGGGATCTTGTTATGTGTTGCCTGGTAGATTAAAGAGTCTCTGCAATAAAAATCTATGCAAAAAATTCACTTGTTACAGAATAAAAATTGGGTGAGGCATATCAAATTGCAGGTTTATAGGTCACAGGAAGGTTTTTAGATAATTTTGTGCTGATTGCTTGTAACAAATGCTGACACCACATTTAGAAAAGAATGATAGCTCTTCTCGGTAATTAGGGAAGCCTGAAGGGCCTGAATATGAGTATGCTTTCAGATGGACTGATGGACTTTCAGATGGACTGTAAGCCTTAAATTTGGGGATAGTTTCCAGCACTATATTTTTCTTGAATGGTTCTTCAGGGTTTCTTATCTTCTTTGCCAGGTGAGTCACTTCCAGTGAAAAGTACAGTTGTTACAAAGAGCTCAAGAAGGATAAACAAAAGACATGGGATTGTTCTCCTCTCCCTAAAGTGAGCTAAAATCACAGCCTTCGCCTGCTCAGGGTTCGGACACATTTGGAACATATTCACTCCTCACGGTCTGCATTCTTCTTGCAAATAATACATAATTACAGAGACGTAGGCCCAAGTGGAAAAGGCTGTTTACACAAGCACACACAGCATACAGAAAATAATACTTTTTACATGCCTGCCTTAGAGATACTTAACAAGTTAATTTCTTTTTATTTCACTTGAGGTCTGTCCTAGCATGCTAGTAGCTGGGCTCTAAATTGCTGCCTTAGAGGGATTTCCAAGAGCATTGTGCTTTTTATTATTGTTTTCTGATTCTCCTCCAGTTCACTGATGTCTTTTTCGTACTGAGGCACCCCTTTGTCAAACCACCATGTAAGGAAAACCAGTAACGAGGTAGTTGCTGTGCAGCATAACAGTTTTCAATTCCTGATGCAGGGAAAAGGAAAGCCAAGGAATAGGATGTGTGACACTGAGCACTGTGAAGTCTCCAACAGCTAGAAAACGTCATGCAATAACAGAATGGTTTGGGTTGAAAGGGACCTTAAAGACCACCTGGTTCCCATCCCCCTGCCATAGGCAGGGACACCTTCCACTAGACCAGGTTGCTCAGGGCCCCATCCAACCTGGCCTGGAACACTGCCAGGGATGGGGCATCCACAACTTTTCTGTGCAGCCTGTTTCAATGTCTCACCATGCTCACAGTAAAGAATTGCTTCCTAATATATAATGTAAACCTGCCCTCTTTTCAGTTTAAGACCATTCCCCCTTGTCCTATCAGTACAAACTATGGTAAAAAGCTCTCTCCCTGGAGTCCCCTTTAGGTACTGGAAGGCACCATAAGGTGTTCCTGGTGCCTTCGCTTCTTCAAGTTGAGCAACCTTGATCATCTCAGCTTGTCTTCACAGGAGAAGTCCTCCAGCCCACTGATCATACTCACAGCCCTCTTCTGGACTCACACCACCAGATCCACAACCAGTTAGGCCCCCCAGAGCTGGATGCAGCACTCCAGGTGGAATTTCACAAGATCAGAGCAGAGAGGCAGAATCCCATCCCTCACACTGCTTTGGATGCAGCCCAGGACATGGCCTTCCAGGCTGCAAGTGCACATTGCCAGGTCATACCCAGATTTTCAGCCCCCATGACTTTCTCCTTGAGGTTGCTCTCAAAGAAGTGGTACTTCATAGCCAACCTGTCTCCTTCAAACACGCAATGAGCTTCACCCCCCATGTGGAGGAAACTGGATTGTGGTCCCCCACCACCTCAGGAGCATCTCCACAGTCTTCAGTGCAATCCTAAGCACCACAGTCTGAATTTGGGGCTGCTGTCTTTCAGACATGCTCACTGACCTCTCTGCAAAAAGGCAAGACTGCCAAGAGAGACAGCAGACAAGCCAGGAAGTGACGATGCCATAGCAGGGGAGTCCCTGCCCTGGGAAAAAAGGAGTGCCAGGGCCGACTCATACATGTTGCATCATTAAGTAAAACAAATAAATAGGGTTTAAAGTAAGGAGGGGAGTTGGGTGGACTCAAGCACTGGCATGCTGCCTCAGGTTTTGTGGATACACTGCAGGGCATTTTTGAACCTGAGCCTCTTCTTACCCTTAAAATGGGGACAAGGTACTTTTCTTGTAGGTAGCAAAACAAGGCTCAAGTGGGAATACTTCCACTAAGTGTATGTGGCCCAGGCAGTGCCTACAAGATATTCCCAGTGGCAAGAAATCAAGCAAAAGGGGGAGGAGACCTGCATGGATGAACAAGAAACTGCTGTCAAAACCCAGACATAAGCAGGAGGTATGTAAGGTGGAAGCAGGGACCACACACTTGCGATGAATATCGGGATGTTGTTAAGAGTATGCAGAAATGCAAGTAGGAAGCCCAAGGCTCATTTGGAATTGAATCTTGCGAAGCATGTCAGGATAAGAAGGTCTTCTTCAAATACATCAATAACAAGAGGAATTCTAAGGATAATGTGTGTTGTCTGCTGAAAAGAACAGGAACGCTTGAAACATAGGTTGCAGAGAAGGCTGAGATGCTGCATGTCTTTTTTGCTTCAGTCTTCACTGTCAAGGTGAGCCCACAGGAATCTCTGACTCAGTGGACCAGAGATAAAGTGTGATCCCTGCCATTCTTATCTGTTCCATGATTCTGCTGAACCTCTGGCATTTGTTCAGGCATGATGAGATATTCTGCGCAGAAAGATCATTCCAGGTGACCACTATAAGATGTGCTCCATAGCTGGCAAATGGCCAGGTGACATTTCTGGTAGTCATGTCCTCAGATACCTGATAGGTGATGTACTCTTGAAAAGAAAGTCTAATTAAATGTTAAAATCATCTGTTGGGTCTTTCGGTTGAGCAAAATTATCTCTTTGGCTGCATACTGATTTTCTACTGGAAGACGCAAGAGCAGGGAAAAGAGAAGGCAATCATGTGAGGGTCAGTGTGAGAAGAAGCTGATGCATGGACTGCCATGACTATCTTTGAGAAAACACTGTAATTTACATAAAATGTATTTGTCAAGCTGCTCTCAATACTATGGACACCCATCTGTAACATTTAAGGTCCATATCACACACAACAAGACTCTGAAGACTACACTGCTGTTGTCTTTTCTCAGTATTTTATTCTCCCAGAATTCATATGTTAGTACATGTCAGGTTTCCAGGACTGTACTCCTCAACACAGAGGAAGGAGGACATGGTAACATACAATTTAAATTGAGTACTATTGTTAAAGAGATTTGTGAAAACTGCATTGGGTTATGAAGGAATATTGAGCCCCCTGTCATGGGGTCACTGCTTAGTTACAGTTGTTAAGGTTCATCCTCACATGTCTTTAAACCCAGTTCATGAGCTCTGAACATCCTACGTTTGTGAAGCCAAGGCTGCAAATCCCGGGAGAATGGGCATTGCTAGTTTCCAAGCCAGCAGAGACTGCACAGGAATTACAGCTTCTTGTGGTGCAGGTCAAACATACATTCATCAAGGGCTTTGAGATCACCCACTGATAATGGTCATGCAAGGTGACAGAAACCTGGCAACCCCTCTCTCTTCCTCTCTTCCTCTTCCCATACAATGTGCACGTATTTATTTGAAACTGAAAACACAGCAGGTACATGAGAAGGAGAATTCATCTTTTCTGAACAGCACACAAGCATGACACCTGCCAGCCTCTTATAGGAAAAAAAAAAATCTTGGCCAGGATGGGAAACTATCCTCATGCAAGCCATTTTTAATGAAGACACCGGGATTGGTACTCCATGCCTATGCAAAGAAAACCAGAAAATATGCTATTATCTGAGCCCTTTACAGCCAGCCAGATTTGGGAAGAAGAATGTATCAGCACAGTGGGGACTCTGAAATAGTGCCATGCCTGTTGCATTGTCCATAATGTGCACACCTAGCCAGGTAGTGTTAGAATTTGGGCAGTGGACATACAAGTGAGGTGGTGTTAACCCTTTCAGTCTCTTCCATATGCACAGATGTCTATTAGTTCTGCCTCTGTTTAAAAAAAGAAGGCTCAATAAATGCAGAAATAGACAAATTGCTGCTGAAGAAAAACATGGAGAGACACCAGCAAGGGGCACGTAAAACATCTGAAGAATTACTCCCTCGGGAGAAGAAAACTGGTAATGACGCACTACTCAAGACTCCAGTCCAGGCTGTTTTTTAAGGCTTTTGAATTCCTTGTTCCCTTCCTGACCTTTTATGAACAGATCAGGGCCTTCTTTGCAAGTGCCATGGGAGGATGCGTGTGTCCTCCTTGGCTTTCTGCTTGCAGCTTTTAACAGCAGGCTTCTCACACTTGTGCTAAGTGGGATTTAATGATATGTCAACAAGTGTCCCCGATTAAAGGAGAAGATAACCCATGAAGTGGTGTTGTTTCAGAACACAACCTGTAATTTGGAAGCAATATGCTGTTTTAAAAACAGAGTAGTTTGTTTACAAGTCATGTCAGGTAAATGAGGTTCTTGTCTCCTAGAAGACTAGGACATCCACAACAAACCTTATCTGGCTTTTCTAAATTCTTTGCTATTGTGTCTGTGTAATTAGGCAGAGAAACAACCATGCCACGGGGCGGGGGGGGGGGAAGCATCCTGACTCATCTAGCATCACATATCCCCTTATTTCTTTTACCCTGAGAGTCTGTAGGACTTTGAAAGACACAGAAGTGCTTGAGTCACTGACATTCATTTTCAGTGCTCAGATCAGTTCACAGTCTCCATCAGAAACTCCTAATGGATGGGATTGCTCTGTGTTTGGTTTCCAGAGAAAAGAGGCAAGATGGGATTATGACATACCACTTCTCACATGTAAGAGAGTGAGCTCATTTTCCCAGCAGTGAATAAAGGGGCCACCAGCTCATTTTCAGAGGAACTATGCACTCCTGTTTGTACAGAGTTGATCATCCTATACTGTGTCCTGCCAGCTGAGAGATGTAACCTGAAGGGAATGTTGATGGCATCCCTGTAGGTAGATGATAACCCAACGTTATTAGCAAGCTTAAGATAACTGGAGCTGGAGCCCCGTTCTGCTGAAGCACTAAGGAAAGCTTACTCATGACGCAATATAGAAAGTGGAAGCATAAGCTCTCCCTTAACAGTCACAAGATCGGAATCACTGTCAGCAGAATGAAAACTCATTGTTTAGGGCAACATATTACACCAAAAGAAGGGGACAAATCAGGTGCAGGCAGAGGCTGAACCACCCCGACACTCTTCTCCCCTCCTTATTCCTCTGGGCGTGTGCTCACGTAGCCATAGGGCAGCGCGGGTGTGGCCGCGGCGGGGAAAGTTGTCACGCTGTTTATGGGAAGGTGATCCCAGGTCCACAACGTAAATGCTGCTCTGCTCCCCGTGACGTTTCCACTGACCCAGACATCACTGCTTCCACCAAGTCCCCTGGGAGCTGCCCTTGCAGCCTGCTAGCATTACAAAGGCTATTCAGTTTATGTTTTGCTTTGTTTAATTTAATTGCTCTTAGCCATGAAAGTCCTTTAACCACACTAAACAATTCCTCTTCCTCACTGGAGTTTACACCCATCAAATACTTGTAGATAGTTATCATGCTTCCTTTAGTCATTGTTTAGCCAAGAAATACAAGTCTAATCCAACTTCTGCTGGTGTAACGCTGAACATGGGAGGAATAAAGCCTGCCTAATGGAGAACATAAGGCAGGCTACTTCAGCATAAAGCTTTTTAAGAACTTCCCTCTGGCAGATAATTCACAACTGGCCTCAAAAGAGGCATTACTAGCCAAGAGGAGGGCAAGTCAAGAGGAGCTAAAAGATGATCTGATTTAGGGCTTTGTCAGTCAGGTTTCAGTGGTTGGGATGATACAGGAAAGGTTCAAGTATTCCTCAAAGCTGAGTCCTTTCTAGTCCAGACCAGTGTTGGGAGTGGGTTAACCATTTGCCAACCATGGTGACACATTGCCTGGAAGAATGGAAGCTGGACTGTGTCTGCAATTGAATTGACACAGTATGAATGAATGGAAAACACTATCCAGGCTCATGCCCTGACCATTTTCACTTTACCAGTGCACACACAGCCTCTGTCAGGTTTAAGCCCTGGCTGAGTGGAGGGCTCATAGAAGACCTGTGGTGGACACAACATTCAGTCCCTGCTCTTGGACACAACATTCAGTCCCTGCTCTTGGGCACACCTGCCCCTGCAGGCTCTGGGGACTGGAGTTTGGAGCACTGGTCTGGAGGACATAGTCTGCCCTCTGTGACTGAATTCATGTACCCATAGGACATCATACCATTTTTGTTTCTTGCCCATGTCTCTCTCTCTCTCTCTCTCTCTCTC
>VZDJ01006585.1:4308138-4332045 GCA_008694505.1 Cyanoderma ruficeps | reverse complement strand
TATTTCCAGCCCCTGCATTACTCCTAATGCATTTAAAATGATCACTTTATGAATATTCAGGATTAATTTTTACAATACTAGGAACAGCACAAAACTGCAGAAGCAAGAGAGACACGGTTAACTGGTTCCAGTACTGTCTGGAGCAATATAGAAGAATCTATTTCACCAGGTTGCAGCAACTCTATGGCCATGTGTATCAATGTTCTGGAATTTCTTGCTAGGAAAAATTAAGTCTAACTGGAATGGTCATATTTGAACTTCCCCACCCACTGAGGTACATGGTCATTGGGACACTCAGAGTAAACACCTGCTCCCTTCCTACACAGCATACCTTTCTTCCTTTGCCAGGCCACAGTGGGAACCAGTTTAATCTTGCTTTGCATAACACACTTTCTGGATGGGTGCAGCAGTCAGCCCTGCACCACTCCTGGGCCATCTGTTCTGCCAGCAGCAACCAAGACCTACAGCACTACTGCCATTTCCAGCAGCCACAGATTTCTCCTCTGGTCTTCTGGACAGCACCATGAAAAGCAATGCTTCCAGCAGCAAACTAGAGTGTGAATATGCCAAATAGCCAAATTCCTTGCAGTCCTTCTCAGCTGCAGCTGAGCATGCCTTATGGACATAATGTCACATTTCAAGATGCACAGAGTGCTGGTTTAGTTCTGGAGGGCTTAACCAGGCTTGGTCTCTCATCCCAGTGCCTACTAGGAGCAAAGTCTGGAGTGAACTATGCTCATAGCTGTACCTGAAGTTTATTTCAAAGGAAACCAACTTGCTTTCCAAAGACAACCCCAGCTGAACTGTTAGTAGTGCAAAGTGAATGACTGGAGGGATCCTGAGCAAGGGTGGTACTTAAGACACAGCTTTCCTCAAACCAGTACACGTTTCCCTTGAGAAGCACCTGAAAACAAGAAAGTTTTCACACACTGAGATCTGTGGCATGCTACTGTGCTTCTTATCCCCTTTCAGATGGCACTTTAATATTCAAGATAAGCATGGTGAGCTTCTCCAAGTAAAGAGAAATTCACTGTGCCCAGGGTAGCTGTTCATGTAGGTTGGAGCTTTTATTTCTCCTGGAGAGGTCAGTCTTCCATGACCATACATGTTGTGGTGAGTCTTGAGACCTGCTGCTTAGGCTCTTGCAAGAAGAGACTCTAACCCCAACCAATCTCATCAAGGATGGATCCCCTGATCACAGAGAAGTCCTCTCTCATATGCCTCTTGTATAGCCAGTGGGGAAGATATTTGGACAGAGATGAAGTGAAATGACTAATTCTCCTCTATACCCCACTCTTCTCCAGCTACTGGCTTAGGCCACTCGTATCAAGTGGGCTTGGAAAGGCACAGATGTGGCTCTAGATTTGTCCTGAGTGGTCTTTGTGTCTCTCTCTGTGGGCCTGGCCACTTCTATCTACCACATTCCTTCCTTGGCTTGCTGGGATAGCTCAGCCTCAAAAAGCCATCCCTTGTGTTTGGCTTGCTTTAGTGCCTATAAATTCAAGCTGTTTATTACACATGCCTTCATATTTGTCTCAAATTGCTCCATATTTGTCTGGATATTCTTTTCCCTTCGTGCTCCGTAATAGTTTCCCCAAACGTTTTCCTGACTTGTATTTTTTTGGGGCATGGTTGTGTTAGGAATAGGAAGAAAAAGGAATAGTTTGTTCTGACTACAGATGTACTGGCTTGTCCAGAACTAATTTTGGTAGGAGTCTGCCAACACAAGGTGTCTGAGCCAGCACTTTTCATGGCGTCTACTGATTTTTCTCCAGAGAGTCATTTTTCTAGGCAGTGTGCTGGAAGTGCTTCCCCTACCCAGAAGGCACACACAGGTTTGCAGCATGAAGGGGAGACAGAAGGTGCCTACACTGCACCAATCTTCTTCCTGCAGAGCCAAGGAAGAGTCACTTTTTTTCTTGCTTTTATTCAGACAAATGTTCCTGGAAACTTTGGAGGCATTTGTCTTAGTCATAACCACATTGTACACACTGGAGAGTTCCTAATAATGTAAATCCATTAGGCTTAAACGATAAAAGCAGAAAAAAACATCGTAAGACAGAAATGAAAAAGAGACTGGCTGTTATGGGTTAGATCTATATTTAGCACCTTGGACTCAAAAGCACTGTAGAATCATGGAAATTAAAAACAGACCAGAGCATCCACTCCACTCCATGCAAATGCAAGAGGTATGGGAGAAAGACAGAACAAACTGTTCTTGTTTTCTTCAGAATCTCTCAAACACAAAGGTAACCAGGGGTGGGGGCAATGGGCAGTACGCAGTAAATCCAAACTGAAGAGAGATCTCGGGAGGCAAAGAGAGATCAAAATGATCCACTCAGTTGTGAGTGCAGGGAGGGACACCTGGGACATAGCAGCCCTTCTCACTGCTTTGTCTCCTAGGCATATGGTGAGTAAACAATATGTTATTAATAACTCACAATAACCAGTCTGTTATCATCTATTCTTATCAAACAATGCTGAGGAAGGAACTGTACAAATTAAAAACATAATATTCAATAATAATAATAATAATAATAATAATAATATAATGTGAGGCCACTCTGCCTCCCTTACATAATATAACAGCCAAGGTAATACAAGGAATTCAGTCTGGTCAGTTTCTTGCATGTCATAACCTCCAGATGCCTCTATATAAAAGGTGATATGTCAGAAACCTGCCTCCTCTTGCAGCATGGTAACATCTACAGCACCCCAGCCATGAACTCACAACAGACCCAGGGGCTCTGCCAAGCCACCTCTGAAGCAGCAGGAGCAGGCTCTGTGTGGTGTAGGTGGGGCTTCAGGGACACCCTGTCATTCTTGCCCACAAAGACAAGCTTTCCTTGTGTACCTGTTCAGCAACTGGTGAGCTGGAAAAATTGGATTCCACCAGTGACTGGGAGGTTTCTCACTGTGTGAGTCCTGGATGCAGCTCCAGAAGGTTTCCCTCTCCACTCTGCTCCAAGAGCAACAGCTGGAGGCTCTTGCACAGGATGCTGTTCTCACCTCGCCACAGGTGTCTTAGCTCTCCACTGACCAGAAGCAATGCCGTGACATCTTTGAAGAGGAATGATGTCCAGGATAATCAGAGCAGACAAAACTATTTTAAATGAACATATTTAAAGAGTTTGAAATCACCAAAGAGTCATGAATGACTAAATGAGACTGGGACAAAATGCAGAGAATAGTCCAAGGCTGAGATAAAGCCCTGAGCTGTATTTTTGCTAGTTTCTCTAAGTAGGATAAATTCCTCCAATTAATTAGTAGCCTTCTATTTCTCTGTCTGACTTTAATGATGCTCTCTTTGCCTAAGACAAGCAAAGCCCTCTCCCTCCTCACTCTCCTCCTAGAAGTTATCCCAACAACTACTATCACAGTGCAATGAAGTTAAGCCTACATAAAGGAAAACATCAGAACTTCTACAAGAAATCTTACTTACCAGAAGTTCTTAAAGCCTGCACAAATGGAGAAAGAAAGAAAAAAAAAAAGAAATCTTGTGGGTGGCAATGCTGAGTATCCACATTCCCATGCTTAAACTCAAGGGTGATCATTCAGTTTGGCTGTGCATTGTACTTTGCAAAGTTCTTCCACTGGTTCCCACTGGTTAATTAGAAAATTTTAAGTCTCAAGCAATTTGGGCTGCTCTATATTTAAGTCCAAAAATGACAAGGAAGTAAATATGCTTCTGGGATGACCTATTACTATTTAAAACAGGGGTGGGGATGGAAAGTGAAGTTTATATACCCTTGGGATGCAGACAAACACCGAGGGCAATAACAATGGTATCTGCTGATGGTTTGGGGTCATGGGCTGTAAACTGCTTGCCTGTATAGAGACAATTCCTAGGGGCAAGGCTTCATGTTCAGCTCAGGGTAGATTTCTTAGCAGAGAACACGTGAAAAGGGTGTTTGTGGCCTCATTTGGCTTGCCCTGTATTAATACATATGTACATACATAAAATTACAATGTGTTCAAAGGAAAAAAAACCCCAAGCAAGTCTTCTTCCTATCAGCTGATGCACCTGTGACACTGCCTGGCAGCACAACAGAGCCTGCATTGATCGCCCCTTCTCTGAATGGCTTGCATTTTCTTCTCACACAGGGGCATCTACTAAAAAGGTGATTGTCTCGCTTAAAATACCATTTCTTCCAACACTTACTTCATTCTTTCCTGAGCACTTACCACATCCTCCTTACCACTGCCTCACATCTCCCCAGTAGTCATAGATGGTAGTGATAGAGATTCTCCTGAGATCACTTCTGCTGAAGCAGAGACTCAATAAAGTTTGGGGTGACCCCTCCCAGTGTGGTGTCTGAAGGCAGACAGCTAGTGGGACAGAGTCTACAGTAACAGGACGAGATGAAGATTCTTCTTTCTCTCTCACCTTTTCACCCCTCATCCTCCAGGGTTTTTTTTCCCTGTCAGCTCTATCACCAAGCCGTAACACTAGGGCCAGACCGGAGAATTGATACAGATTAAAAAACAGGACGAGGGGGAAGGGTTTGGCAGATGTTCCTTAAGCCAGATCAGTTCCTCACTTCAGTTCAAATCAGTGTTGTGCAAAGTGTGCCAGGGAGCTGGGGGACTGCAGTGCCATGCATGGGGACAGGGGCAAGGAGAGGTATTATGTGTCAGGGACACCTTGGGTCAGCAGGGATACTGGGGACTTTATCTCATGGAGTGGCATTATGTATTTAGGCACCAGGAAGAAGAGGTGACAGTGATTGCTTAGACATGCCTTTGGTTCCCATAAATTAGATTTAAACAATGTGGTTTGAAACAGGTTATTTAAAGCCACCTTGAAGAGAAATTGAAAGTACTGGAAGAGATTTGAGAAATTCCAGCTGCATTGCAGGTATGCTGAGGTAGCAGGCTGCAGTCGCTTTTCTCCAGCCTTGTTTCTTTAGGAGCAAAAGTCTTCCAACACTGCTTCTAGGAAAATAACCTGTAGAAAGGTCTGTGTTGGTTTTGGATGGGGTAGAGTTAATTTTCTTCCAGTAGCTGTAGTGGGGCTGTGGTTTGGATTTGTGACCAAAACAATGTTGATAACACAGAGATGTTTTTGTTACAGGTGACTAGTGCTGACATTGAGTCAGGGTCTTTCCTGCCTCCCACCCCAGCACACAAACAAGAGGGCTAGGAGCGCACAGGAAGTTGTGAGAGGGCACAGCAGGGACAGCTGACCCCAACTGACCAAAGGAATATCCTAGATCACATGGCATCATGCTCAGCATATATAGCTGGGGGAAGGAGAAAGGGAGAGACATTGGGACTAATGGTGTTTGTCTTCCCAAGTCAGCATTACACATGGTGGAGCCCTGCTTTCCTGGGGATGAACACCCGAACACTTGCCTGGCCATGGGAAGTGGTGAATAGATTCCTTGTTCCTCTTTGCTTGTGTGTGGCTTTTGCTTTCCCTGTTAAACTGTCTTTATTTCAACACA
This sequence comes from Cyanoderma ruficeps, assembly GCA_008694505.1. Taxonomy (NCBI): domain Eukaryota; kingdom Metazoa; phylum Chordata; class Aves; order Passeriformes; family Timaliidae; genus Cyanoderma; species Cyanoderma ruficeps. The sequence goes on along the minus strand of VZDJ01006585.1, from coordinate 4,326,598 downwards.
CAACCTCTCTCACTTTGACTCTTCTGATTCCCTTCCCTATCCCACTGGGGAGAGAGTGAATGACTGGCTGTGTGGGGCTTAGTTTCCAACTAGAGTTAAACCACAACAAGATCCTATTAAGTACTGAGTGAGAAAAGGCAAAGATAAGAAAGTTTTGCTTTGAACTATCAACTACCTTTGATGGCGTTGTTTCAGCTTTTTTTTCTACCTGGAATGTAGTTTAAGCTGTGTCCTCAGCTGGCCTGCTTGTGTACCAATAATAAGGCACAATTCCAGTCATCCAGTGCCATGCCTCCAACACAAATGAATTTTCATATCCATTCATCATACTGAAGAACATCTCAAGCCATGAGGTTTCTGGTTTTCATTATGCAGACCATTTTTTTTTTTTTTTGTATTGTGCAACCAAGAAGGCAAAATTCAAAATCTGTAGGCAAGAAAATGTCACATTTTCATGGAAAAGGAAGAAGGATGATGTATGTATTTTATACAGTTCATTAACACCAGAGATCCAAAGAAACTGTTGAGCATAAAAATATTCCATGTCTATGAATAAACAATAGTAATGATTTAGAAACTCTCCCATCGTAGACCTCATGTCCCACTACTGCCCAAGGCACCATTCATGCCCAGGACTTTGCTTGTGTGGGGGAGATCCCAGCTGGGTCAGCTTTTCTGGAAGCCTGATGAACAGCTTTCTGCACAGAGCTGAATCACAGCTTTCCATATTAAACCTGAAAGCAAAGGATAAAATATCATCCAGTTTTCAAGGCAGCTGTTTGATAACAGAATGGGCTCTGCCCTGATGCCGACAGAGCTCAGCAGCACTGGCCAACAGCGCTGTCCCTCATTAAGTCTTGCTAATTATATTAGCAGCCTCTCAGCTGTTGCGTGGGCAGTAGCCAGGAAAGGGATAGAGACAGAAATGATTCCTGAGGAGGACTCTCTAAATGCACTGACACGTGTTAATCCTGCCTTGCCAAGGGGAACAGACCAAGTGGCCTTTGGGGTCCTTTTCTCACATTTTGTAGCCCTGGCCAGACTCCCTGAGCCACCTAACAGAGATTGCAGCTGAAGTTGCTCCCAGTTCCAGATGGCAAAAGCCACCTTGCTGAGCTGTCACCTGCCATCAGCAGGAGCCTGCCTGTGCTCAGCCAGAGACACGCTGCCCTGGGAGCACTTGGTACACATATTCCCAGGGGTACCCAGAGCATCCTTCTCCTTAGTGCCATTGTAAGCCACAGCTGTCTTTGCATCTGACCTGCTGGGGTTTGCTGGCGAGGCTGGGTCTGGGCAGAGCAATGTGTGGCTATTCTGAAGCTGGCCTGCTGACACAGGATGCACTACACAGCAACAGAGGCCAGGTGATCAGAACTTCCTCTGGGCCAGCAGAAACTCTGACCCTCCAGGGAACCCATGTGTGCCAGCTCAGTCACCCTGGCAGGCAACCAGCCAGAGCCATGGTGTGATTCCTTGTACCAGTGCTTGGCATCAGGCTACAGCGTCCCTGCCTCTCCCCATGCCTGCAAAAATGAAGTAGCTAATGACAGGAGAGAGAAAAAAAGCCCCACATCAAAGGCATCCTGATAATAGAGGAGCTGAGACTCTCTCCCAGGATGTGGTACCAAGTTCCTGCCATGACTGAGGTGAAGGTCCTCCACATCCCAGGAAGGACCCCCTAATAGGGAGGTGAGACATGAGTTGACCAGTGTGAGAACTGCTACGGTCTGGGCTCAGGCTTAGCAACAGAAACTGCTGCTTGAGCAGCAATGGGTGTCCAGACCTTTTCTCTGTCTGCTTAGAAGAGCTAGCAAAATGTCCCCAAGAGAGCATGGCCACTGGAGTCTCAGCTCAACATTATGGCAGGGAGAAATTTATTGGTGCACAAAGGGGGACTAACTACTACACTAATTGAAAATTACTTTAGGGGAATATAGGTCAGCAGAGCATAATCTCTCCTGCAGTTTGGCCAGGATACTCTGTTGGTACCTTGGCCACAAACACTGCCAGGAGAGGTCTATGGATTGTGCATTGGTAAAATAGAGGATTGTGTGGCCCCCTGAAAACACCAGAGCAGTGCTAGCAGCCAGAGTTAATAGTCAAAGCCAGATGCTCGCCCACCTCCCACTCCTTCTTCCCAGAAAACAGGATGCCTTTCTTGTCTGCTACTCGCTGTTCCCAGCACCAGCTGATGAGGCGTCTCCTTCTCCCCCGGCTGGTACAAAATAGGCGTCCATCTTCCAGGAAAGGCACAAATCTTCTTTGACAAGCAGTGATATTAACAGGGATTAGGGAATGCGAGAGCCACTGCCAGAACTGAACAAAGGATGCAGCCCAGCCTGCCTGGCTCTGGAAGCTTTTTAATCAAGATTAAAGGTTACATTGAGGACGGGGCTGTATTTTCAACCCACCATGAAACTACCCATTCACCCATTCAGAGCAAGGATTTCTGAGCAACTGGCAGCCTGTGGGGGGCTCACACCAGCATGGATCCTAATCTCAGGAATGGGGTGCAGTGATGGAAAGAGAGCATTGTGGCTGACAAGGCAGCTAGTGAAGGCATCACCCCTGCTGGCTTGTATTGCTTCCCAAGCTTAGATGGCATCATGGCACAAGGTATTCTCCTATCAGAGCTCTCTTGGTATGTGGATGACAGGCAAGCCTTTCCTTCAAACCCCACGGAACTCTCTTCGTCAGAAAAAGGTTTTCCATTCTCTCACGGGCAGTGGGTTTGGTGACTTGCAAATAACATCCATCCCTACCCCTCACCTCCACTCACGTCCTCTTGAAGCAAGTTCCCACTGTGTACCCAAGGCAAGGTCTGGACCTGTACGGTCAGTAAACAAAAGCGCCTGCAAATAATAAAATCCCATGTCAGTGGAATTTGTGGTTTCCAATGTTTTACCAACATTATTTTCTAGATGCATTGAAACTTTCTTTTCTTATATCTGATCCCTTTTACTTTTAAAAGACCCTCAGGAACATTTGCCATGTGTTTGTGGGATGAGAAGTGATAGATTGAACTCTTTAGCCACAGCTGCTGTCTGAGTACCATGATCACACTTGGGGCCTGGACCTACATTTGTGACACTTGATACTGAAGTTTCAATGTCTTGAAGTCATGTGTGCATTAACATAGCCACAAGATTGTATTCACAAGATTGTATTCAAAGATTTAGAAAAAGCAAACTCTTTAGTTTTTGCAAGGAGTAGAACAATCGCTCTGACTGACACCTAGCTCAGATAAACTCTTTAAAATAGCCAGTTTTCATAGCCATTTCAGCTGTGGCAAAGTGGTTCTTGGCACAGAGAGCTGAGAGAACATTCAGGCTGAGCTTTCTTCACCACAGCAGGGCTGCTGCTGGCACCGCAGCCAAACGGGGTGCAGAGCAAAGTATGTGCACCCTGAGGTGTGTGNTGTGTGTGTGTGTGTGTGCGTGCACACATTACTGCATGTGTGGCAGCAGTTCTCTGGGTGTTTTAAAATGCCACCCCATCCATGTGATATGCTGAACGGTGAAAACAGTAACACATGAAGTTAAGTGCTGACTCTTGTCTGGTTACACCCAGCCTTTGGTTTCACGGGGTTTTAAATGAAGGTTTTCTTTCTCATCCTTAGAAGTGCCTCTATAGTCAAACAGGAAAGAGGAGAGGGAAAGAAAACAGGCAAAGCCAGGGATGATTCAAGGCACCCATCAAATGCAGCTGTCTCTGGTTACAAGGTGTCTGTTATCCTGTATCAGTCATATGTGGACAGCCATTAAGTACATATGTAAATAATCACAACTGCTGAGCCCCTTATGGGTTTTAGCAAGAAAAATTGCTTTTGTGAAATTGCCACAGGATGTGCCTTATTCTCTGGTCTGTATTCATTATTCCCTTGTATAAAAATTTCATTTACGTAGTCAGAAACAATGCCATGAGATCTAGGCCAGCAACCGCACGCCCTAACTAACCAGGAAGTAAAGCCAAAGCAAATAGTCCCGGGCTCTGCAACACACAGTACACACTGGATAATTACCCACCCAAAATATTCCGAGGATAACAAATACAGTATTAAAAAGAAATAATGTCAGGACTGGTCCATGAGCCAGTCAGCGGCCAAATGCTGCAGTAACAAATTACGATTTTGAATCAGTCGCTCGCTGATGGGGGTCTGCTCAGTGCCATGGGGCTGTGGGTCCTCCCCCACTGCTGGTGCCACAGGGCTGGGGGTGCCAGAGCAGAACGCCCTCCCTGCCAGCTCTGCATAACCACCCTGCCCATTTCAGGCCAACCTGCAAGGCAAAGAGCTCTCCAAAGCCAGCGCTGAGGACAGCAGCTGCCCTGAGAACCCCAAACTGTCACCCTGTACAGCAGCGCCTGGGCTTGTGCCAGCCACGTAGTGCTGGACCCACTCCCATATGTGTGTGGACTGACTTCCTTCAATGCAGTACATTTGGTCCCTCCTCAGGATGCTGAAATAAATAAGGTCACTTGCACAAACACACCCTGTTTATCTTCCTCGCTGCCACCAGCTCTCACCCTCTTCAAATATGATTGCTGTGTCCCCACTCACGTACCCTGCTCCAACACCCCTACTCTGTCTTCCTCCTGGCTGAAATAATGCTGGGTTTGCATTGCAATCAAAATGAATCCCAAGAAGTGGTCCTGCAGCTGGTAAGAAATGAGATGTTATGATGACTTAAAGGCTTAGGAGAGGGCAAGCGTCAAGTGGATTATCCTCCTCATTTAGCTCACAGGTTTTCTATTAGGAAAATCCCCCTGCAGTTGTCAAGAAGGCAAGTTATAGAGACCACAAACACAGCTTCTTGTCAAGACAGCACCTCCCGCCTCCTCCCTCTGTCCCCATCTCCCACTGACCTCCACCAGTTAAAACCTCTGGGTGGTTTACTGCAAAGCAGGTTGCAATTTCTAATTCCACTGCTCTTCCATGGACATAACCATGGGTACTGGTTATGGTCTGAATGAATAAGTCATGTAAGCTGTTACATGAATAAGTCATGTAAGCTGACACAGTTAGTGCTGGATTATTTTTGAGAAAAGAGAGGTGCAAAGGCATTTCCCTAAGATATACACTAAGGTGAATAGAAAAGACAGGATCTAGACTAGAAACAAAGCTACAAACAAACAAAACCCAGCAAACAAACACAAACAAACAAAAAAACCCCAAACCCAAATCATAGATCTTATTACTCCAGTGCATCTCAGCATTGATATCTCAGCACCCCAATACAAAATTTTCACTGCCCATCCTTCCATTTTCAAATCATATTTCCCCTAGTTTTGTGGCAACATTTTCCTGAATTCTGCCATGAAATCATGGATAGCTGTGCCAAAGCCACTGCCATTGAATGGAAGTTGCCAGTGGATAGATGTGAGCTGATTTGGTCTCTGAAGCACATGATCCGCCCAATGTAGAGAAGCTTATCCAATAGAGCACTGTGATCATTTGTATTTAACACTCCAGGATAGCCTATCAGGCAACCTGTAGCAAAGAGAAAGGAGAATAAAAACTGATATGACAACAAAAGAGACGTTTTCTCCTGATGCAGGCACAAATCTAATATTGTACGTCAATCTGGAGTTACTAACTGGCCAGATCTGAACTCAGAATGTTTACACTGCTACAACTGAAGGAATCTTCCAGCTCAGCTTACTCTTATAATAGACCTGGAATGTGCAGCTTTTGTTTACCTACAAACTTTCTGGTGAGAAATATGTTGGGAAGAGGATTTGTTTGCTGTGGTTTGCTTTTACAGTGCTCCGCTGGTGTATGTTTTGCTAGTATACAGTGGAAATCTTCCCTGCAATCTGGCATGGTCCCATTTCTCAGTTTTCTTCTTCCAGCAGAAATTTTGAACTCAGCCAGTTCATGGTTATTCCAAATTTTCCCAGCTTACCTTGTTATTGCTCAGGGCTGCAGCTTGGCCCTAGTCTCTGAGAGAAACTCATGCCTTGAAACAGGAGTGTGGACTAAGATTCATCTATCTCCACCAAGGATGATCTCTGGAGAAAAAAGCAGGGTTGAGTTATAAGACTTCATCAAGAATCACCTTGCTGAGACAGTTTCACTGCAGGTGAAATACCTCTGAAATGGGTGGAATTGCCCATTCAAAACTGGAATAATGCAGCTGGGTACTCATCTCCCAGTAATGCAGCTGAAGGCTGTCCATGCACCCTCACCTTTGAATAAGCACACAGGGAATGACAGATCACAGTGCTGCAACTTGCAGTAATGGGAGAAAACAACAGCTCAAAGGTGGCCTCTTAATCTGTTTTGATCTGTGCTCCCCCATCTCAGTTCACGAGGCAGTACTTGGTGTGCATGGCTGGAGGGGACCATGCAGCGTTTGTGCTTTTATTGTCTAGGAGACTTACTCTCCAGCCTGAGTGTAGTCCAGCACACATTTTACCATCTGCTCTATTTCCTATGTGTCTATGAGATCATTTTTCTACATGCGAAATTATAACATGAAGATTCACATATGCTTACACAGCTTATATCTATTATTATTTGTTAAACACTGAGAAGTTCCTTGGCACAATACGGGGCCCAGCATGAAGACATATCAAGCCCTGAAGCCATGCTTCATGTGAAGTACACCCAAAATGGCTATTCTGGCTGAAAGAGCAGTGTTAGGAATTTCAAACCACTTCCCTTCCTTGGAGTTCTGAGCAGATTCATGACATTTCTGGCAATGCAGCTTAAAGAACCATTCACAGAAATTTGTGCTGCAGTCATCACAAAAGCTTTCTTTTTTTCCACTCATGCAAAACCTGTTTTTCAGTGCAAAATATACATTTCAGCAATCTTAAGATAGTCCATAAAGTTTTTGGAATGCAATTTTAGATCAAAATTATAATAATAAAATGTCACTGTTCCTTTTTCAGTTGATCATTATAATAATGTTGGCTGTTCGTGAAGAAGCTCCCATCTTAGCGAAACTTGTAACACACATTTTCCCATTTCTAATTCACTGTGTTATTCTCCTCAGCCTACATCTCTCATATTCCTTGCAGGAGCATTTAATGAGAGCAGAAACAACATGGCTGAAACGGGGCTCCCCATTCTCTTTTCTCTCTCTTCCTTTTTTGGTTTCCATCCTCTCTCATTCTGGTTCCTCATCTCTCCTGAAGACAAGGGCAGAGGGTGACTGGATGCTGTCCCAGATTCACAGGGTGCCATGTGGCCATCCATGTCCTCTCTCACAGTCCCACTCCATGTGCAAAGGAGGATTTGTCTCACCTCCTCTGGCGTGTCTAAAATACAGATGTCTGTATCTAGGCTATGTGCCTGAAGCTCCCTCAGTTTCTTCTTTCAGGAAGAAATAGCCATGGATAAAGTGTAATTTACCTCATTCTAGGTAGGGTAGTGCCCAAAATAGGTCAGATGAATCCTGGCTTCAAAGTGCCATGCTCTGCTGACCACAAAGAGAGCCTAGATGACTAAATGTTTAGAGTTAGCTGAAACAAAGCATGTCCTCAAGCATCTTTCCTTTATGTCATTATTCTGTCTATTCCCCTGTTACTCCCAGCATGTTATCCTCCTGAACTCTCCATCTGGCTTTTCCTCTCGTGAGTGGCAATGCCCAAAGAAATGGTAACTTTCCTCCAGCTGCTGGTCTGAAGCAATTTCCCAGCCTGGGCTTTCTTCTCAGATATCTCAGGGATGTAATATTTCATAGAGTGCCTTGCAAAAATAATTTGCAAAAGCTCCTAGCTTATATTTCACATCTCATTTCAGAACTCACCTCTACCACGATGCACACGCTAGAGATTGCCTATTACTAGCAGCTTAGTAGGTGGTCTGTTGGGAATCATTAACATTCTTCCTCTTGTGCATTAACCCCTCCAAAAAATCTTTTAAGAGTGAAACCTGCTATTATCCTATCACCAATATTCTAGGGCTGGCAGAGCTGTGGACTCAGCCACTCAAGTCTGCAGGGTGGGTTTATACAAGGGTTTACAATAGCTTTCTGACACTGTGTGAATGGCAGCATAAGTTACAATGCAGAAATAGATTAACAAGATAAAGTGGTTTTACTTCTTTAAATAGCGCTCCCAGGCACCAGAGTTCCTCTACAGATTTAAAGGGGTCTTTTCTTTTTACTCCTCCACCTTCCTCATTTTAAGCAGGTAGCCATGAATGGAGCACACATTATGAAATGCCATTGCCTCTTCATCAGGTTACAGCACTAGAGAAAAAAAAAAAAAGGAAAATCCAAATGAAAATCACTTCTCTTTCCAGTCTCACTTTACCTCAGGGGTCCCCCTAATAGCTGAAAGGGATTAAGATCTTAAATAACTTGTTGACAAAACCACTGTACAATAGGACCAGTTGGTAACATTGGGAGGAGATGTTCAGCTTCGTTTTCCTTCATGCTCTTGGGGGTCTGACTAAAAATAGGGGGTCTGACTAAAACCAACTATTCTTCTAGCCCATAAATAAATGCAAAGGCTGATTCAGTTGCAGGAACTCCCGGCACAGGGTTGAGACTTTTAAGAAAATGATTTCTGAAAGCAGCTCTTCCCATGTGGGCACAGTGGGTGCCAGCAAATATCTGTGTTGGCAGGAACAGAGCTTGTGAATCTGAAGTGTCAAATGCCCAGACATCTCTCAGAAATCCATGAGATCCCAAAATCCAAGAAAATGGGAGATGGGAAAGAACTTTGCCTTTGGGAGTAAGCCCATTAACAGCATGCTCCTGAAGAGGCTGAGAGCTCACAGAGAAGTTGCTTTCATCTTCTGCAAAATGTCAAAAATATATGTCCAGTACTATGAGCGTCATCCTATCACTGCAGCACCTACACATCCCAGCTGGCATTAGGACATGGCTGTAGCAGCTGGCAGGGATCCCAGATCAGAGTGAGCATGCAGGCACAAGCATGAAGCTGAAATAGTGCTGAAGCTAATAGGCAAGGAGGCAGGACAGCAAAAGCACAGAAATCTGTATTGCTGCCCTTGTATTCTAATGTTGTGCAGACTCAAACAGAAGCGATCCAACTCAATCTTGCATACAACAGAGGAAGCAAGCAATTATAGGAGAGAGATTAAACGTCTGCCTAGCAGTCTTCAAGAGTAAAAAATACCTGTACAAGGCACCCAAAATATCCCTTAACATCAGCAGTTTTTGCTTAGCACAACCTGGTGTAAAGTAATAAAGAAAAATCACTGAGTTGCTGCCAGTTGCACTTCTGCTACAATTTGGAAAGCCAAGACCCGCTCCGTGGCAGGATCAACAGAACAAGCCAAGGACCAGCATCCATTGCTCCTATTTGTAGCTCAAATTGGTGGTCTCCTTTGTACCTGGGTGGTAGGAACCATCTGGTCCCACTTAGACATTTATAGGAAACACGTCCAGGTCAGAGCAAGTCGTTTCCAGGATATTTTTCTAATTGAGAAGGGGGAAGTGGTAGCTCCATAGAGAAAGCCATCACATCCTAAGGGAAGCTCATCTAAATGAACCTTGCTTTCCATGGATGATAAGGAGAACCTCAGACTCATTGGATTGCCAATGAGTGGCATGATGAATCCTACACACAGTACCTAAGCCTTCCACACCTTTGCAACACCACTGCTGAACCTTTTAATTGTGGTTTGGATACTATAACCCAAATAGATGAGATTCCCAACATCAGCATCTTCCACGTATTACCAACCACACACAACTATGCTTAGGTCTGTTTCACAACAAAATCCTTATTTCTGTCTCAGCTCTGGAGGTCTGACTCCTCTGTATGGCTATCCTGGTACACGTGCTGTCCTAGATAAAGAGGCCCAACCCTGGCATTGAAGAGGAATGGTGTCCACACGAGTGTTGCCGTCAGTCTGTACCTTCCTATCCTTTCCTCTCCACTCTGACAGTCTGGTGGTTCCTATAGAGACAGCAATCATAAGGATCACTTTCCAGGTTCCACCTGGCACAGTTGGTGTGTGCCTTCAACTCTCGTCCAGAGCTTAAGATGTGGCCTTCAAAATGCATTTCAAACACACATCATCTGAGACTTCAAGCTGCTCTGGCTTGTGCCTCATCAAGCTGCACAGTGATAACAGCCAGTGATAACAACTGTGAAGTCCATATCCATTGGTTCTTGTGAGATGTACTTTTGCCACTGGCCTTATGCTGCCTGCAAAGAAACACTAGGTTAGAACAAACAGAAGAGCAAGAAAGCATCATCACCAGGCAGGCACTGAGCAGAGAGTGCCTTTCCCCTGCGGTAATTTACTCTATAGTTTTCAGATTTGCTAGTGTGTTTCGGGTCATGTTGTTTCAATGTATTTTCTCCAAGAATAAATACAGCATGAAAAGTCTCCTAATGGACCCTTGTAGACAGAGTCTAACTCCAGGTCATAGAAGCAGCTGGCAAACATACTCACAAGCTATAATATCCACATGACAAACCTCAATATTCACTCACGCCCCATTAGTTCCACCATCAGCATGAGCCCTGTGCTTCCAACGGCACGGGTGAGGGAGCCTGGGGAGCCAGGTGGAGATGTCCCAGCCGTGCGCCTGGGTACACCCAGCAGTGGGGACCAGGGCTGGGCAGCAACATTCAAATGATGGTACTTCCCAGCTTTGTACAGAAGCTAAATCCAGCACTGGATAATTAGAATCATAGAATCATTTAGGTTGGAAAGTACCATCAAGCTTGACCATTAACCCAACACTCCCAAGGCCACCAATAGCAATGTCCCTAAGTGCCACATCTTACATATTCTTTAAATACATTCAGGGATGGGGACTCCACCACTTCCTCACACAGCTTTTCCAACCCTTTTTGATAATCCTTTCAGTGAATCATTTTTTCTAATATCCAATCTAAATCTTGCCTGACACATCTTGAGGACATTACCTTTTCTACCGCTTGTTACTTGAGGGAAGAGACCAAATCCCTCTTCTTCTACAACCTCAGAGAGTCATAGAGAATGATAAGGTCCCTATAACCCTCCTTTTCTCCAAACTAAACAATCCAACCTCCCTCAACTACTTCTCATAAGACATGTGCTCCAACCCTTCTCTGGACTCACTCCAGCCCCCCAATGTCTTTCTTGTAGTGAGGGGCCCAGAACTGGACAGAGGATTTGAGGTGTGGCCTCACCAGTGCCAACTACTGGGGGCAGTCCCTGCCCTGGTCCTGCTGGCCACACTATTGCTGATCCAGGCCAGGATGCCATTGGCCCTCTAGGCCCCCTGGGCACAGCTGGCTCATGTTCAGCTGCTCTTGACCAGCACCCCCAGGTCCTTTTCCACTGGCCAGGTTTCCAGCCACTCTTCCCCCAGCCTGTAGTACTGCCCTGGGGTTGTTGTGACCCAAGGGCAGGACCTGGCACTTGGTCTTGCTGTACCTCACACAACTGGCCTTGGCCCATCGATCCAGCTCACCCAGATCCCTCTGCAGAGCCCTCCTACTCTCCAGCAGATCAGCACTCTCACACGGTTTGGTGTCCTGCACAAATTGACTGAGGGTGCACTCAATCCCCTCACCCAGATTGTGGATAAAGAAATTAAACAGGACTGGCTCCAAAACTGAGCCCTGGGCACACCACTTGTGACCAACCACCAGCTGGATTTAACTCTATCCACCACTCTCTGGGTCCAGTCATCCAACCAGTTTTTTACCCAGCAAACAGTGCACCCATCCAAGCTATGAGCCATTCTCCATGAGGATGGAGATTCTCCTTAGCCCTCCTTGTGTTGCTGATGAATTGATAGAAACATTTTTACTGCTTTTATGTCAGTAGCCAGATTAAGTTCTAGCTTGGCTTTAGCCCTTCTAATTTTCTCCCTCCATAACCTCACAACCTTGTACTCCTCCTGAACTGCCTGCCCCTTCTTCCAAAGGTCATAACCTCCCTATTTTTTCCTGAGCTTCAGCCAGCCAAAGCTCTCTGTTCATCCACACTTCTTCTTCCCCACTGACTCATCTTTCAGCATACAGGGACAGCCTGCTCCTGCACTTGTAACATTTCCTTCTTGAAGAATGTCCAGCCTTCTGGGACCCCTTTTCCCTTAAGGACTGCTTCCCAAGGGATTCTCTCAACCAGTGTCCTAAACAGGCCAAACTCAGCCCTCCAGAAGTCCAGGGCTGCAGTTCTGCTGACCACCTTCCTTACTTTCCTTACAAGAACCAAAAGCTCATTGTCATTTCATGGTCAATGTTTCCAAGGCTGCCTCACAGTGACCATCATATCACCCGCCAGCCCTCCTCTGTTCACAAAAAGCAAGTCTCCTTGCTGGCTCCCTCACCAGCTCTGTCACCAAGTTGTGTTCTACATACTCCAGGAATGTCCTGGATTGTTTTCTGTCTGCTGTGTTGTATTTCCATCAGATGTCTGATAAATTGAAGTCCTCCACAAGAACAAGGGCCAGAGATTGTGAGACTTCTCCCCCCTGCTTACAGAATATTTCACCTGCCACTTCACCTTTGTCAGGTCTGTAAGAGACTCCCACCAGGATACCTGCCTTGTTGGCATTCTCCCCTGATTCTTACTCATGGGCACTCAACTCTTTCATCACCATCTTTAGACAGAGACAGAAGAGAGACAGATCCTGGGACTGATGCTGGTAGAGTAAACTGCAGGAATAGGTCAAGCTGTCAGCTGTTATTAACCTTAGCAAAACCCATGTCTTCTAGTTCAGCCTCAATTAATTCATAGAGTGTTTGAGAGCCTTCCTGTTACACTGTGAAATTACTGGCCCTATCTACAGCCTGGCTAACCTGCCTGTCTCTCCTACTGCACCATTTAAATGTCAGTTATATTTTTCTGGTTGAGTGGTTAGTGAAAGGATGAATGAATAAGTGTTTGTGCTAACTGATCTATATGAAGATGCCTCATTAAGCAGAAATGGACATGATTTGATATGATTTTGATGTGGTCTTGGCTTACTTTCAGAAATTTATTTTCTGCTAGAGAAGTACTGAGAAAGATGAGACGTTAAATTTGATCCTGTTTTCCTCATTTTGAGCACCTTGCTCAAAGTGTATCAAACAATGAAGCACTTCTAGAAGTCAGAGTTGTGGTACATTCAAAATAAAAACAATGGTCTGAATTCCTTTACTTATGGTGGTCAGCATGGTGCAAGCAAGTTGTTCCATCTCATTACTAAATGGCATCATATTCTTGATATAAAATCTATCCTCCTGCTTTTTCTAGGGAAAAAGGACCCCAGAACACAGATGGGTGTAGATTTAACTAGCATAGTACCGAGGGCAGACACCAAGAAACAAGCCCCCATGTCCATGCTAGCACTGCAATCCCCTGCTCTTCCTCATCCCACTGCTGCCTAGAGAATTCTGTCCTCAGACCAGAAAGCAGGCTACTCCCATACAAGAAATGAGGGGAGCTGAGCATGCCAGATACATTCCTTGCCCTTCAGAGGACTAGGAAAGAGCAGAGGTCCTGGAATCCAGCAATACTCAGCTCCTATCTCTGCTTCAGTCACTTCAACTAACTCTCTCCAAACCAAATCTACTATCCTGGCGAGCAGCACTGAACAACAGGGCTCCAAGCCAGCCTGTCATCTGGGACCCAGGTTCAAGTCCTGACTGAGAAACAGAGAGACAATCAACAATGCAGCTGGTTGGACTAAAACCACAAGTCTAGACCAAGAAAAGATCTTCCTTTGCTTGGGAGCCTACAAAGAGTGTGGAAGAAGTCCACGGTCAAACTTTTGAGTTGAACCAGAGCAGAGGCTTGATATGTCTCTGAACTCTCCATTGGTCATTACAGAGCTGTGTGGGGTGGCTGGGGAGAATGGCTCCAAAGCTCTCATTTTGAAGTTGTTTGATTTTATATACACGATTAAATAGTCATTGAACCAAAGAGGAACATTGATCAACTGATCAAACATTAAGGAAGCATTAAGGAGAGATGAGGCTGGTTTACACTGATGAAATATGAATCAAGATGTGCATTTAGACCCTAACCGAGTCCTAAATAGGAAAAATTTCTACCAGTAACCTGCCTTTTTCCCTGCCAAACTTAAAAGGAAAACCCAGGTCTTCAGGCCAGAGAACTGTCACTGCAGACTTTGGCCAGAGTCCTGGTGATGACAAATGGATTATCAGAATTTAGATGGATAATCGTTTAGATCCACAGGTCAGCATAGGAATTTCAGAAACAACTGTCTCAGTAGCAGTCCAGTGCCAACAGGCACTGAGAGGACTCCTTTCTCTTCTCTCATTGTTGTGGGGTGTCTGTCTCAAACACCCTCTGAAAACAGGCCCAAACAGATGACCTTTGCAGCCCACATAAGTGATCACATTTCAGTTCTTTCAGGCCATGAAACTGAGAAAGTTTGCAGGGTCTGGAACCTTCCTTCAAAAGGAAAATAAGATATCTCCAATATTTCTGGGAAAAAAAAAAAAAAAAAAAAANAGAAAATACCCACTTCCATGCAGGCAAAGCCCATGTTAACTTGCATGAGAAGGAATGAGAAAAGCCTTCAGGAAACAGCCAACAGTTTCCAAGTCTTTCATTTTCACAGACTCTGGCTTTCTTTAGGGGTAAAATTGTCCTTCTTAAATGTACCTGACCTTGGGATCTGTTCCTACAAACATTGATTCAGGGAGGTACTTTGTTGTTATTTATTCTCAGCTAATGACTGGACTGGCACAGCTCTGAAGAAAGGGTGTATCAAAAGCCCAGTGTCCGCAGGCTTGTTCCTGTTCCATGCCTGAATTTTTTTCTGCCCTTGGCTAATGCTGAATTGCCACAAACCTCCATTTTGGCTTAGCTGGGGTAAAAGCAGCCCCAACATCTCTTCTTTCCATGCACTCCGAGGCAGCATGTACAAGTTTGCTCCCTTCGTACACCTACTGGAACCCCCACAGATTTGTACGGCATTACCTCGCAGCGTATTTCTGAGAAGTATGGCTGCCCATGTCTACATATAATATATATCTATATACAGAGCCCTTTCTTCATCTGAGTGCACCTACCACTTCTAAGAACACTGAACATGCCTGTACACATTGTCTGACACCAAAGCCATCCTGCACAGAAGGGCCTGTAGCACCTTCCTAAAGGCTCTCATGTCTCCGCACTGTTGGGGAGGGCAGTAATTCATGCAGCCTCCACCACTCCCTGGACCAGTCCAAGAGCTTTGCAGAATAGACAGTCACGCTCCAAGGTTCAAAACAGTCCGAGGCTTTGTTTCATCTGCCAGTCTAGGGACAGCCTGCAAGATCCAAGTCACAACCGACTCCTAACTGAATTGAATCCAAAGCTCAGCAGAGCTGAAGGAGCCAAGAAAACTTTTCTCAAGAGACTGATGCCATTTGCTAGAGTGGGAAATGTGGGTCTTCAGCTTTTTTGGATGATTGGGCTCAGTGCAGCCCGCAGCAGAGCCTTATAGTTTTCATACTTGCAGCTCAACATGTGGCTGCCCATGTTTGTGGCTAAAAATGTGCTTTCTCCATAATGAAACTGGAATCAATAACCAATCAAGGCAGTATGTGCTTCTGTGGAACAGCTTAAAATAGGCTTGCTTGCTTGCTTGCTTAGCAACTGCTCGCAGTGAGCCCAACCTTTCATTTCTTCCACTGAGCTGAAAAGAGCTCTGCAATCACATCATCGCAGCACAAGGCAGTCACAAATATTCCACATCTTTGAAAGCCAGAGAAGTACAGGGAACTGAAAGGCAGCAAACCACTCTGTACAATAGAAAAGAACCCCACTCTTATGCCCATAGAGCAGAAGCAGAATTATCAAGTTGAGCACTCCAGAAGTAAGGCATGTGTAAATTAAGGTTGCTGGTGTAATATCACTTCACTCCCCCACCTCCCTCTCTACATTTGCATCCTGAAACAGCCTTTAATTGTAAGAATTGCCTGCTAGATTTTACCGCTGTACCTCTCTCAGTCTGTTCCCAGCGCTTGATTAATGAGCAGCTATTCAATATCTTGTTTTCTTCTCCAACACGTGGTCTCGTGCTTCATCTTTACTGCTCAACCCCTGCTCTGGAGTCAGAAGTCTTCATGAATCATGTAGGGGTGGATTTTTTTTTAATAGACACTTATTGCTTGGCCGAATTTGAGTAGCTTATCCAAAGAAGGGGAAGAGGTCAGGCACGAGACACAAGCTCGCTGAATCCGGTTCTCTGCTCCAGATTGTAATGGCACGAGCAGTCCTCAGGAAAAGACAGCAGTGGTTTTCCCTGAGGACAACACAACTTCCTTTTCTTCTAAGATGTGTGTGAGATCATCCCAAGGGAGTGTCCTGGGAGGACCTGACCCTGATGGGTCAAGTAGAAATGCTGGATCTGAAATGGTACCCTGGGGATTGCTCCCTGCTCTGGCTGACCGTGCCATCAGCTGGTAAGATCACATCTAACTCCCACTGGGAAATGTGGTACAGGTGTGCCTATGACTGTTCTTCTTGGAAAACTGCCACACAGTCCTGCCTGCAGATGCAGGTTCTAATACTCTCAGTAGAGGAGGCAGTGCCATTTAAAAGAGAAGGAAAAATATGTATTGAAATACAAATAGGTTTAACAGCACTGGCTATTTTTAAA
Source organism: Cyanoderma ruficeps (assembly GCA_008694505.1). Classification (NCBI taxonomy): domain Eukaryota; kingdom Metazoa; phylum Chordata; class Aves; order Passeriformes; family Timaliidae; genus Cyanoderma; species Cyanoderma ruficeps. The sequence goes on along the minus strand of VZDJ01006585.1, from coordinate 4,310,075 downwards.
ACTACCAAAAAAATTGCTTTCATTCTACTCAGGATGAAGGGCCTGTTGAAAACTAGCTCCTTCCATTAAACCTTTGCTTTATAATATATGACTGTGTCAAATACCAACATTCAATAATGTTTTTTGTAAAAAGGGAGGAAAAAAACCCAGTCATACTGATCAGATGGACCATCAAATAACCACTTGATGGATGAAAAGAAGAAATGGAAATGCCATCTGCATTTCCAGGACTCCCCAACTGATCAGCCCACTGGGAAATAACAAGGGAGGAGGATTCAATATTCTCTATGTGTCTGCAAATCACTACTACACACCAAATTTTGCAGGAGATCAACACCCCTTTAACAATTCTGCCACAGATGCCAGAACTCATTAGTAGGACGTGAATAACTAGGGAGGTTGAAAATCCTATTTTACTTGTCTGTCTGAAGGATTTTGGTTTCTTACCAGCTTAGCTGGGGATTTCATTACCAGATTTTACACTCTACGTTGAGGTCTTACTCAGGTAAAATTTCCTTATCTAAAAGTGGAGTTTTGTCTCAGCTGACTCAGTAGGAGCCTCAGAGTCCCTTCTTCATTAGTTATTACCATTCCACTTAAATAAAATGCACAGGAGAGCACACCAACCTGACCAGAGCTACTGGTGGTACCATTCTGAGCCGAGAACTGCCGCTTTCGATCATCCAGGATTTCTCCTTATTGTTAAAAGGCCTATCCTACTGGAAAAAAACAAACAACAACAACAAAAAAACCCAAACAAAACAACAAAACAAAAACAACAACAAAAAACAAACAAAGAAACCAAACCCAAACCATAGTCACTTAAAAAAATAAAAACTAAGGAGTGAAACCAATTCCTACTTCTGCATTCTTGCCTTGTTGAACATTGAAAAAACAATGGGTTATTTTCTTTTTTGATTATACACATTTCCCCTTTCTGCCTCTTGCAAATGCAGATTTCACAGAAGTCATGTCATCCTGACTTGCATCCTTGATTCAGCTTTCAAGACAAAATATGTTTCAGAAGCCATTATGGTCCCAAAAGAGCTATGAATAGGATTTTTCTCAAATCTGGTAGTAAAATATGATACTTCCCCTTTCATTACAAGGCTCATCTGTCCTTTAGCTCTAGGTTTTGAAGGAGCTTTGAGAGGAATGCATAGGACACACAGTTGATTAGAGCAATGAGTCAGTGCTGGTCAGCTCACTTGCTGCAGTCAGGCTGCTTGGAGAGGACCCTGCTGGATGTTGAGCTTCCTGCAGCACATCCCAAGCCAGAAAGGGACACAGGACTTCAACAAAACCACCCAGGTCCACAAATCTTCCTTGGTGCCGAAATGCTGTGCCCAGGGAGCAGAGCCTGACTGGCAAGAGCTGCGGTGGAGCCGTGGTGCACAAAGGGCAGGAACACCAACCCAGCTGAGGGAACCTGCACAGGGCTGCAGCCATGCCATGGTTAATCCATTCCAGAGTATTGTTAAATCCCACTGCAGTCTTCCCAGTGCAACAGCTTGCAACAGGAGTGACTGGAGGATATTAATGACATGTACCCTCATTTTGCAATGCCTGGGAGCATACACTCTTGCTTCTCCCAGAGGAAGGGCCTTTCCCCATGGAAAAGGATTTTCAGAGCCTTTATGCACTTACAGGAGTTTTGCACAATGGAGTAGGGCTTCATTTTCCACGTCTGCAATGTTTTTCTGTCCCTGTAAATAAATAACTGGCCTTTCCAGGCTCGTCCCTGGAAAACAGAGCACTCAGAATTTTGAAATGATGGAAAATTGCCCACCATTAGTTCCTCCAGAAATTCACACTGTGCATGCATTTCTCATCTGCAAACACACTTACTGTGAATGGAAAGCATTTTCATGTAAAAATCAGGGGAAGGGAAGGGAAGGGAAGGGAAGGGAAGGGAAGGGAAGGGAAGGGAAGGGAAG
>VZDJ01006585.1:4254516-4308057 GCA_008694505.1 Cyanoderma ruficeps | reverse complement strand
AAGGGAAGGGAAAATATTTAATTGAGAGATATTTGATAAATCCATCCATACACATAACCAGAATGATCCAAAACATACATTTTAGACAGTAAGCTATGCAAAAACTTCACTCAAATGTAAATATTTGCTTTATGCAAATGGGATGTTTTAACCATGGATGTCAGCAGACAATCTAAAATTACTTGGATTTTTGCTGCTTGTATTAAAGGGAAGGAGAATGCAGAGATTGTGGGGTAGATTTTCAAAGATATATCGGCATTATTTGTGTATTTACTTTGAAATTTTCATCTAGATGCCTTTTAAAATACTTCTGAATCCTGGCATAGACTCTGCAAGTCCTGTGGTTTAAACTTCCTTCAGAATCCAAATTTCACTTTCCCGGTTTCATAAATTTAATCTTTTTCATTTGGCCAGGGAGTTTTCAAATGCTTCTGGAGGATCTAAGAGCACAAGTTCTAGGGAAAATCAAGAGGATGTTAACTTAAAAATCTTACACTTTTATATCTTTCCCAGCTAATCTATTTCACATGCCTGGAGGGTTTTGCCCACACCAGTATGAATCTGCTCTTCTTGGACCTCAAAACCCTCAAGAGAATTTTATTTGATAATAGACTTTTGAAATTTGGTATAAACTTGTCTAAAGTCCTGAAGAAGCATGCTTTTACAAGTCCTGTAAGTGAAGAAGTGTTTTGGCAGAAGTACTCCTGTCTCTGAGGCTGGGATTAATTTAATTTAATGAAGTTAGTTAGGTTGGCAGTCTCAGCTAATCACCAGGGCTCCCTTGTCTGGCTTCACTGGTTAGAAACAGGCACCTACTGCAGAGACAGGGTCAATTCCTTTCAGATATTCCTACCTGCCTCTTTTTCTTACTTTAATAATAGGAAGAGTCCAACTGACTAATTTAACTGGATGCTCAGCTTTCAAGCAGCCAATGTTAAGGCAGATCATCCCAACATGCGTTGTTATTTGTATGGCATTAAGCACTATGCTGTGACTGGGCATCACTGAGATTTTTGAATAGGTCAGAAGTTCCCAGAAGTGTCCCCATGAACAAAACTTTAGCTCAGTGCCCACCATCAGATTTTGTTATCCACTCTACAAAAAAGGGTATCGACACCATCTCTTCAAGAACACTGTGCCTGAGCTCCCAAATCACAAGAACTTTTTTGTTCTCCATATAAGCTGTTTCAGGAAGAAACTTGTCTGAACCAAAATCTAGGCTCCACACAACATCTGCAGAAACATGAAGCTTAGTCTGGAACAAATTCTCACTCCATCAGCAAGTGTGCTCATCTGAACACCAAATGTGTATTTGAAAATCTGAGAAACAGGCAGGTTCTGCATTGACAAGTGTGTATGTGAGGGTCTAATACCTTTAGTCAGATTCATCTAGGAGTAAATTTTTCATTGTTGGGGCAGGACCAAACTGACTAGGAGTTTTATCATATGTTCACCACATCTTTTATTTTCATCAGCTACAGTTTGGCTTGCCACAAGTTAATGTGCTTACGCATTAGGTCAGGTTTCTTCTATTCAGACTGTTTCAGCACCATCCAAAAAACCAAGGGTAAAAATAATTTTGGGAAAGAGAAAATCAGTATAAAATCTGTGTTTATATTTGTGCTGGTGCAGCACATTCAATTCTCTCAGAAAAATCTTCAACTGCCAAAACTGCACAGAAAGATGCGTGACCTTCTGCTACATTTCCCATGTTTTTTGTCTTTAATTAAACTTGTAATGAGTCATGTTTACAACACCCAACTTACTGCAGTCCTAAACAAACAAAGGCATTCAGCCTCTGATGTGCGTGTCCAAACTCACCAGGGATTACTGCTGCTGCTTTCATCACTTCCTGTACGTGGAAAATGCAAAGGCCAAATTTAGAAACGGATCACAAGTCTCTGGACAGGTTGTTTCCAAGAAGGCCGATGAAATCTGCTTTCTTATTTAGCTTAAACCTGTCTTCCCAAGTATTATCTTCCTGGAGACTTTCAGACATGTTTCCATCCCCTAAGCTGTTAACTCCTGCAGTATTAGGACAAAAAGAAGAAACTAGCCTTTCTGAAGAGCCAAAAGACAGATGGGGGATCAAAGCTGCCATTTTTCAGCTCAGAACCCATGTGTGTGAAACCTGAGAGGGCTTCCTTTGCATACTTAAATCAAGGAAAATTATATAAAGCAAGATATGCTTATTATTATAATAATATTGACCTTGAAAGAATCACTACCCCTCACATCATGCTTTAATTTGTCCATCTTCCCTACTTAATAGCTTAAAACTTAAAGTCATTGATACGATTATATTGGGTCAAAGAGTTGGGGGTTTTTTTTAAGAGTTTTTTTCTATTTGGTCGAAAGACCATGGAGCTGCATTTGAGTTATCCAACAGTCAGTCCACACACATTTCAGATTACAAGGGCAACTACTTTTTAACGACAGACTCAACACCACTCTGAAGCAAAGAAATGGGATGAAGTGCAAAAGGAGCAGCCAAATGTCAGCTATTATAGATGACCAAGACCTGTCATTAGCTTGGGTATTGCTAAGATTAGCGAAGCCTGGAGATGCTCTCTCAGTGCACAAGACAAAAGGTAAAACCAGCCACTATCATGAAGAACATCATTCTCTGCATTAAGAAAAGAAGGAATAAAAAGTTTGGGGAGATTAATCCTTATTACTTTATTTGTGGTTTTAAATCCTACTTTGAAGTCTTCCTTATTGCAATGGGGGTTTTTTTGTTTGTTTGTTTGATTGTTTTTAATTAATGTGTCTCCATCTTATTTTTAACTCCAGGTGTTGTTATCCTTCTGGAAGAGGGTTTGGTGTCAGGCATTGCCATGCCCAACCAAGCCCAGATTCCTGGTGGGCTCAAACCAGGGCAGGGTGAGGAGGAGGGAGCACCCGATCCTGGCAGCCAGTCCACCGGAGAACCTTGTTTTGAGTTTGCTTCACCAGCTGCATCTCGCAGGGATGCGTGTAAGCTGCAGGGCTTGGAGCCAGGCAGCGCCATACCCCGAGAATCCCTCGGGCATCTCCAGACCACGTCCACAGCCAACATAGGAAATTACGGCGAGAGCGGACTCTCCCTCACTTCCTCTGCGGGCCTGGCGCCGGTCACCAGCAAATCCTCTCACTTCTCAAGATCTTTATGTCAGGCTGCAGCTCCTATTTGTGGACTGACGTTCCCCGGGTTTAATCCACTTAGCCTGTGACCACCTCCATCAGCTTCCCGCAAGCCCAGCACAAGGCGAGGCTGCGGGATTCTGCCTGCCGCGCTCGCCGTCCTCCCCCGCTGCCCCTCCACCCCCCTCGGGAACGTGTATTTATAAAGAGGTGGATTAGGAACATTACCAGGCAGGTCACAGAGTGTCAAGCTGCTCTTTCAGGGCTTAAAATCGGAGGCTCACTCAAGAGGGAGAGCTCGGTTCCTGTGAAAGCGGCAGGGATGATTGCTGCGATGTACTTGCAATTTACTCTATTAGCAGCACCGGTGCTTCAGCCTGGAGCATTTAGAGACACTGTTCATATAAACAAAGCAATCAGGATGTGTAAAAATGCTTTGCTTTAATTTTTTTTTTCACATGGGGAAAATAAAAGGAGTCTTTTTAAGTGCAATGAATGAAATTCATAACTGGGGCAAATCCACCTTGCAGTCACTGAGCACCGGGTGATTTAAACCTGCCAAGGAGCCTGGACAGTCAGCCCCTCGGAGCTGGGCACCCCAAGAGCAATTATTTCAGTTCTCATCACTTTGGGGCAGAGAAGACAGAGAAGAGAGGTGCCCACAGAGCCGCCACCTGCCAGGTCACATGGGAAGCAGAGCCCAACACCTGCCAGCTCCACAATGGTATCCCAATGCCTGAGACCACCATGCACAACATGTTAGACGCCGTCAAAAACATGTCAGGCCAAGTCGTGCCTACAGCCTGTGGAGAAAACACTGCACCTCAGTGCAACATTCTTACAAATCAGAAGCGGCCATTTCCCTCTAGTGTGCTGCAGGGATCCGCACAAAGGCAAATCCCAAGTGCTTCGTCATTCTGCTGAGCTCTAATCCCATCAGCATCTCTGGCCACTCCATCAATCGGATTAGAGTAAGGCTGAAAGTCATCACAGGGCCGGCTGGCCCCCGGGGAGCGGCCCTGTGTGGGCAGACGCAGCCAGGCCGCTCAGCCAGGCCCGTGCTGCCTGCCAGCGCCCGAGGCCTGCGCCAGCGCAGAGATTTTGGGTGGCCAGAGCTCCAGACAGGGCAGCCCACGTTCAGCACCACCACAGAGAGGCAGGGGCTGTGCCTCCAGCCCCCTTCTGCCCCTCCAGAGCCTCTGGGCTGTTAATGGACGGAGTAACTGTAGCACGGCTGTCAGAGCCTTTCACGTTCGTGCCGAAAGTTAGCCAGAAATGTTCTGGCAGAAAACATTTTCCATGAGAAAATGCTGCTTTAACAGAATCTAACCCTCCTGGTGGAAACCTGTCAACTGCTGTATCCTGTAGTAGAAACCAGATGGGTGTATAAATAAGGATCCTGCCTTCATCCCGGGACCACTTGCAGCAAAAATAAAGATCCATTCAAGGTCTCTCTCTTACTTTCTCTGCTTTTTCTCAACTACAAAAATAATTTCTTTTTTTTATATCTTTCTGTCCCATTTTTGAAAGTTTTAATTCATTCTGCCACCCTAAGAAAAGCACAGCATATGTGGGAACTGGGTTCTGCTTCCAGCAGCTCATTTCATGGTTCAGATGGGCACATCCTTTCCATCTCAGAGAGGAACAAGGTCTATGACCTCACACCAGCTTCACCAGCATGGCTCAAATGAGGACTGATGGGCTGGACTTGGCCCTAAAGCCAGTTCCAAGTGGCCAACTGCTTTTGCCTGGCTTGGGAACATATACCTCATCATACCCAAACACACAAAACAGCAGGTCACCAGGGCTGTGACATTGTATGATGCACAAAGAAGGGTGTGATACCAGACTCAAGACCCATCATCTCAGCATGAGCACCAGCATGAGCACCTCTACTTTAACTTTTCCTGAGGGTTTGGAACATCATCAGGGGTCAAAACTGATCTCCCATCCATGAATACAGAAACTGAGACCACCCCTATTTTATCTGCTCCCAAGGGGACACCATATGGAAACCCGTCAGCTCTCAGAAGCTCCAAGGATCTCCATAGCAAGATCCTGTCTGTCTTAAAAAGTTGTCTTGAGACTTCATCTTTTCTGAGGGCACTCAGTGACAAGCAGAGTTGACCTTCATGGTGTTCACAGAGAACAGTCCTTGCTTTTGCACAAAAGCACATAAAGACAAGATTAGACAAACTACCACCTCTTAACAGCTTACAGAAACCCTCACTCTTTCTATTTATAAAATCACGCTGTCTTGGCAATAGGAAAGAAAGAGTTGGCATAATTTTTATATTTTCTAGATCTGTCTAAATTCAACCTTACTGTTTTTTCCACTGTACTTTTCTCCAGAAATCAGCCCACACTTCCTACTCACCTATAGATTTTTATTTCATTAATTTTCCCAGTAGGCAATTGCTCACAGAAACTATAAGAAATATAAAGCTAGGAGAGTCCTCAAAATGTCATGTGAACCATAGCTTTCTCAAAAAATGCCCAGACTCTACCAATCTACATGCACTCATCACCTCCATACAAAGATAACAGGACTCTAGTGCCTTGAGGACTGGGCTGTCTGCACAGTGTGTAGGTGACACCCTGGACAGTTTGGGAAAATCAGATACATCCCTCTTTTTCTACTTTTTAAAATGGCAGTATAGAGAATTAAAGGCTGTAACTGAAAGGAGAGTTTTCCATAGACCTGTGAAAAAGCCTGCATAATTCACTTGCAGGGAGATAAATTCTACATGAATTTATTCCACTAGGTTTATTCAAAAGTTATATTAAAGAGGTGATCAAAGTTATGAATCTTTTTATCCAGATTCCAGGTATCATATTCTTCATTATCTCTAATTTGTCTGAAGTTTCCCCACCACTTCCCTTCTCATTTAAGAGACCTTTTGCTGTGTAAAATACTCCTTTCCAGCTCTGCCCTGTAGGTAGAGGTGGTGATCCCCAATGCAGAGTGACAGGCCCTGCAGCTGACCTGGCAAGCTCCCTGCCTAAGGTCTGACACTCACCCCCGATGCAGCAGCCACCCAGTGTCTTGTGTATCGGGGAGAACCTGCACAAATGTGTTTGATTTGTAACTTTACAAGGACTTTCACGCTGAGGTTTAAGTTTCTTTTATTAGTAGACCTAAAAGAAGGGTACCATTAACACATAACAAAGGAGGCAGAACTAAACTATTACCATTACAGCAGTGTTTTTAAAACCCCACTACTTAGAGGTTTATAAGGTTCCTTGGAAAGGTTATTGCAGAAGCCACAAAATGGAAACAGAAGAGAGAGTTTCTCAGCTGCATTGTGCCTTCCCACGTGCTTTCCACCCTACACAGGGAGACTTGCCTCCTTAAAACACAACTGAAGCCTCTCTTAAGCAACTTGCTCATCTTGGGGCCACCCAGAAGCTTTCCCTGCACCAGGAGGATCCCCAGTCAAGATTTAAGAGCCCACTGTTCCATTGCTCCAGGAGACCCTTAGCAGAACAACTGAAGGGGTAATTTAGCAGCTGAGACAGCCAGCGTTCCTCTCCCAACAGCCTTGTATCAAACAAGACCCTCTGTTCAACCCTTTTTTTCTGCTATACTTTTCATGTTTTACTTTCTAGGTATTTTGAATGAAGGGTATCCAGACCCTGAAAATTCACCAAACAAAACATCACAGTGTTTCAACATGTCTAAATGAAATGCTGTATCTTTTCTAACACTTTCATATTTGTTTAATACTCTCCATCAGAAAAAGTGTTCCCAACACTGTTTATCCAGTTCAAGGTCAACACACTCTTAGGCTGTCATAAAATAAAGGCATCAACAAAAGCTGTATTATTTCAAGACATTTCCTTATAAAGCAATGACACTGTGTATTAGCAGCCTTTATTCTCTGCAAATCCCTGTCTCAGCTGCAGAGGAAGGAAAGGGCTGGCTGGTCCGGGAAAAGGGACCTGGCTGAGCCTCTGCTAGCTCGTGCCAAAGCACATCTCCATGCCTGCACAGCCAGCACAGTGCCATCCTCACTGGGGTTTTCCTCCCTCTCCTCCACTGGCCAGACAAATCTGGCACTGCCCTTGGGGCACTGAGCCAGAGTCTCCTCCCGGGCTGGCCCAGCTGTGCTGGAGATCGGGTTGGGGGGCCAGGGGCGGGGACAAGAATTGGAGATTGGAGAGGATGAGTAACCATCAAGCAGGCAGCAGCTGCCTTTCTTCTTCCCAGGAAGAGTCACTGCTCTGAGGTGGCATCCCTGCAGGCAGGCCAGATTTCCAGTCCATTAAACTGACTACTTCCTTCATCACCTGTATTTTCCCTAAGTTTTTTTAGGAGTTGCCTTAGCCTTTGTGCAGCATGACTTAATCCACCACTTGTGATGATCTAATAGATTCCAATCCTCAGAACTCTCTCCGTGATTTCACTGCTCTGCTGTCTCCTCTTTGCCTGATCTCCATCTGATATGGAAAACATCCCTTTCTCAGCCCTTCCTCACCCTTGCCTTGCCTTGTCTCCTGACCACCCCATGTCCCCAGACCTGTTTGACAGAAATCCCACCACATGCCCCTCACATATGTGAAGTCTTACCCCTCCTGGCCTCCCAGAACAGGGAAGGACCACAGGACCACAGGCCACACCTTCTGGCTGGCGAGAAGGCTGTCTGGAACGTGAGCTCATGTTTTCCTAAAATAAGCAGGAGCCGTGCACTTAAACTCAACACCTGGGGTGAGGCGGGAGTGGCTGTTAGCGCTGTGCAGCATCCAAAGCACTCCTCGCACGTGGCGTGGCGTGGCACGGTGAGAGCCAGAGGCACACAGCAGCCAGCAGCCTTCCAAGGGTGACTAATGCCTTGCTGCTAAAAACAGCTTCCAGGGGTTTTCCATGAGCAAATCCCACTACAGGTCAAGTGCTGGCTTTTCACCTGCTAAAATACAAGAACTTCACTGTAATGTTCACACTGATGGATTTTTTTTTTTTTAAACCGGTGCATAGTACAACTGGCAAAGGAAACGCAGCTCTTTCCTAAGTGATGGCAGCATTTGATCCTTGTTAACACCACTCTAAAAAGCCAAAAATATCACCCTTTAAATAGATTATGTGAGAGTGTAGAAACAAGGATGTGTGGTAGACATGCAAGAGAAGACTGGAACATAAAGTATATTGCATGCATGGACGCAAATGTACGAGGGCCAAAGAGAAGGTATGGAAAATAACATCCTGATATGGCTTCCCAGAGAAGCACAGTGTTACATCAAATAGGTCACTTTGTCAAAAGCACATGACACTCAGCTACTTCACAAAAAGACCAAGCAAAATTCTTCAGGCTTGTTTCAGAAAGAAACTGACAAGAACTGCCATCAGTCCTTTGGACTTACCAGGGTCTGTGTCCCTTCTGACCTGCAGGGCTTTGCTGCTCCTCTCTCAGGCTGCTGGGTTTTTTCAGCACTTCTGTATGAATCAAAGCCACATCTCCAAGAAAACTGAACGAACACATGGGTCTGCTCACTGTGGGGACAGATGTATATACAGTGTGAATTTCTGGACTTATTCAATTAATGTCTTGCCGAAACAGGCTCCAGAACTGTGTTTTCCTGCATATTTGAGGGTTTCAGTCAAGCAGCTGAATTGTGTAATCCACCATCTCAGACATGACATATTACTTGCCAGTTCTCACTGTCCCTGACAAGTTGGTTCATCTTATAAATCATTTGGGGCTTCCAAATGAAATATAGATTGATTTTATTTTGCTTGCTTCATTTTAGGAGCAAGCAGCCCAGAGGTGGGTGTGTCAGAGTTCCTTCGCAATACTGCTCCTGGGAACAATAAAGCCCTCGTGCAAACATGAGTGAAAAGTAAAAGGCGAGTTGTAAAATTGCAATTGAAATCAGACTGCTTTGAGAAGTTGTCAAAGTATCTATGAATACATCACCCCCATTAGCAATGTTATACCAGCTGCTGAATTTTGTGGGAAACACATATACCTATCTCCTTCTAGTTTAGAGGACCCCCTTTACCACGTTAGAAATTCCTGTTGTGACATTTGTTCAATATTAAACACCACCAGGGCCAGTGTGAGCACGATGGCAAGGACCACAGATCTTCTCCTCGGAGGCTTCATTTAGTTCATGCTGCTGTTAAGGTGATGAAGGAGAGGTACAAGATGTGGCATTTGACAGTGCAAGGGGCACTGCAAGATTGGCATGGGGCAGCTCACTGTGGTCCAGGTCCTTGAGAAGATGGCCAAGCTTTGAAGACACTGTATCTTCATCCTGCAGACTCCACAGAATTCCAGTGTGAAAAGGATCAATGTCATGGAGTGGCCTTGTCCTGGTCTGAGTAGAGAGAGAACATAAATTTTCTAACAGGGTTTTGACTCCACAGAAGGGTCAACCAGCCCAGTGTGGCAGAGACAAGGTTTCAACACCTTGAAGCAATTAATTGTTGCATTCCCAAGGGGCAGGAGACTGCCTTCAACTTACTTCTAATTAATTTACAAATTAGCCTGCTGGCCCATAAAGAGCATCATGCACTAATTAAGCCCAGCTGCTTTATGGGAAGAGCTACAAGGAAATCTGTAGATTTCAGGTACCTAAAGGAAATGTCCTATCTGCCGTTTATTCAACTAGCACTCATTGCTCCTGGAGGTTGTAAAAGCTGAGAACAAGTTCAGTCACAAAGAGTTAAGCATTTATATTATATCCTGGGGATATCCACAGTTATAATCAAAAGAAGAAAGAGATAGCACCATTAGTGCCAGTGGCTGCCTAGGATTTGCATCTCGTGTTGATGGAGAGCCATGATTGAAGTTTTTCCCACAGATGGAACACTTATAAAATGCTTTCCTGTGTGCTTTCACTGGTTTCTAATGAGGTGTAAGCTCACCTTGAGCTGGTATGATTACCAGTCTCTGCTCACTAGGGAGCAGCTAATATTCATGAAACCTGTAGGAAATTAACTATTTGTGAGACCTGCTCCTCTCTCCTCCATGTGGCAGAGTCTGGATGTGTTCAGAGGTTGCTGGAGACAGGGGAGTAGACAGAGAGGGAGGGAGTCGGAGATTTGCACAGCCAGGCAGCACACTGGTTGCATAAGCCCTGTGTCTGTGGGAAATCAGACTAAAACCTTTTCAGAAGCAATACAAACATGTAGCCTTTTAGGATTAAAGTCATTTATGCATAAATTTTCCCTATGGTCAGACTATTTCATAATTATCCACACTGGGATGTCTTGCATTTTGCTTTGAAGCATCTGGTTCTCGACATGTCACCATTAGTTTGATCTAGCAGTTCCTATCCTTATATAATAGCACACCACTTCATGGCTATTTCACACAAAATGTCTCTCTTTTTGCCCACTAAATGACCTGGAACTAGAGCACAAACATTTTGTTTGCACAGTTTTACATAACATTCACCAGAGTTTTCACACAACACTATTAAAGTCTAATTTGTTTCTGTTCCCAGGCTGACAGAAAGCAGTTCTTTTGGTAGCTTGATTGCGTCAGTGTTCTTTGAAAATGTAAATAAAGATACTGAGATAAGACCTGTCCAACTGCAGAGCTCTTTTTCTCTTTATGTTTACCAGATACTTCAAGCTAAATAAAATTACTCTTTGCACTTGTTCTGCCTAAGAACATGCTCAACAAATAGGTAACCAAATATTCTTGGCTCTCACAAGCCCAACATATTGTGGTCACAAGCAGCATCTAAGAGGATCTACAATGACACATTTCAAAAAGGCATTCTGAAAAATGGCTTAGGGTCCCAAATACACCATTTTGAAAAGCAACTTAACACCCAAGGAATGGGATTTTCAGGGAGATTTAGATTCTTGAGCATTTCATGGCCAGCTTAGAAAGAGGAGCTTCTACTTCACTGCATGTGAAAAGTGTTACCTCACCAACTCCTATTGATCCTGACAGAAATGCTGGTTGGCATCTGACAATGTCACTGAGCACCCACCCTCATCTTCATTGGTACAAAACACTCCTGCAAAGTGATCAAAAGACACTTTTCTAACTATCTTCAAACATTATTTACTAGGCAAAGGGCAGAAATGTTTTCTCTGTCTGGTTTCTTTAGGTGTAGTGACTTGAAGATCCATTTCCTTGGCAAGACTTCCTGAATTGTCAATATAGACAGATGATTTCCGAACAATATTTTACAAAACTGACCTTAGTTTATTTAGAAAAGATGTTGATATGTCCCACCCAACATGTGAACTGCTCTCTAGAGATGCCCAGTATTGAAAGACACGGGAAATCAGTCAGCTGCATGTTTACTTCTGATGTTCCAAGTACAGGATGACTTGGAGCCCTAGACCTCAGACATGTAACTTCGAAATATGAAAATAAGCCTAACAGGACAGATTCATCAAATCAGCTCATCAGATGTTGGGAAGCAGGTGTGCTAAAAGGAAAAAGATCCTGACTTTCTGGGTCTTCATCTGTGTCCCTGCCTCCTTTGCCAGCTTCTTCCCCCCTGGACTTTATTTCACCAGATGCTATACATGGATATTCTGGTCTCTGAAGCAGGGAAATCACCTCCTATTAGAATAATAGGATGATTTTACATTCATTTTGCCAGAGTTAATTTTAAGCAACTGCTACAGGTTAAAGTCTTTTATGTAACATCCCTAAGAAAAAGCAATGCCAGAAATATCTTAGGGCAAAAGTAAGTGAGAAGAAAAATAAAAAATTCAGGAGGCAGAAAATTATTCAGATCACATTTTTATTTTTTTTAATAATAGCTGAACAGAAGGTATGTACCAGACAGTTACAGGAATGAATTAGAAGGGCTCAGGTGCCCTTCAGAAGGGCACCTGCTCTTTATGGTATTCTATAAAACTGCAAACCCACATTGCAAAGGGAATATTATATAGAGCAATAGAACTTTTCCTTCTTCTGATGTTTCTTGGGATTGTTTTTGTCTGTGTATTTTGATAAGTCAAAATAAATGTTATCTATTTGCAATTGCTACTTTACACCACACCCCAAGAATTATTATTTTTAAAAAAGATCAGTCAGAAAAGAAAGATTATTAGTCACTGATATTAGTCATTGATAGAGGAACAAGGTCACTTTAAAAGTCAGAATATTTCAGTAGCTACAAGAATTCTGCCTAAATTACTCAGCATCCCATCCAACGGTGCATGACAAGAGGTCCTGGAGGCAGAATGGCCCAGAGAAGCATTTTGCTACCACCAGGTTTATGATGCTGCTGGAAGCAACACAGAGCCTGATGCTATTCCATGGCATCAGCTGTTGATGGAAATGTGTTTAGAGGAGCTGAGAGCCCACCAAAGCTTTCCCAGAGTATTGCCATTTCAGTATGCAAAAAAACCCCAAGCTCTTAAAAACATTTTGATGCGAAACTGCCTCTGAAATCAGTGGCTTTTATGTGGAGCTCAACACTGCCCAAGACTCTCCAAGAGCTGTTCTGCCCTCCTACTGCTTGGGAGAGGGAAAACCTACATATCCTATAGAGGCATGGATAGCTGAAGGAGGCAACAAAGCCTGTTCCCTTTCCACCTGTTTCCCTCCTGGGACAGCCTGGAAATGCCACCCAAGATCCAGCAGCAGAAGTTACGCCGTGCCTTAGAAATCCCCACACCTTTTCCTCTTCTCTTCTTCTTCTTTTTCCCTCCTCTTCCCTCAGCAGGAGGGAGCCGAGCCAGGATGTTCCCACCACCCTCTGGGTCTCAGGCACCTTTTCCTGAGCATTCCTCTTGCTGGGAAGGAAAGCACAGCACCAGGGTCTGAAGCCTCTCCTGCTGGCACAGAGCCCCAGGCAGGCTGCTTCGGCAAGCGACAGTCCCCACCACAGCCAGCTCAGCTTTATCTCCATATTGAGTAAACAACCAAACATCTGCTTTAGGATATCAGCTGGAGCAAAAGCACTGGATATTTTGAGTGCAATTGAACAATGTCTATGACCTCAGACAATTTGTTGTTCTTTAGCGTGTGCGGGGCCTGACCCCATTCACATAGTCTAAACCCTTTTGCTGTCTTCTTCTTTTCCTGCCCTCAAAAAGGCCACAGGATGAAAACAAAAGAAAAAAATCCATGGGGAACTAATATTAAATTTTAAGTAGCAACAACCAAGCACTTCATCAGTGTGAACATGGTATTCATAAATCTTTATCACCGACTTTTTTTTCATATCTGGAATCCACTATCCTGCAAATTAGTCCCATTTGTCCACTCAGTGCTAATGCCATTAAAATCAACCTCATTTGTCAAAGCATATGAATCCAGAAATCCGTGGACTTGTTAATTTCTCAGTTTGAAAACACAATCTTGATTCATAAACTAAATTTTATGGAAAGAAATCTCATTGTATTTGGAAACTACACCCTTGTCACTCCAAAGAAAATTAAGCACAGACCACCCTTTGTTTGGGTTGGCTCTGGAGGACACTTTAACACCTGTGTTTTTTCTTATAGCCCAAGAGCAGCCACTCATTCCTTTCCAACCCAATATTTTTCACCTCTGTTTCTGGCTGTGGTTGCCACAGAAATTTCAGAATATTTGAGGTGAGGTGACAACACTATACGTGATTTATCACAGCTTCTCAGAGACTATTCTGAAAAAATGGAATCCTTTTTCACAGAAGGGTAACTTTGGGTATGAGCAAAGTATTCTGAAAACTTACCAATACTTGGGGAAAACAAAACGAAACAAAAAACGCAACAAAAAAAACCACACACACAAAAAAACCCACAAAAAAAACCACCACTACCACCACAACAACAAACAAACATTTTCCTGGAGCTCATAATTTTTATTATTTTTTATTTTTATTCAGTATTTTTTTACTAATTCCTCCACCTCTTAATGCAACCAGTTCATTCACAATGAAATCTAATTTCTAGTTTTGCTTTCCCTTTCTGAAGTATCTCATTGAAATTGGTCTTAGCTGATTATAGCTGCTAAAATGTTCAGCTCTTCACCAATGGGCTGCTACAGGAAGAGATGGATATGAATCATGAAGAGATAATGTGAGTGAGTATCAGGGGTAGTGCATAAGTGTGGGTGTGTATTTGTGAAACAGTGAAAGCAAAAATAGAGAATCACAGACTCATTCACCTTGGAAAAGACCTCCAAGATCATCAAGTCCAACCATTAACCCAGCACTGCCAGTAAACCATGTCCCTAACCACATCTTTTGGCTTTACACCCTGGAACTAAAGGAAAGACAAGACAAGGATGAAACAAACCAGAACAATGCACCAATTTCCCATCTACTCTTCACCCTGTTTGCTGAAGAAAACTCTGCAGTGTCATGCAAGAAGCCTTCAACTGGTACAGTACAGCCAAAAGACAGAGGTTTGATAACCAAGTATTTCACAGCCTGCTGTTGCATTTAAAGAGGGTGTGCAGCCCTCACAGTTTGCTGAGGATGCAGCCAGGTGGGTGAGATGCATACAGTGCATGAGAACAGGCACAGATAGTGCAGGCCAGAAAACAACCCTTGACAAACAAGCTCTTTTTCCTAGGGGCTTTGAGAAGAACCAGGAGAAAGGGTTAAGACCCCACTGACCTCGGTAAACCCGTATTTTCTTCCCTCTTTTGGGCATTTCTTAAACAGTGACTTAGGTTTAGCACTGTCCTGATGTAGGTTCATACTGTAAACAGCACTGTCCTCCTACAGCTTCAAGCCAAATGCCTGCAAAAGTATTTGGCATCCCACTGAAGTCCTGTTTGTCTTGATCAAAAATAAATTTTGACTTGCTGCTCAAAGACTACCAGGTGCTGTGGAAGAGGGGAGGAAGACCCCAAGGACTATAGCTGACAGCCACAGCTCCAAAAATCTGCCCTCTGATGCTGCATGGGTGGCACATGGCCCATCCCTCCTGCTGGCAGCTCACCATCCCACCAAACCTGAGCCTCAGCATCGCTCCCATTCCACCTCCCACCCACGGTGCCTTTGTGGGCAGCACAGCATGGAGAGCAGCTGGCAGACAGACAGGGCAGGAGGCTTCAAAGGAGCTGCCAGCTACTTCCCGGGTACAGCAGCACAGCCACAGCCCACGAAAAGCATCAAAAAATGATGGGCTTTCCTGGCTTCATCAGCACATCCTCCTCCATGTCCACTTCTCTTCCTGCCCCCCACCAGGGCAAATGGGCAGAGGATCCCTCATCAGGGCTCATTCCTCTGAGAAGTGTCATGCAAAATACAGGACAGCAGAAGATCCAGCTGGCCCCAGACTGGGACATGGTGGTGGGATGCAGAAGGAAGGCATCCTCCTATGTGCAATTGTTCTTCGATGCACACAGACTGGGGAGCATGGAAATGAGGGCAGGACTGTGGATGTGTGAAGAGGAGAGAGCCATGTCCCATGTGAAATCAGTCTGTTGGAGCTGGAGGGATGTTCCCACTAGTGTCCAGGCAAGATGGAGGAGAGTTGCCTCTCTGGGGGACAAAACATGATGGATGGATGAAGGCTCAGCATGGTCCCATCCCCCTGTTATGATCCAGGAGCTGTGATTCAAGGCAGCCTGAACCATGCATCATTGCTGCTTTTCCCCATAAGAACCCCAGCCCATGTACTGCCCAGCCCACCCACAAGCAGCTCCCACGCTGCTGAGCCCCTGCCAGCCAGGTTAGCAGGGCTGGGAGTCTCTGGGACAGCCTTCACCTGCCTGCTGCACTCAGCCCCTGTGTCTGCCACTCCGAAGCCGCCTGCTTCACATCACATTTCCCTGCTGTGCTCCAAGGGCTGTGTCTTTGGGAAGTATTTTTGCAGCAATAAAGCAGCATTTTCACTGGGCAAAGCTGCATTTTAATAGTAAGAGGAGAGGACTGTTAAAGGTTGCAGCAGGCCCCGTTTGGCGCCAGTCACTGCTTTTTTTTCTCTTCTCCATATGTACCCCATATGCAAGTACAGCTGAGAAGCTGACATGGAAATTTTTTAAAAAGGAGAGAAATATCTGAAACTGCCCTGAGAAGGAGGTTCAGGGCTTCTTAGCTCTGCTTTTCCAAGAGTTGTGAAGACCCCAGAGATCCCTTACCTCTGTACTTTCTAATTCCCTCCTTGAAGGTAATTATTAACACTGGTGACTGTGATGTGGGTGTAAGGGTGAGAACTTTCCACTCTTTGCCCTCTCCACAGTACAGCTGCTATTCAGTGTTTTGGTCCTGTGCCGTGAGAACTCATCTATGGCTGACACGGCACAGGCAGGGGCTTAGTAATAGTAGCCCAGTACTTTGCCCACGTTTGGATGGCTGTGATGGGTCTCAGGTAACAGAGGTAGGTCTGTGATGGGTGTCCTATCCCAGCCTCTCCTACAGGCCCTCCACTGTCATGAGACTAGGGTATCCAACACTGCCTAATGCATCTCCTCCTGCCTCAAGAGTTCCTCCTGGCATAGACCACCAGGTCAACCAGAACCAAAACCCTCTCCAGAGTGTGTTTTCAGCCGCAGAAGAGGCATGGCAGTGCCCAGCTGTCAACAAGGAAGACACGCTCACAAACTCCTTCTTAGTTTCAGCTGAGAAATTCACTGCCCATAGATTCATGTGATTGGGTTTGTCTGTGTCCTTTGCTCCCAGTGTGAGAAACGAAACTGATAAAGGATAATGATTCATAATATTCCCCCTTTTTTGGAGATGCCAGGGGTGCTTTGTTGAAAGGGAGGTGATGAGCTTTTGAATGTGTAATGGCCAACCTCTGCTCTGGTATTTCAGAGGGTGAATGATGGACTGTGAGTGAAACAGGAGGCAGATCATGTGGAGATGTTGTGGTGCCTCTCCTCATGCTGAGTTGCCCTCCCTCACACAAACCTCTCACAAACCTTAGGTTGTGAGGCTTCCCCTCCTCCACCAGGAACAAATCGGGACATTGGCCTGAGGGTTGGGTTTTCATCTCTGCTGATGGGTCATAATGGACTCAACTGCCCTGGTGTGATGAGCAGCTGTCTTGATTTAGAATGTGTCAAGAACCCCCAAAGTGTCCCGTGATCCACAACATCATCATTGTGTGAATGTGTGAAGCTCCCGCTCCAGGGAAGGTATGTGGCCTTCCCACCTGAATCTGAGTGAATAAAAACCCAGTAGATGTTGTGTTCTGTGGGTTTTCCCAAGGCTTTTCCCCCACCACTTTTTGGATATGCCCCAGCACCTGATGGATCAGGTCTGAGAACACCACTTCAATGAAGACTGCATGGCAGCCCAGTCTCATCACAGGGCCTAGAGGTGGTGAGATCTTCACGGTCTTCTTCTCCCTCCCGTGTGTCCTTGGGTGATGTTGTTGCATATTCATGTTGCAATGATTTCATGTTTTTATATTGCTATAGATGATAATAACCAAGACGGTTACATACCTGTTTTCTTTTGCAACCAAAGTGTTCTGTAATAAACCCTACATGTGTGTATTTACTAACACTGGTCATCCAGTGTTGTTTCACTCTAATCCACCTCAAGGAATCTATTAAAAAGAACCTGGTTACCCTTGTCTTCTGCAGTGTATCATAACACTCTGCTGCTCACTGCAACATTAAATAGCTTCCTTTTTCATATATAGGTGTGAAATATATCTTGAAATTAAAAAAAAAAAGAAAAAAAGATATAATCTTTCCACTAGAACAAACATCCCTTGGACTTCTTCCTTTCAGACGTTGAAGCACTCCCAGGATTCACTTTGGTTTCTAAACAAAAATATGATCTTTAATCAGGTAGCATGAGAATACATAGATCTGGGGGGTAATAAAACCTACATCATTGCATTTCTTTGTTGTACTTTTCTCATCATCCTGGAGAACTCCTTGGCATTAGGTGAGAGTCCCTGCAAGTATCCAGAATTCTACTTTGGAAACATCTCGCTTGTTCCTCACATCTCCAAATCTGACTCAGCCTAAGACATCCTCATATTTACTGTGAAAGAGGTTCCTCCCTTTGTGCCTCCTCTCCCACCATTTCCTAAATTTCATTGAGCATCCTCCACTGAGAAGACACATCATTGTCATGTGCTGGCTTGCCATGGACTCAAGGACCTTGTGCTCTCCAGAGGCTGCTCTGTGTTGAGGCTTCTGATCCTGGAGAGGAGATTGGTTCTTGCATGCATTTGAAGAAGTGGAGGTTACATTGCCAAAACTAAATATATCAAGCTTGCCAGGAGCATTTAACATGTGGACAGATTCTATGATGCCATCATTTTTTTTTCTAATATTTGTCAAATGTATGTTAGCATAGAGGTCTGCAACTAAGGCAGTCACAGTATTTTGTTGCCTTATGTCCTAGACCCAGATTCCCACCCTTGTTTGCTGCATTCTTGAGCTTCTACAACTCCTCTGGGAAGTCATTTGGTATTGCTTGTATTTCAGTTATATTCAGCACTATCATCGTGCCAGACACTGTCAAACTAGACAACTCAGATAAAGCAAGGGCAGACATAAAATCTACCTCCCATTTTATACCTAGGTCAAGAGAAATTATGGGGAGATCTTAGCATGCCATTTAAAAGAACCCAAACTGCTGCATGAAAAGTTCTTTGTAAGCTGCTCAGGCTCCTGGGTGGCTGCAGTGCCTGTGTTTCCCCCAGCAAACATTTGCTTTTTTGAAGTTCTGCTCCTTGTCCCCTCATGGACCACAGGGTTTGTGGCCCTTTCAACACCATGCACATGAAGAAGCGGGCATCCCCAGATTCCCTGCCACCCCTCTCAGCTGGTCTCTAACCAGAAATGATGCCTGCTTCCCCAATCTCCCATTTCCCAGTGCTCTGTGTCAGCAGCACACAGCTCCCAGCAGCGTCCTTGATGAGGCCACCTGAGAAACATTTGTTGCCCTTTCCCTCCTCACAAAAGCCATGCAGAACAACAAACCACCTGCTGCCTGCTCTCTTCTGCAGTGCATTGTAAAACATTTAAAACATCTCTTTGCATGGCCCATCAGGTCCCCTGAATCCCTCCCTGCTTGTTAAAATGTACCAGGAGTATGGAGATAAAGATGTGAGTCCTCTTGGCCTGCTTCTCAGCTAAGAGAAGCTGGGGGCTGCTGCTCCCTGTGCTTCTCTGCCCAGGGGAAGAGGAGAGGGGCTACCAGGGATAGACAAGAAGACCTTTTCTAGTACCAGTTCACTGGGGAGCATCACCCTCTCTCTGCAGTAAGATGGCAAAGAGAAGCAGACAAGAAAGGAATATGCAAGGCAGGGAGTCAAGCTGGCTAGTGATGGACTTGGGAAGTGGACTGTGGCAGGGAAGGGTACTTCTTACAGGTTTCTCTATTACCTCCTGCAATGTTACCTACTGAAAAATATCATTTTGATCCTACTTTAGCTGGGTTTTACACTTCAGTAGAGCAAACAATGGTGCAGTATATGATTCTCTTACAAAGACTGGGCTTTCTCCACTGTAGTAAACACTACATTGATGGTACCTGGGTCACTTTTCTATGGGGAAAATCAGGAAAATATTCAAAAACCTGTGACAGTATCTTTCCTGTAGCTTTGGGGAGTCAGCCTTGAACAGAGACACAATTCGCTGGAATATCCTATAGGGTAGAAAAGGTAAGAATTGTTATTTTCCATTAAAATCTTTAGGGCATTTTGTGTAATAACTCTATAAAGCTATTAGTCTTTGGGAGATCTGAATGACTCTGAGTTTTGTTCTACCACTTGAAGTGTTGTTTTAGAACTACTTCAACCCTTTAGATGTGTGTCTGCCAGACAATACAGCTGATAAGAATTTGCCATTAATTGGAGAGTGGGGCATGTACCAGACTAAGTGATTTACTTTCAAAGTGCTGTTATTATGCTTGTAGACTGCATTTGGTTGCTTAGAAACCACCCTTATCGATGATTCAAGCTTTCTCCTGATAGTGTGGTGGACAGATAGCAGCTTTCTTTTTCCCTCAGAGGTCATCAGGAGGAACTGTTTTGCAGAAACCTCTGCCAAAGGCAGTGTCCTCCATGGACATGCAATAGCATAGCTGGCGTGTTGGTTTTGGCCAATTTGATCATTTTCTCAGAGGATCAAATAAGATTTTTAGAAAACAGTATTTGGCAACAAAATGCTTAGAGACCTATTGTTCAGGTGGGGGAAGAGGGAGAAAAACACTTGCTCATCAAATCGGGAAGATTTATCTGACAAACAGCATATCTAACAAGCAAGAAATACTGAGATAAAGGTCCCTGTAATGTTTCATTAAAACCACAGACACATTACCAATGTGGACTTTTAGGCTGGAACTCATTAGTAAATGAATTCTATCTGTGACAGCCTTGTCAAACCCAAGCTTTACTGATTACATTTGGCTTTCAGGCAGTAATCCCCAGGGAAAATAATTTATTTCAGCACTTGATGGGTTACTTCATGGATGGCAGTGATAATGACATTATCTTGACTTAGGTTAGCATTTATAGCCCTCTTGGAAGGACTGAGTGTTCAAGGGGGATTTGAATGAGGACAGGTGGGAAGTCAAGCATGATGGTGCAGGAGTAGTTGGAAATGTTTGGAAAGCGCAGCCCAGCCATAATAGCAGAGGGGTTCACCAAACTGGGTTGAAGCAGGGAATGCTAAGAGGAAATGACCCCCAGGTTAGGCAGCAAGGCCACACTGGAGAGGGACTTTAGGCTGCCTCTCTCATCCAGCCCAGTGCCCTGCTGGCATACACGAGCTGAGCAATGCTGGCTTTGACTCCCGTCAGCTCACAGCTAAGCCTGGAGTTGCAGCAGGGAATGGAACCCCTCTGACAGTGAAGGTTTCCCAGATGAAATGAGATAATAAAGGTGAATAGGTGATGACCAGAGGGTAATGGTGTGCAAAATCAGAGAGGTGACAGACACAGGCAGAGCTGAGTTGGGAGGCCATGAGGAGTAGAAACAGGCTGTTAATGGATCAGGCCAATATCAGTGCTTTCCTAGCAGTCAAAGAAGAGAGAAAGACAGGAGGGACGGATCAGAGCAGCGGAGCTCTGACTCCTCTTTAGACAATCTTTTTTCCCTTCCACTGTCCTTGGATCAACAGAGATACATTGGGATCCTTAAGATCAAGGGGATACCTCCTTGAACTCCAGGCATTAATGCTACCAAAGGAACTAAGCTTTACCTTCACACATCTCCCATGGCAATTCATACAATACAGATCTGGTGGCCCAAAATACCTGTCTTACCTGGCCAGACATGGAACAGGAGCTCCAGGAGAAATCCGAGCTACCTTTGAGATGTCTGATACACGTGCCACAGGTGAGATTGCACCACAAGATCCCAAGCTTTGCCAGTTTGAGCTATGAAGATTTTTTCTGAAATGCAGAGCTGAAACCTGAGCCCAGGAACCAAAGCTGTCCCAGCAACAGCTGTTTGCAAACTTTCCCTTACTTTGGGAATTTTTTTCCAGTTTAAAGGAAATCAAACAGGGATCTGCAGAGGCTTGACAGCTGTTTAGCATATCCAAAGGGTGCCTGTTAAGGTTTCTGTTGTCATCCAGTTGGCCTAGTAAGGATCTTCTCTCTGAGGAAATGCACAGCAAACCACCCTGGGCATCCCCGGGACAGGAAATCAAAGCAGTCACACATCTGAAGACTGATGAATTCCTAACCCCTATGAGAACACCACACCACCATTCTCCTGATCTCTTTGTAAGGAAACTTATACTGTGGCAGGAGCATCTGCAGGCCTTGGGCAAATTCAGGAGAAGGTTTTATGTCTGCTGAAATTGTTCTGTCAATTTTCACTGGAGAATGTGTCTCTCAAAGTGCAATGAGCATGTACCAAGTCATTCTGATCCAGTATCATCCTGGCTGTAACAATGAAAGAAAGAGCAGATTATCTTTCCCAGTAATTAACTCTACTCTGAGAAGACATAGGTAAGTAATTGCAAGAATAAAGGCTATTACATGTCCAAGAAATGAAATTTGATCTGCTTTTTTTTTTCAGCTTCAGCTGGACCACAGAGTTGTTTCTGTTGCAAATCAGAAGTGTGATATGATTAAACATCAAATCTACTACTACTATTTTTAAGGCAATACTAATTTTTAATATCCTAAGCAAGTAAGCTTGAGATAGAAGCTGCAAAATTCAATTACAATTTCTGGAACAGGGTCTAAGCCATAGGGAACAAATGGCTTGACTTTAGGAAAACTTACTTTCTTATTTAGGGTAAAAGGTGTTAGGCTAGTACATAGTCCTGAGATGCTTCTTCAAAACAAAAAAAATCTGCATATTAAGTCTTTCACTCAGTATCATACATATTGTCAAAGGAAAGGAATGGACTTCAGTTTGCTAAATGACCATGGTTATCATAAATTGCAATGAAACTTTCCCTCAGGGAGTTTGTCAGTAGAGAGGAATTCTGCAGAGACTGCAGGAGGAGAAGAAAAAGTGAAGAGATGTTTCCTCCAGCATACCTGGTTCTAACTGGTATTGAGGACACTGTGAGCAAAACCCTGAGGGGCATCACCTACTCAATTCCCAGGAAAACAGTCTAGAGAACAGCTGAGATTATAAAGCATTTGGAAGTGCATTTTAAATTGCTGTGTGCAATTTAAAATAAAAACTATAAGGCTAAATGAAGAGAATTGTTTAGCCATAAGCCTAATTAACAAATAATGCAGAGGATAATACTTTTCACCATGTAGCCATATTAATTTCTATACACAACAGTGTATATTGAAAGCAACATGGTTCAGACCCACCAACAATACGTGGTTGCTGTGCTATTTCAAATGGCCTGTCTGTGCTGAGGACAATGCAAAATATGATTTTATTAATCTTTCATTCTAATTTCATGGCACTCAGCAGTGTTTGTGACTGTGCACAATGGCAGGCACCAATCCAGAGCCTGTACTGGCACAGGCTGGGTTTGTTCCATTGACCCCAGCAGAGCCATGCTGATTTACGCCAGCTGAAATCTGGCCCATGATTTCTGCCTCAGAAGGAATAAACTTAATTAGTTCTTTATGTTTGACCCACAGCGTGGGGATATCCCAGCATCACAGACCCAAGGCTGTCCATCTCTGCCCTCAGCTGTAGCAAACATCCCCATTCCAGCCAACCTCATGACAGCTGCCTGGCAAGAAGCAGAAACTCTGCTGGGACACCAGGCCCACTAACTGGTTGGGATGGCCATGAGGGGTCACATCAGGTTTTTCGGAGGTGGGAGAGCTCCATGGGGGTCCCAATTCCTGCCTTGACAGAGGCAGCTTTCAAGAGTAGCCCTACAGGACAGCAGCCCCTGAAAACCAGCTCCTGAGACTTTCTCCACAAGGAAGAGGGGTTTGACCCTTCCATGGGATCCTCCTCATGCTTGGGCTGGATGTGCTCTTGGTGTGGTGGTGCTGGAGAAAGGCGAGTGTGGGGTCCTTGTCTGCCTCACACCATGGCATATGTGCTGCTCCATCACATCACCCTCCTGCTGGCTGACTCTGCCTCCTTTTTTTTTCTACTGCTAAATTACCCTTCTTGAAAGCTAATACAGAGTGGGCAGACTCACACAACTGCTAGCTTTGCAGTATGCCCTGAAAGTTCCCAAATCTCTGACCAAAAGGGAAGCAGAGAGCACTTTGCAGGGGACGATTTAACTCCCAGGTCCTACCTAGACAGTGCCCCTGGGGCTTTGACGAAGACACTAAATGCAGACCCTCTGAGGATATCAGAAACCAAATAATTTGGGACTTTAGAGGTTAAAACACAAGCACCTTAGGTTGCCTTGCTGTGCCAGAACCCAGCAGCTGTCTGCCTGGTTCCCAGCATGATCCATCTCCCATGGGAACCACTGCTGAATGAGAACACATTGCCACACTGTCCTGTGCTCACTGCAGTTTGACAAATGCTTATAAGGAGCAACTTACATAGAACCCATTGTAATGATCATGCCCTGAGGCTGTGTCCTTTCTTTCCAAGGAGAAGGAGCTGAAAGCATGTATGGAAACTATTTCTCACTGGGCACACTGGTGCAGAGAAATCCAAAGGCCTTTTTTCCCTGCGCTTCTCAGCCTGTACACCCTCACTCACACTCCTCTCACCATTCTGGTTTATGAATCACAGAATCATTAAGGCTGGAGAAGATGTCTGAGGTCATCAAATCCAACCATTAACCAGCACCACTGTGCTCAATATGCAACTATTATGCATAGGACAGCTTAGGGCACCTGCTGCTGAGCAATTTACAGTGGGGGATTATTTTCTGGCCCTCAGTTGAGCAGGCTCCTTGGTGGTGGGGCTACAGAGTGAACAGGAAGAATAATAAATGCCAAACTCATGGCATTCACCCTGCACAACCCAAGATGAGGCAGCACATGAGGGAAATCCTAACTCTGACAAAGTCAATGGTTACCTGCTCCTATTGCATTAGCATTTTGCCTGTTTGTTTTTTTTTTTCCCCGTATGGAACTGGGCAATCTGTTATGCCAGGAATGGTGGCTGGATTTGTTTTGCAAAACATAGCTAGGAAATTCACAATACCTGTCTTCCATGTGGGCACAAACAGCTCCAGTATAATCATGTAAAAGTCTCCTGCTGCTAAGCTGTACCTATATGGAGTTGATTTCACTGTGTCCCTTCACTTGAAGACTTGCTGAAATGCAGCTGTTAACCCAAAGGTATATCTCCTTACAGAACTGAAGAGTATGCACTGCTTCAGTAATTCTGTCATTTCATCTGGGAAAGATCAAGTCTGGAAACTTTTTATTTTTTTTCCTCTGTTCTCTTTAACTTGGTAATTACACTGTCTGTGAGAAAACAGAGCAGAAAGGAAATTGCTTCTAAAGGACATGGTAATAAACGTGTCACGTATATCACTTAGCTGGGTTGTGTTTATTATTAACTGAGAATGGAAGAAGACTCGAGCTGCGGGAGCATGATGGACTGGTTCTCCTGAGAGTGCAATTCCAGACTGCACTGATTATCCCACATTTGCACCAAGGGGACGCAGCCCATGCACCTCATTAGCTGAGCGAGGGACCTGGGAATCCTATTTCTGCGTACATTTCTCCACAGTTCAGCAGCAGAGAATTCCCTAACATTTCCCTCTTTGATAATTTCCACTGACTGAGGATACGACTAATTTTAATTAAACCAATGTGTACTGAGGATAACTCCTCTGACTTCACACTCATGCCAGCCAACAGAGATGAAAATCCTCGGTGGGGATTGTGGGGACTCCTCCTTGGGAGCTGTCAGCTTGATGAACTTCAGCTGTGAGGTTCAGCTGTAGAGATGAACCTAAAGATGTTGGCTTGATGGTGAATCTCAGACAGGACTCAGGGTAGTGAGTGCAAACGCTCATAAATTTCACTGTAACCAAGATTGCCCCTTTATGTCTCAAAAATGTATGCATTCAGGATAAGTATGCTATGCTACTGCTTTAGATCAATCCCAAGCTGTAAAATAGAGATAAATGTGTTAAACAACACATTTATTATTATTAGTTAGCTACTTTACTTGTGTTTCCCACCACTTTGCATAAATGACATGGCAAAAAGCAGCTTGGATGTGTAGTTGAATCTGGCCAAAGGTTGCCCAGAATTTTCTGTTGGAATATGTATGTTTCTATATAGACAGCCCATGGATGGGCAACCAAGTAGCTGGGCTTTTGGCTAACACTGGAGCTAGAGAATTGTATTGCGGACATCCTTAGTTTTTAGCAAAACCTGAAGTAGTCCTGCTCCGAGGTGTGAAAGTCAGGCAGCTGCACCACAGCATGCAGAGCAGACATTCCTGGGCTTTGAAAATGGGGGAGCCATCCCAAGACACTGAAATATCACTCGGATTTAGGGAGGACTTTCAGGTCGGCTGGGTTTGGGTCACTTCAGGGGGTGAGTGCAGGACCAGTTCTAGGTGAGGAAACATGCCCTGATGGAGGCTGGGTCACAGTGACAATCAAATCAAACAGGGCCAGTTTAGTCTCTGTGGCCAGTCCTGGGGCAGATACTAGACACATCAAAAAAAAAAAGACACATATGTCTATAGCTCCTCCCTGGTCACATGAAGCACACCTCTCAGGGCACATATTTTGAAAGCTGCATGTTGGCCTTTTTTTTTTTTCTTCCCCAGGAAATTACAAAGGTGGCATCCATTCACAAAATCTCTTTCTGCCTGATTTAAATTAATAAGCTCCACCAAGACAGCAATTATTGTTGCTGTTTAGCTGCTGCCTGTATCCATTATGTGTGTGTATATTATTGTTATTTATCAGCAATCTCCTTGGAGCTGTACAGCGACACAGGATCATGACATTCTCTGCTCCCAGAACTCACTACACCAATTACAAACAAACGATCAGCAACAACCAGAACTACAGAGCCTCTGATACAAGTCAGCCAACTTTTGAGCTGTGGTTGTGGATTCAAAGAATCAAAATGTGGCTTGTCAGATTATCAGGACCTTGAGTTTTTTATATGATCCATCAGAAAAAGCCAGTGTTTTGGCTAGAGCACATTTGATGCACATTCCTTTGAGGATGGTAGGACTTTTTCCTTGTTTGGTTGGGGTTTTTTTTCCTACACATGGCATTGGTTTTAAAGCATTTAAGTGGTGATTATCCCTTATTTTCCTACTTTACTGGCAACAATGAATTGTGGGGATAAATAAAATATATGCGATGGTTAAAAAAAAATAAAAGCACATTTCTGAGCTAAGAAAATGAACTGTGGAGCAAAGACCACAGCACAATTACACAAGCTTATTCACTGATAGAAGTAAGTGCTGTGGCAGGCAATTATTTCCAGATTCTACCATGCAAGAAAGGCAAACTGTTTGCTGGAGAGCATTCATGAGGGTCAGATGATGGAGGGAAAGGCCAGGAAGACAAGAAGGAAAGCTTTCACATCCCTTTTTCAAGCTGTCACATGAAAGAAATGCCTGTAGTAACATTCAGTTAATGTGAACCGGGGGATGTTTGCAAACTGCCAAAACATCCCTCAGTGGGGCAAAGAAAGGAGAGAGAAGGAAATTATCATGAAATAAAGAATTGTCACCATTTTGTGTTATTTTTGTCATCTGGAGCTGTGGGAAGAGACACAAGCTGTGCCTATCCAGCGTGTTCCACCCTGGTGCTGCCAGAGCTACTGCACAGAATCCTCAGGCACTGCTGGTGAAGGACATCCCAATGTGATTGCTGGTGATAAACCCTGAGGGCTTGATGGCAACAAGGAGAAATGGAAAAAGCAGAGTTAACAAAGGTCTTAGACCTGACTCACCACCACAGGAGATAAAAAGAGTGTGTTAAAAACATGTGCCCTGAGCCCCGTCCCAGCTGCAAAATCACCTGGGCTTGTTCAGAAACCACACTGGCGCTGGTAGCACATGTGCATACACCAAATTAGCTACATGTTCTTACAGACTTCTGCTGAGCTGAGACTGTGGCTATTTGCTGTTCAGCCCTGAGTTGGTGGCTGCAGGACCCCCAGATCTGCCCTGGATGATGGGCAGAGACCAGCCCCTTGGAGGGTCTGGAGTTGTTGCCCTGCATTGACTGTAGGGGGGACCCAAAACACGTACTTGTCTACCAAAGATGCCAGGGTGGTGGCTCTGGACCTGCTGGCACAGATACCACCATCCCAAGGCTCAGGCAATCTGGGACCAGTGCACCACTTCTGTGGGTACAATAGCTCCATTAGCCCAGGAAGCTGCTGGGGATTAAATGAGGCTGCAGAGAAAGCTCCTCAGGAAATGCAGCCACTCAGGCATAAGAAAGCGGGTCCTGCTATCTACAAATAATGGGCTGAAAAACAGGAAACGGAGGTCAGGAGAAGACAGCCAGTTCTCATATTGCAGCGTGATAGCAGTGACCTTCCATCGGGGTCTGGGTCTGTGCAGTGACCTCGGCTGCTCAGCCCTTCATAAACAGCCTGGAAAAGGGGTGAGGAGGGAGGGGAGAGAGTTGGCCACTGATAAGGAGCTGTCTGAGGACAAGGACAGACTGTGAGAACTGCAGACGGTGAGAGGTCAAAGGGCAGAAGAAACTCAACACATACAACTGCAAAACTAGATATTTTGAGGGGAAAAAAAGAGTCCTGGACTCACATGGGCCCAGCACAGACCACCGATGGTCCAGAGCTGGGTCCTGTGTTTAGTGTCCATCAAAGCACAAGCTCAGCCCTCAGCAGCAGTCAAGAAAGCAGGTCTAGCACTAGGAATCTGCAGGAAGTGAACAAAGGTCTTAGAGCCTGGCAGAGGAAGCATTACAAACCCTGTCCTCCCTCCTCCCAAAACAGCTGGCCACATCTGGAGAGGGATGCGGGGCTGGATGTGAAACCAGCCTAACCCACACCAGTCTAACCCACACAACCCAGCCTTCTCCATCAGCCACACTGTCACCTCAGTGTGCAGCCAGGGTGGGAGGTCTCTGCACCACACAGTGTCACAGGCACAGCCTTTCTCTCTCCACACCCAGTAAAATGAGAAGTCGTGCAAATAGTATGAAAAGGAGGCCCCTACGCCTTTCTACAAAGATAGCTCTGTCCCAATCAATAACAGATTTTTTTTTCCCCTAGCCCTTAACAATGGGATATGAAATGTCAATACCCAAAGCAAACACCAGAATACCAGCCTTGGGAAGGTCCATCACATTCCTTGTTTGCCAGCCAAAAGTTGGCTTAAAAAGCATGTAGCAATAGGTTTATTGATTTTTGGTTGTCAATAACAATCTACATTAGTTACAGTAGAAGTCACCTGGCCATGGAGCCATGCCATGGCGCACCCTCTCTCTCCTGCCATCTTTAGTCATACTTTCACAATACAGATCTTGTTGCAGGGCTACTGCAAGCAGCTGGACAGTTTGCCATGTGTTTTTTTGCTACAGCTTGAAATAATTCCTGGGGACGTGTTATATCCTGAAAGCTGAGACAGCCCCAGACCAAAGCAGTCAGTGAGCCGGCTGCACTCTCATTTCAGGAACCCGTTTGTGTGTCACAAGCAGGCAATTTACACTAAAACACTCAAGATTGTGCTTACATGGGCTTCAAATAAGTAGGGCTTGTCACAAGAGGAAGGGGGGTTTTGCTTTCATCTTAGATGGTAACCTTGCTTCTTCTCCCAAAATCAGAAAGTGACATCTCAGGGTTTGGTAGCACATTGTACCAAGCTGTCAGCAGACTTCACTGCCCAAGGACCATAAGGAATGGGACAGCCGGGAGAGCTGGTGGGGAACACACAGGGAGGGTGCAAGGGACAGGCATGGAGCAATAGCGGGACAAGCATTGGGGACCACTGGGGACATGCAGGGGGTTTGGTGGGATGTGTGAAGGATGTGGGAAGCATCCATGACACACAGAGACACTTAAGGTGCAAAGAGAAAGGTGGGATAGAGGGGAGGTGCCTGTGGGGGTACAGGAGACCCATGGGCATGTGCTGGGGCACATGGGAGCATGGCAGGACATGTAGGAAAACATGGAGGGACAGGTGTGGGAGAACAGCAGGACACACGTGGTGAAGTGGTGAGAGATGGGAGAGCATGTGGAAACAAGAGGGAGATGTAGGGGTTTGGAGGTCAGGCATGACACAGGTGGCAGGAGGAATGGGGGTCACAGAGTGGGGACACACTGGGGATGGAGAGGACTCACAAGGCTTCTCTAGACAAGTGTCCTCACCTCCCATGGGGTCCCCCATGTGTCCCTCTGCCACAGCCTGTGGTGGGCAAGGGGACTCGGGGATGTGCACACTTTGAGGACCAGAGGAACAAACACCAGCAGCCCCTTCTGCACCATCCCTCCACAGAAAAGGTGGGTGTGATAGAATTATACCCAAAAAACAGATAACACATATATATGTAATTATTTGTGTATACATACTTACAATTAATGGATATATATGAAATAAGAAAGCGATGATGCCCAAACATCAAACATCCATGTCAAGTGGATCTGGAAGGCAAGTGTGAAGCACAGTGAACCCCCCCTCCACCAGAGAGGAAAGATAGCCCAGCCCTGGTAAGGCGATGCTGAGGTGGTGTGGGGGGTGTTGGGAGCATTAGGAGGCCTCTCTGAGGGTCACTCAAGTATGCTCCCCTGCAGCCTGGAGAAGGCAGGGCTTCTTGTTCCCAGACATCTTCTTCAAAAGGGAGGAAAACCTCCTGCCTGCTCACTGCAAAGTGTATCTCTGACCCAGTGAAACCAGCAGAGGAAGCATCAAACCACACCCTGCAAAAAAACCAAACCCCTGTGAATGTGTACATCTGTATCTACAGACAGATGGCTCAGGGGGAATGGAGACTTTGTGGCTGAAGGCATCCAAAATCTCCCCTGTGGTTGTGGTGGTTGTGCCCAAGCCCAGCCTCTGGCCCTGCTCCATGGGCTGAGAGCCCACCCAGCCACAAAGGCCCCCCAGCTCACCAGCACCTGGGCTGCCAAAGCTGGCAATAGCCAAAAGCTGGCTTATGAAGGAGGGCTTTTAATTCCAGCCTAGTGTGCCTTGACTCAAAACTCACTTACAGTTCTTCCTTGGTCTAAATCCACCAAGAAAAGGAGATAGGTAGCAAGTGCACTGATGTACTCCTTTCCTTTCCCTTCCCTCCATCCCAGTGGTGAAGTTTTCCCCAGGAAGGGAGGAAAGGAGATTTTCTGGTGTCCCAAGGGGGTGGAGGGAGACTCACAGCCAGAATTTTTGTGTGGCCAGGCAGAATGACCCTCTACACCATGGTAAGTGGGACTCTTCCCCAGATGTGTTTGGCCACAATCCACCTTTACTGTTGAATCATCCTCACATCTCTGAAGATAAACTTTAAAAGAAGTATATTACAGGTCTTGGCATTTTCCAGTCCTTAGGAAAAACTTGTTGATTTGCTTTTCTTACCAAAAAAAAAAAAATGCAACTCAAAACCACCTATTACAAGCTAATTTAACCCACAGCATTCCTACAGCCTGGTGTCTTTCTGATAACACGGTGTGAGGGTTTGGGTGGATTTGTTTTTCTCATGTTTACTTTAAATCAAGTCAGTCTGTTTTTCTCTTTCGCTTCTGCTGTTTGTTGATGTGTGAGGCAGCGTTTTTGCTCAAGTGCCCATGACTCACAGCAGGAGCTACCACTTACAGCAAAAACCACCTGGGACTCTCCCTTGCTGCCCCCACCTCTCCTCTGCCCACAGCCCCTCCTAGCTCCAGCTCACCCCTTGGGGTTGAGGTGATGTTCCTGCTGAGTTGCCTTGTGCTGGTTAGTGGGACTTTGCACTCCCTGCACCAAAATTGTGTTTGAAGCTCAATTTCCATGCTTGGCTTGAAGCAGACGAATTGTCCTCGGTGGGAGAGCAACCAGTGTGGGTGACACCCCTCAGGTTGATTGCTCTGAACCTCCTTCCCTGCTCAGAGGCTGCCTTGGGGAGGGGGTGGCTTTGGCTGCCAGCAGGGACCTGCCCCAGGACCTGCCTCCGTGGGGTGGGTACCCAGGGCGGGGGGAAGAGGAAACAGAGGTTCTTGGAAGGCACCGATGAGGCTGAAATTAAAAATGGCAAGGAAAAGGAAGAAAGGGAAACCAAAGTAGAAATTCAGACACTCTCTGGAGCTGGGGGAAGGAGTCAGTCTGTTACTCAGCTTCTACTCTGCTGCTGTTAAGCTCTGCCCACTGAACGAGTCCAATTAGTAATTATCAGTATATGCCAGCTGTTATTTCAGTCCTAGCAACATCTGCATTTACGGAACATCTGTTTTTTTCTGTGAAGCTGCAAGTGCTATGGTTAACATGCTGGTATTTAATGTTTTTGGTTTGTTGGTTTGTTTTTTAATCTTCAACCTGTTCTGTAGTGCCATGCTAGCAGTACACATGAAAATGAAACTTAGCCGTTCAAAATTACTATAAATTATTGAACTTCTCCTTTCCACGTTTTTCCCCAGCCTCAGAGCCCTGCCTCATGCTGCTTCATTGTACTCACTCAAAATAAATCAAATAGAAGTTGCAACATCTTAGCACATTTCACATAAGGCTATTCCTGGCACATGCTAAAAAACATCTATTTTAATGGGACTAGAGGGGGGTGGGTAAAACATTTAGCCGGTTGTTAGGAGGAGGTGCCTGTCTGTATCAGTAGCAACTGAAGCATCTCTACAAGAGGAAAAAAAAAGAAGAAACTTCCTGAGAGAGAGATGCTATTGAGTTTTTGAGGCTTTTGGATCTCAGGGCATCTTCTATTTTATTTATAGCTCCTCTGTGACTAAATACTATTTTTCAATTACTATATTATATTTTTTTCAGTTGAGGTTCTTATCCTTTCTTCGAAGCAATGTGACCACATAGTAAACTGTTTTTGAGGAGTGTTTGCTGTTTGAGGTTACAAGATGAAACCACAGAGTTCCTTATCTTGTCTTTCTGCATCTGTTTTTACATGAGCTAGCAGAGCAAAAGAACAAAGCAGTAACAACCGAAAACTCCTTTTTCCCCTCTCCCCACCCATATTTTTTAAGCCACGGGAGAGGTCTCCTGTAGGATCCAGCTGCCGGCTCCCTTTGGGTTTTTTTTGTCTGCAGAGCAGGTATGAACATATTTCTGAAGAGTGGGCAGCGAGGGAAAGCAGGAAGGTGGAAAGCAGTCACCAGCCTCGTGTGGTTCCCCCTGAAACTTGTGTTTGTGCCTTAGGAAACAGCTCTGGAAAGAGCAATAAAGTTTGTTTTGCTACCTTTCCTCCCCAAATTTTCAGCGCTCAATATTTAATGGCTACTAAGTCTTGATAGAAAACATGCCTGGACATGAAAGCTGGTGGGAGTTTTGCGGGGTGCTTGGGATCCTGGGCAGCAGTGCAGGGGGTTTGGTGGGCTGTTTTCCTGAAGGTTGTTACCTGGTATTGGGAGGGCAGCGACTGTCACTGCTGCCATCTGGAATAGCTTTAATCACTCTCAAGGGAAGACTTTTAGGTGAGCCCCGGTCACAAAATCTGCTC
This sequence comes from Cyanoderma ruficeps, assembly GCA_008694505.1. Classification (NCBI taxonomy): domain Eukaryota; kingdom Metazoa; phylum Chordata; class Aves; order Passeriformes; family Timaliidae; genus Cyanoderma; species Cyanoderma ruficeps. The sequence goes on along the minus strand of VZDJ01006585.1, from coordinate 4,275,154 downwards.
CTGTACTTATAGTCATAGGTTACAAGTTCATTAGAGACTTCTAATAGGGATAAATTGGGCCACCTTTCCAGGCAGGGATGTGGGGTTTTGGGGGGCTGGAGCTTCTGGTCCCTGAGCTGTGCTGTGCTCTGCTGGTACCTAGAGGCCTTTCCAACCCGCCCAAGCTTCCACAAACCTTGATTTGCTTTCAAATGCATGTTTTACACGTTCCAGTGATCACACTGGATATACCCCAACATAACATTTCTACACAAGTGTGCTGGTACAAATCACTGTGTAAGGCTATCTCTTTGCAAGGGTTCAGCAAAGTCTGACCAAGTTGGGATAGTTACTTAGTCCTGAGCTTTAAGAACAGCCATACTTGGACTGCTGTGGCTTTTTGATCCTGTGATGTGTAACTAAGAGGGAGATGATTAAAAAATCCCTGTTATAAACAGCCTCTTATGCATATGTCTTAAGTTATCATAATCTCCACACTGTTGGTCCATGTCACAATGAGGTGCCCAGCCACTTCAAGGATCCTTGGGCAGACAGCACAAAGCTGCCTCCGGTGCTCTCTCCCCACATGTCCATCACACTAAACCAGCCCTGTAGGAAAACCCAGAGCACCTGAAGCCCTGGGATGCCAAGGAGGAGGAGGAGGCAGTGGAGGAAGCAGTGAACACAGGAGCTCAAGCGTGTTCTGACCGAGACCAAATCAACAGCGCACCTCTGACTAGGTAGCCTCCTCTCCTAAGCTCATGGCTGGATTTGGGAGACAACACAATTTTTCTAGCAGTAAATGACCTCCTCAATCAACAGATTGATTTCTGAGCAAAAACATTTGTAGTATCGAACTGTGAGGGACATTTGCGCACAGCCTCCAGCAAAGCACATGGAAATTTTGCTTGACAAACAGAATTAGTGTCATTATCTAGAGACCCATCTTGAAAACACAGCACTGATAATGACATAGGTTTAGTGCTGTCTCTTGGAAGCTCTAACTTTCTTCTTGAATAAGATGGCTGGGGGAGCTGGGTTTAGACAAACATTTCCTGCTGGCAGAAGCCATTTCTGAATCACTTGTCAAGCTCCATGTAAGTCCAGGAGGCTCCACCCCAGCGGGTGACTTTTCACTGCTTAGCGCTTATCTCAAAGTCTAACCTGAGCCCTGCTCCTCCTTCAAGCTTCAAGCCATTGCTCCTAAACTGCCACCTTCAACAGTAGAGCAGCAGCTGACTTTTGTTTCTGTTGGTATATGTCACTGAAAGCTATTTCCCAGCCTCTTCCTGTTCACTTCTTCCCAGGGAGGACCCTAAGTGATCCCAGAGGTTACATGCACAGGCCTGTATCTTTTATGTATTAGAGCTGGTTCTTACAGGCCTTTTCTAAATACCAAAGGTGGAAAACACACGCTGCATCTCAGGCTGCCTGACTAGATGATTCATGAACTTTGTGGCTTTTACCCATAAACCCTTTTTTACAGAATGATAGCATGGTTTGGGTTGGAAGGGGCTTTTAAAGATCACCTCATTCCAACCTTCCTGCCATGGGTAGGGACACTTTTCACTAGATCAGGCTGTTCAGAGCCCCATCCAACCTGGCCTTGAACACTTCCAGGGATGGGGTATCCACTGTTTCTCTGAGCACTCTGTGCCAGTGCCACACTACGCTCACAAAAAATAATTTCTTCCTAATACCTAAAATAAATCCACCCTCTCTCAGTTTAAAGCCTTGGCCCCTTGTCCTATCACTACATATCCTTCTAAAAAAATCCTCTCTAACATTCTTGTAGCTTTCTTTTCCTATGGGACTAGCCATCAGTTCTCTTCCCAGTGCTTTTTCCACACTACCATAGCATTTCACCTAACATCCTCTTCTCTGGTAACTGTTCCCCATCCCATCCCCCTGGAGCTGGGTTCACAGCCCCAGGGTCCCATCAGGCAGGAATTTGTTACACCCAGCCCAGAAAGGTGAGGGTGTAACAGGTTCTTGTTCTCTTAGGGTGGATTAGAGTGAAAGGACATTGGATCTTGATCCACTGATCAGATCAACAGTCTTGATCTGTTGGGGATGGAGAAAAAAGCCCGTAAACCACAAAGTCTAATGGGTTCAAACACACTGGAGAGCTTTCAGTCCTCTGGTCGAAAGCCTCAGGAATGAGTCTGAAGGGCACTTTGGGGATCTTTGATGGTTTATGACACCTTCTGAGCCATGACAGCTGCTTCTCACATCAGCGCGGTTGAGCAGGAATGCCCCATCAGGAGGGATGAAAACCCTCAGGACCTTTCCCAGGAGGAGGTGTGGGGGGAGTTTTACAATGGAGTGACTTATGTAAGGGAGGGTAATTCGCATGATGAAAAGCACCATCCCGCCTCACAGGACCTCACTCTTATCGGCCTCAAAGCCCAGTTTGTAGCCTCTGTTTTATGCAGACCAGAGGTTTGCCATTACCAAGCCTAAAACCTCCCCTCCCTCCCCTCGGGTGGTGCAAAGCACCCTGCTGCCTCCACAAATGGGCCATTGTTTTGAGTCATTAACCATTAACATTTCAGTCTCTCGAGGGCTGGTTGATGGCAGGACATGATGGTATGGCCTTCCCACCAGACATGAGTGGTAACCTTCCCCCGTGGGCACTCCTGACACAGCCTGTCACACCTGAAAGATATCTTCTTCAAAACTACTTCATCTCCTACAACTGAGAGGATTCGCTCTTTACGGGTTTTTGTGTGTGTGTGTGTTGCTCCTGATTCCTGTTGCGTGAAGAGAGAAATTGACAGGTCTTGCAGGAGGCAGACCAAGCTCACTTTTCTCCCTGCTTCACCGTCAGTGACTGGGGGCGGAGCGGACAGAATTGCTTTTGCCAGTCCCAGGGGACGTTTCCCCATCTAGCCCCATCCACATCCCTGCTGTACCTCTCCAAAGGCACCCAAAATCGGTGCTGGTCGTAGGCCCACATGCAGAGGTGAGCTCAATGCTCTGGCCTTGCCAGAGGTAGAAAGCATCCCTCTACGTGTCCTCTTTGCCTTGACCCATTTCACTCCCTTTCTCTGCTTTACTTCCTGTGACAAATTTGCTGTGCCTGGTCTGTGGAAAGCAGCTGGAAGAGTTTCATGCCAGCACTGTTTTTCTCCTTTATACCGCTCAGCAGGCTTGGATCCATTCAAATGTCCCTTTATTTCTTTATTTTTTTCATCTTTTCAGTGCAGCTTCCTACAACTTCAGCTTTTTGGCTGACTTGAGGCTTGAAATCCGTCTTTCCTCTTCCCTGTGCTTCCTCCTTCAGTAACCTTTCATGTGCCATGGCCTTGCTTTCCACAGGCATGTGGAGGTCTGGTGTGAATACCAGAGTGGAGAGCTGCTGGCACCCAACAGAGCCACATATAAGGAAAGTCATGGTGAAAAGTTTTCAGGACACACTGCAAGCTGTGCTGGCTCCATCCTGCAGACAGATAAGACAGGTAGCTGCCCAGCCCCTTAGCACACAGGAGGACTGCAGGCTCAGACAGGCCCTCAGGGACAGTCAGGAAGCAGAGTCATTCCAGGTCACAGCTGCCTCTCCTGACAGCACAGCTGTGCCTCGGGCTTGAACACCCCCAGTTTTGATGGCACAAATGCAAACATATTTCTGGCCATCTCGTGTCTTCTGAGGACTTGCCGCAGTCTGATGCAGGAAGACCAGCAGTCAGCTGCTCTTCCATTTGGCAGATGCCTGTGCAGCTGGAAGACACCATGGATGTCCCACCAGCAGCCAGCCAGGCTGGTGGCAGCTGCAAGTTCAGCTGTTGCTCTACGGTTGGACAAGATGATCTTTTCCAACCTAAATGATCCTACGATCAGCAGTGATGTTCACAGTATTGGATAACAGTTAAAGCAGGGCTGGATGAGTTATCAGAGGGGAATGAGAACCCTCACTGGGCTTCTGCCAGCTTCCCTAACCAAGGACCTGCAACACAAAAGGACATTTTTGTTTTATACTGATTTTAACCATATTGGTAAGCCAGCCTGAAGCTGGTGTGATTTTACTCTGCTCTTGCCAGGGAGCATTTGTGTGATGACTGTGTGTGTTTATTTCTGGATGTTGTTCACTGTGTGCACACTATCATATGATTCTGTTTGATGCTGGAATTTTTTTTTTTTTTTTAATATGCTTTAGTATGGTGTGATGCTGGCACCCAGTTCCCAAAGAGCTGGAGTCAGACGTGGAGCTCAGCACACTGTTTCCTGGAACAGATCCCCAAGTACCACAGACAACTGTCTCAAGTTTATGCTCCAGATCAGGCAGCTCTTTTGGGTTTTACTTTTGTTTAAGAAACACATTTGCCAAGAATGGGCATATTTGCTGATCTGGAATTTTTTCTTGGACATTAAACGAGCCAATGGCAACAACGCAGCAGTCATCCTTGTCACATGGGTCAACCTTATCTCTCTTTTTAAACAAGTTAGGCATCTCCAGCCTCACAGCCCTGCCAGCTCCATTCCCGCATCCCAGCAACAGAGTACAGGGCAGACTCAGTACCTGGCAAACCCAGCCTGGTCAAAAACAAACGACAAAGGAAAATACCCTTCCAAAAAAAGGTCACTTTCTCTTAAATGTTCTTTCCTGCTTTTTGTCTATGGTTAAGGGTTTTTTCCATATGATTTCGTGGCTTTTCATTTGTCCTGCATATTATATAGGCAAACCTTATTTTTTTTTAATCTGTTTCATTTTAAAACTATTAAAATCATCTGCCACTTAGTAAACACTAACATACTTTCTTTTCTAGATCAAAGCATCTCCTGTCTGTGTTGTAATGGAAGTTTGACATTATTTTTTTTACAAGACAGGCAGGAGAGACTTTGATCAGGTGCCAAACTGTTTCACTACAACAAACAGGCAACACTCTGAGCTAGAAATGATAAGATGTTATTATGCGCCGTGATGATTTCATGACATGTCAGCCATGATGTTAAAAAAACCCTACAGAACATATACCTTTAAAAATTGTGAAATTCTAGTTTTTCCAAAATGAACAACTTATGAATTGAAAGCATTCCTATATTTTTCCTCCAGAGATTTATGACCATTTTGTAGCTTTTTTGGCTATTTATTTGTAATTATTTTAGTTTTGATCAGTATCTTCTGTCAAAAACACTTCATTGAAAAAATTCTGATGGGTTCAACTTAAAAAGCTTTTTTTAAAAACCCTTTTTATAGACAAGATATTGTTGTCCCAGTCAGAGAACAAAGGAATCACCTGCCAGCTTTTTTGTCATTCCTAAATAAATTAATTGCTTGAGGATTATTTAATCCATGTTTCTCAAATGCATTCCTCTGCTAGCCCCTCATACATGTTTGCCATTTATCCTGGGGTGCAGGATGACTCCACAGGGAGCCCGTGGCTTTCCAATAACATAAATACTGCAGCTACACACTGTGGAAAAATAAACAAACAAAACCATGCACATTGTAATTTCTGTCTTAATTTGCATTCTGAAAAGAAGATGAGCTCTTCCATAGTCACCTGTGCCAAGCACATGGACACCACAGACAGGCTGGGTCCCTGAACACAGGAGCTGCAGGTGGAGCAGGTAAAGTCAACCAGACTCTCTTCCTCTCCCTAAAGGCAGGTTTTTTCCTGCTTTGTCAGCGGAAGCTATTCCAGCTTTCCATGTGGGCAGTCACAGCTGAGGAAGGGTTGGTTATCTCTGATGGACACAGCAGCTGGAGAAGGTGTCTGCAACCCAGGATAACTGGTAGTAGAAGGGAAGCAGCGTGCACAAGGTCTCACCAGTGGGAAAAGATGGGCACTCCTCCTCATCTGCAAGTTGCAAAATATTTCACCACAAATGAGGTGAGAAACTTCATGGGCTGAGACAAAATTTGCATCAAAGGAAAGTCTGATTGGGTATTTGGAGAAAAACCCAAACAACATCGGAAGAGTGTCCCCAGAAGGGTTGTGGATTTTTTGTCCTTGGAGATTTCCAAAACTCAGATGAACACAGTCCTGAGTGATCTGCCCTCATGCTGAAATTAGCCCTGCTTTGAGTGAGAAGTTGGAGCACCTGGCCTTCCCAGGTCCCTTAAAGATTCACTTATTCTACATCTACATCTACGCTACTATGCCCCTGCAATCATGTAATGAATCCCAGGCCAGGAGATAGGAAGTCTCAGGTTTGCCCAAGCATGATCTTGTATCCTTACCCACAGCAGCAACAACATTTGCTGTGCTGGTGGTGCAGGTCATCATCTCCTGTTCTAGGCGTGTGCCACCACAGGCACAGCACCCAACCTTTCTAGGAGAAGGTCCTTGGCTTCCCGAATAAATGCATTTCAAGCCTGCATTTGAACCAGTCTGGGGTTGAAGGACTCGTATCACACCATCCCAGGTCAGGCAGAGACCCAAGGCAGCACCAGTCCGGGGGCATTTTGGCACAGCGAGTTGTTTGTCCAACACAACCACACACTGGTGCGGCGTCAACACATGGAGCGTGTCTGAGCACAGCCCAGGCACTGCACACCAGGGTTCTGTGTCAGTATGTGCAGCATAAACAGGCACCAAGCACAGGTCACTTCATGTTTGGGTCTGCTTTATCCCCTGATGCTTCAGGTCAGCAGGTGTCACAGCCTGGGAAATGACTTCCCAGCATCAGTGGAACAAAGGCTGCTCAAGAAACAATTAAGCCTTAGATCAGCCTCTCATCTTTTAAAAGCAAGTTGTTTAAAGCCAAAAGCCATAGGATTGTGTACATTTGTCATTTCAACCCAGCAGTATTTTAATGTGCAATAAATCATTATTCACAGAATGACAGAATATGCTGAGTTGGAAGGAACCCCCAAGGATCACTGAGTCCAACTCCTGGCCCAGCACAGCACCATCCCCAAGAAGCACACCATGTGCCTGAGAGCATTGTCCAAAAATGAGCATGTCCAAAACTTCTTGAGCTCTGTCAGGCTGGTGCTGTGATCACTTTCCTGGGGAGGCTGTTCCAGTGCCCAACTACCCTCTGGCTGAAGAGCCTTTTCCTGATATCCAACCTGAACCTCCCCTGACACAGCTTCAGGCCATTCCCTTGGGTCCTGTCACTGGGCACCACAGAGAACAGATCAGTGCCTGCCCCTCCTCTTCCCCTCACAAGGAACTTGGAGACTGCAAGGTCTCCCCTCAGTCTCCTCTAGGGGGAACAGACCAAGTGACTTCAGCTGCTTCTCATATGGCTTCTTCTCCAGGCCCTTAAAACCAGAGCCTGGGAAACCAGAGGTTTGGGCTGGGCATTGCAAACCAACCAGAGGCAATGCTATTATTCTGTGATTCCAATTTTTCAAACAACTCTCCTGTCCTTTGCTATGCCCCTGATGAAGTTCTGAAAGGATGACATGTAGTAGACTGGAGATGGGTGGGACCATTACTGCCACTGGTTATTTTTGCTGGAAATGGCTGTTTCTAATTTTCAGTCTTGTTGACTTAGCCAGCAGTTTCTGGAAAACAGAAAAGTCAGTGCTTTCTCTTGACCCTTGAAAACACAACCTAAGCTTTAGGAAACCTGTTGTTGGAGAGTTTCTGGATCCGCAGACCTGCCCTCACGGTTGAGGCCACTAAGAAAGCACTGCTGGCTGTAGGGTGGCCGCACCCCCGGGGCACTGAAGGACATTAGCCCTGCAAGAATTCCAGGGGAGCAATCTTCTACAAAACAGTTGGTGCCAAACACTGCCCAGGTTGTAGAGCTATAATAAAAGCCCTGCAGATTCTTTTGGGGTGAGTGAATGAACACCTCTGCTTTTTCAAAGTGCTACTTTGAAAAGGCTCAGTAGAGCTGTGGCATTCTATAACCCTAAACTGAGCACTGTTTCTCCTCACCCATCTGCACAGCTGAAAGAGAGTGGCCCCTTGCCTTCCCCATTTTTGTAAACAAGGCTGCAACCTTTATTCCTGCCTTGAGGAATAGATTGAATTGCTTTTGATGATCCAGAACAATGTCATCCTTTATTCACTCTTCAAAAGCAATTAGTATTTCAGCTTGATTATTTGCAGATAGTATGAGTCACCAGATAAAACACAGTGAATACAAAATGCTCCTTGGGAGGGAAGGAGATAAATGGTATTTAAGGTTAAAAATCCAGCATATGCTTAAATATCACAAAACTGTCACACATCAAGGAAAAAAAGATCAGTCCCACTGTGTGAAACAGAAAGATTCTGTGTTTGATTAACCCCAAACCGTTTCTTAATTAATTTGTTGCAGGATCAGGACACCATGACACCAAAGGCAGATTGTGTCACTGTCACAGCACAGGAACAAGTTTGGTCCAATATGATTTCAGAGTTGTCAAACTATCCAAAATTTCAGGCCAAAAATGTCATTTAATCTTAAAAAAAAAAAAAAAGATTTTTTTCCTCTTATTTCTTTTCTGATTTCTAGCTTAGTGTATTGCAGCTCGTTGATATTTTCAGCTCTTTTACCCAGAAACCCAAGGCTAGAAGCTGACTCATTCTTAATAGAAGGTACAAGCCTCACAGGAGCAGCATTATTTCAGGAACTCACATTTTAATGGGAACATCAAATCTATCTGGCATTGTGATAAGGTCATCAGAAATTAGCAATACTGAAGGTTTATCCTGGGTTAGCTTCTAACATAGATGATAGGTGATATATCTTTTCTCTGTACTGATGTTGCCCAGTAGCTTAATTGGCAAACTTTGAAGTATATATAGAAATGAAGTTTGGTGAAAATTTAGACCAAAAATAAAGTTTGCTTTTCTTTTCTCTTTTTCTCAAAAGAAAATTAATGTCTGAGAGTTTTCATATACAACATCTCAAAAGGGTGTTTTTTCATTTCAACCTTTCCCCAGATTGGTTGGTCTTTCAGGAGCTGAAACAGCCATGAACTGCCAGGCTTTGCTGGAAGGATTCTTTTTTCCCCCTGGGATGTACATCTCTGTCTGCAGAACTGCTGTAGCCTTCTACAGAGTGTTTTATATTTTCATTAGCTTTTTAACATTGATAAAAGAACTTTTTCCTCTCTAAATTACTAACAACTAATACCGGTAACTTTCACATCCCCAAAAGGAATCTTTTTTAAATAAAGGGGTGCTCGCCACTGAAACAGTGTGGTGAAATGCAAAGAGAATTGTGGTACAAGTTAATTTTACCTCTAGATTGCCTATGAGCAGCCATGTTGGGATGAAATTAGAAAATCCATGGAAAGTGGAAGTGTTTTCCCCTGGGCTACAGGGTACAGAGGTGCAGCCCTCTCCTTGCCAAACACGCCTCACCAGTGGCTGGGGGTATAACCCTCTCCAGGAGCTCCTTTGAGAGAAGGGTGGGTGGGCAGTGGCCAGCTGAAAGCTCCTGTATCACCTGTAAGACAGGCCTTCCACCTCCTGATCCAACAGGCTTAGCATAGATGGCCTGGGGGGTCTAGGCACATGCATGTGTTCTGCCAAAATCCTCATTGTCCAGAAGCAAGTTAAAACACTGCAGGCTTTGAGGATGCTCCAGTACAAAAGCAGCCCCAAACTTCCTCACTGTCAACTCTTTAAAACAGAAAGGGACCCCTGCTAGACTAATTCCTTCCCCTGGACGTTTTCACTTGATTTATTAAAAATAAACTAAGAACAATACTATAAAAGGCAGATGGAGAAAGCCCATGGCTTCAGGCTTCTCACCAAGGCTTTGCTAAGCCCTATACTCAGGGGACAGACAGGTACAGGACTGACCAATCTGCTACACTAAGCTGCATTGTTCTGATCCCCATTCAATTTTCTCCCATCCCAGTTAAATGTTCTTTTCCCCTCTATCAATTGGGGGCCACTTCTCCCCGAAGGCAGAGGAGCTTACAGCAAGCTGCAAACCAAATCCAGTCTTCATGCTTACCTTCACTTTTCATTTCTCCTCAGATCCGGGGTTTTCATCAACTATATCTTTTCTACAAAGAAACCCTCCTGGCTTCTTTCACTTGTGATTTTGCAAGTCTTTATAATCAGTTCTTACAAATGCTTTAAGCAAGACCACTGAAGCACTTTATAACATCCTTCTGGAGCATTTATAAACAAGGCTGTGGTTCATGTCAGGGACTAGCCTGACATCACTTAGAGACCAACATTTACCTCTAGGGTCATGGAAATATTTCCAAAGAGCTGTTCCTTGCAGGAGTTCAGTGGTCTGGCCTGCCCAGATGTTTGGTTCTCACCTCAGTCACCTCACAGGGTCACTGCAAGCAGGAATGGTGGCCCTGGAGCAGCTGGCACCAGGGAACATCCCACTTACAGCACCAGAGACTGAATTAAGTCAGTGAAAAAGCCCAACTTCTTTTGGTATGGATATTCCTATAAATTCATCATGCTTTCATGTCTATGCAAAAAATGCAATAAGTTACCCCTGGAGCACCTTTGGAACTAATTAATGTCCTACCTCCCATGGCAGAATGATTCTACTCTGCAGCAACCACCTTCAGTACATTATTAAAGCAGGTTTCATGGCTCCTCAGTAGTGCCAAGTTCCCAGCTTCTCTCCGGCTTTGCAAGGAAGAGGAAATGAGCTCCTACAAGCCTCCTGTGGGGAATGAGTCCTGGTTTGAAGCACCTGTAAGCGGGGCCAGCAGGGCAGGAGGGGGGTGAAGTGCAAAGCACCCCAGGCTGCAGCCCCAGTGAGCCCATGGAGGGCACTCTGTTCTGGCAGCGGCTGGTTTCACAGAGATCATGAGTTTAAGCACAGATCTAATTGAATTGCAGATGTCTTTTCTGATGGCTATCTGCTAGCAAAGCTTCAATTAAAGCAGGAGCAAAGAGGCAGAACGGGGAGGTTCTCAGTAATAAAACTAATGGAAGGAAGAGTGGCTATTTACAGCAACCTCCACAGAGAGCATAATGCAAGTAGATCCTTTCAACGAGGTCTTTTTGAGGGGGTGTTGGGGGAGAGATCTGAAACCTCAGCACAGACACCCTGCTTCCAAATCCTAGAGATCCTGAGTGTATGTTGGACTGAAAAACAGCTAATAGTAATTTAAATAATACACAAATAAGCTCATCTCTATTGCTTCCAGTACTCCCTGATGAACAACTTCATTTGCTTTCCATTCTGAAGGCCACTGAGGTTTGTTCTTCTTCATTTTGATTTTAAAGGCTGGAAAGTTTTATTCACTGTCATTTTGTTACCTCCAGGATTAAGGTGGATTTGCCCTGAGCTTGCACTTGCCAGCTCAAAACCTCTTGTCATTTTACAGTGCCTTTAGAGCTCCAAAGAGGGAGAACTTTAACAGAGCTCTCAGTGCACCCAAACTACAAGACCATCAATTGGAGTGTTATGACCTTTATTTTTATTTTTGCCTGTAGCTGCTTTCTCGTGATGACTTAAACCACATCCAGTGTGAATTACCACATACACATTGCTGGGAACCACCCCCACCCAACGCAGCTGAAGAATCCAAGTTAAGTTTCAAGATGGCCTGAGAATCTGGTTTAGCTCAGGAAAAAGGTTTTTGAGAACTGTTTTCCCTTTCCTCACACGATTGTTACTCTGTACCCAAATTCCTGTTGTGCACAGTTCGGAGGCCTCTTGGCCATGTCCTACCCAAACTCTCTTGCTTCTTGGCGCAGCACAACTCTCCTGGGGGCATCTCAATGGACAATCACCCCCTGGGATTCAGGTTCAAGGAAAATAATCAGAGTTTTGCTCATTTTCCCTTTTGAACTGCTGCCCTTTTCCGACATATTTACAATGTAAGGAAGTCAGTTTATTCATGGTTTGGCTTTTAACTTCATTGTTGAGCTTGGCTTTGCTCCTGTTGGAAATTGGACCCCAGTTGAGGAGGGCAGTTGCCAGTGTCTGCTGGAAACTCCTTGCCTGGGATTTTCAAGCAGGCTCTTTGTTGACCTAGCTCAGCACATACTAAATAAATGCAGTCAGAAGAGTCTGCTTACTCATCGCAGGAAAAGGACTGGCCCAGTGGCAGGAGTTTTTCAGAATATGCCCAAACATTTCAAACACCTAAGTTCACTCCAGACTCCTCAGGAGGCCCCTCCAGCAGCCATCCTCCATTTAATTTCATACATCTGAAGTAACACTGAACAGCAAAGGTTGGGATTGGGCTGATTTCCTTGAATTTCTAACTTCTTTCAGGTTTACTCCAGGAAAAAATTCACGAGGAAGTTAAAAAACATAATCCTAAAGAGAGAGGAGAACAGTGAGAAATAATGCATCATCTGTAAGATGTGACCTGTTACTAACGTGCTCAGGATGCTTAACAAGAGGTTTTGCAAATGGCACATATTCAATAAACAAGCATGTCTTCAGCCAGCAAGCTGCTATTTCTCCCTGCAAGGAATAAATAATAATTAAAATTCTTTGTATTGAGATTTGTAGCTACAAAAAAATCATGGGTGGTAATTCCCAAATAGCCTTGTGGGACTCTTTCTGCAGCTGAACCACAGGAAACTTCCTCCCAGGCATTGATTTATTCCATAAGAATTAGGGAGAGGCATCTCTAAGGCACTGCATTTACTCCCCTGCTGCTGGGAGATTTTGTCGGGGTGCTCTCTGGACAGTTTCTAGGCATGTTATTGAAGAATATTTCTCATTCCCTTCACAACAGTCAGTTGCTCACTCTCCCCACTGGGATGGGGTGGAGATTCAGAGAAGTGAGAAGGCTTATGTCAAGACAGTTTAGCAGGTAAAGAAAACGCTGTGCACACAAGCAAAGCACAACAGGAAATCCATTCATCCCTTCCCATGGGCAGGCAGGTGTTCAGCCACCCCCACAAAAGTAGGGCTCCATCACATGTAATGGTGACTTGGGAAGATGAATTCCATAATTCCAAACATATCCCTTCCTTTTTCTTCCCCGAACTTTATATGCTGAGTATGATGCCATATGGTCTGGGATATCCCTTTGGGGTCAGCTGTTCCAGCTGTGTCCCCTCCCAGCTACTTGCACACTCCCAGCCCTCTCACTGTTGGGGTGGGGTGAGAAGCAGAAAGGGCCCTGACCCTGCATCAGCCCTGCTCAGCTGTAACAAACACATCCCTGGGTTACCAACACTGTTCTCTGCACAAAACCAAACTATAGCCCCACACTAGCTCCTGTGATGAACCCTAGCTCAAACCAGCCCAAACCAGCATATTCTCCATTCCTGATTCCACACCATTTGCATCATGTTCAGGTCCCACACTATCCAGTACATCCTCATTATCCACCCCCACTGTCACCATCCTTTGATATAATAATACATAGGTATCGTTTCCTCAGTTTATGGATCATGCCTGGGAAATGTCTGTCAAGCATCCACAAACATCCACAAAATGGATCTGAGTTCATCCTCTGAGTTCATTTAGTTCATGACTTTAGTCAGGACAGGAGACCTGGTTGTGCTGTGTGGAGTTACTGTGCACCAAAGGCAGGTCAGGTCAGGCCACTGCTGCACTTGCACTGCTTCCTGTAAGGCTTGTCCTCCACTGGGTTTGGGTGATTCCTGCTGTAGTACTTCCTGTAACACGCAACTCAAATTCCACATTACAACAATTTCAAGATATTTCCATTATGATCTCCACCTCTGGTTCATTTGGAGCAGACCATGGGTTTTAAAATTGCAGCTAACTCTTCTGCTTGCCCTGCTCTGGCTTAGACTTTTCCAGACTGCAGTCCCTTAGGAGTGTACCTGCTCCAAGTGTAGCCTTATCTAAGAACCACAGACTCTTCAGGGCTCTACCTGCTGTAGCATGGACTTACCCACAGCCACAGTTGCTTTGAGGTAGACCAGTTTCAGCATGATCTTTTCCATGGGCCATAATGCCTTCAGAGATGTTCCTGCTCCAGCACGGGCTCACCCACAGCCAATCCCTTTGAAAGTAAACCTGCTCCAGCATGGCCTTACCCATGACTGCAGTTCCTCCAGGGGTGTATTTGCCCTCTCCTGGGCTCATCCACAGCCACACACTTTGGGGTACTCTTACATGACTTGAAGCACAGCCACTGATGTTTCAAGGTGTGCCTTCATGACTTACCCTTGGGCCACAATCCCTTCAGAGGTCCAGCTGCAGTGGCACAGACATAACCACAGGCACAGTTGCTGTGAGATGTGCCTGCTCTGGCATGGCCTTATCCAGGGCCACAGATGCCCCAGGGTGTCCAGCTCCCACATGGACTCACCCACAGATCACAGGCCCTTCCACTGGAGTTCACACTGGAGTTCCAGCCTGCCCAGAACAGCAGCAGCAGCAGCTCTGGCCATCTGCCAGCCTGACACATTGCCATGGCTGTTATCAAAATGTTCCCAGGCACCAGAGTAAGGTGATAAGCAGCACAGCAGTGCAGTGAGCAGCCGCTAATGAGCACTAGACTCAGGCAGGCAAGCCCCATGGCAAACAGGAGCCTGTCAATTAATAGCAAAACAGCAATAATAGCTATAAAATCAATCGAGCACATTCCAATTGCATCTGGTGGTACTTCAAGCCCCACAGCAGCCGACAAAAAGGACTGTTGTGGTTTAACCAGGCAGCTGCTAAGTGCCACAAGAGCCACTTGCTCTTATTTCTCTTTCCTTCCACAACAGTCACTTCCTTACTCCCTCTCACAGTGGGACAGGGGAGAGAATCTGAAAAGTGAGAAAACTCGTGTGTTGAGATAAAGACAGTTTAACAGAGAAGCAAAACAAGGAATCCATTTACCACTCCCTGTGAGCAGACAGATGTTCAGCCATCTCCAGGAAAGCAGGGTTCCAACCACGTGTAACAGTGATTGGGGAAGACAAACACCGTCATTCTGAACTTCCTCCCCTTCTTACCCCGCCTCTATACCCACTGAGCACAATATCTTACATTATAGGATACTCCTGTGGTCAGTTGGGGTCAGATGTCCAGGCTGTGTCCCCTCCCAGCTCCTTGTGCACTCCCAACCCTCTCTGGTGGAGTGGGGTGAGAGGCAGAAGAGGCCCTGACTCAGTGTCAGCCCTGCTCAGCTGTAACAAACACATCCCTGTGTTACTAACACTGTTTTGGTCACAAATCCAACCCACGACCCCATACCAGCTACTCTGAGGAATATTAGCTCTACCCCAGCTACAGCCAGCACTCTCAAGTACTTATAGAGACCTCAGAATCTGAACCGCCTAGACTTGCCTCAGAATTATTTGCCAAAAAAAGTATTGGGTTGAAAAAAAAAAAAAGCTGTAAGCAGAAAAAAGACCATCAACCTGGTCTCAGTGATAATTTACTTTGATCAGTTTATCATATTGCTGTTAAAAATAAAGCCACTGTGCAGCTAATTGAAAACAAGAAATTAAGGGACAAACAGCTTGGATATAGCCTGCAGAGTTACTGAATTTGAGATATGCAGAGAATATAAAAGATAGGTTACATTTAATATGACTTTCAGTGTGGATGGAAACAAAAGCATCTCAGAGTTTGTAGGAAGAAAAATTTTGGTGGAAAGAGACAACACTCTTGACCACTGATAACATTTGAGTTAAAGTTCTCTGAAAAATTATTTGTTCTAGAACAAAAGCAAAAATCAAAACAATTCATTCCAGAAGTATTACAACATAACTGACAAACATCTACTCTTTGTCTGGATTTCAAGCACAATTTTAGTCAATTTGAATCTGTTTCATGAAAAGGCCGCAGCTTTGACAGAACTATTACTAAAATCATCTCAGCAACAAAACACTGCTTGGCCTCATTTTAGCAATTAATAAACAGCTCCGAGAACCAGCTCCACAGTTGAGAACTAATCAGTACATAAATGATCAGATTTGCCAGCGTTGATTTGCCACTGTTTAGTACAGTGTACTAAAATTATTAATGCATTACCTAACCAAAATCCTGAAGCCTTCCAAATCCTTTATTAAAGAACAGTCTAAAACCCCCCAAACTTGAATTTAGAGTATGTTGATGCTGTTCTTCAAAGAAATAAACCCAGAGGTCAATTTCTTTTTTAAACAAAAAAAATCCCCAAAAATTCTTTGCAAATTTTGGTAACTGAAGCGGGTGAAAAAGCGGACCTGTGTAACTATATAAAGAAGTCAATTTTCTCAATGTTATGGCCTGGAAGCGCTAGAGACAGTCAGAATATAAATGCAACTGGAGACAATTAAGCCCTTTAAAAAGCACCAAAATTAGCATTCCTTTTGTCGGATCCAAATAATTCAAGTGTTGTTCTGCCACAAAGGGCATCAACAATTTCTAATTTTAGCGTAATCCATTAAAAAGAAAAATCCTGCATTTTCCTCTGGTGTTTTCTTGTTAAGAACACTCCTAAATTGTACACTGAAATCTCAACACCAGCTATGAATTCAAGTTCACACTCCCATGAAGACACTCACACAAGCACTTTAATATGGCAATCCCAATAAAGGCAATTCAACTACTTGTGATTCAGCTAAGCAGTGCCTGAACTGCTACATGCTAAGTATCCACCAAAAGCCAAAATTTAGCTATAAATCACACAAGAGTGACCCGTCCTGCCTTTGAACGCTCAGCTTTCTAGTTTCCTCTGCTACACTTGATTACTCCCAGTAAGAAGATGATCCACAAAAATAGTATCTCCTGATTTTCATTACATGGAGCAGGCAGTAATGACCCTATAAAAAAAACCTTTGTAATTAACCCTTCTATTTAAAGTCAAATTAATTTCTTGCATTCACATTTTAAGTCATTGCTGTAAAACTGCAAATTCCTTTGCTTCCCTGGTTGCAGTGTATCAGTCACACCTTCACTACTCATTCGCCCAGAAATTCGTAAGCTTAAATTCAGTTTTAAGCAGTATTACTAAAGAAGCATTTTTTCCAAACTTACACACGGAAGTGGAAATTATTCTCAACATTTTTCAGAAGTCAGAATTAATACTGTAATACAGGCTGACCTGGTGGAAGGGCTGTGAAGTGCTTACTGCCTTTGTCACCCCGTGTTAAGGGTGGGAACTGTGCCAGCATGGGATGACCAGTGCACAGACAAGGGCCGTTTGCCACTAGAAAACAACTTATATATTCATATATTACAGATTGTGGCCCTACAGTCGTGACCATATAGGACTGGACCAAACCCAGAATTTTGCTTAGTCAGGCACCCTATTCCCTTCTTCTCTGTTTAACTTCAGTATCTGCCTGTTTAAAAGAGATGTGGAAAGCAGGAGCTGCATTTTTAGCCGAAACTAAAGACCTGAAGCCAACAGGCAGCATATCTAGGCTTCCTGACCTCATCACCCGTGTAGAACTGCATTGCAACATCCTAAAGGCAGCTGTGGTTAACACCAGTACAAAATACGAACAGTGATTTATCAACATTGTATGCTTTATTGAAAGTTGANATTGTATGCATTATTGAAAGTAGACAAGTGCAACAGTTAAATACATTGACGTGTTACAACTGTAGAGAACATGCACAAAAACATATGCATACTACTATACAGATCATATGCAAAAAATCCATACTGGGAAATCCAATTTTTTTTCTTTAATTCTTTGCTAGCAGGGCTTGATAATTTTTGGAGTGGTTTTTCCCATCTTGAACCAAACTACAATGAACAATGATTTACTTCAAGATAATCAGCAGCCAGGGAACTTCAGAAGTTACACAAACAGCATTAATCTGCCAAATTCTGAACAGTTGCGTAGGTGCATTCTTATTTATGTAGCATAAAAAAAAAACTTTTCAAACTTCTTCAGATCAGCCAATGAAACAACTAAACTTCAATCTGTACAACCTAAATAGTTACAGTTTTCTATTTTACAAAGTAATTACACTAAATACACAAATATACAGTAGGCAAATAACCTTCATTGTAATTATCCTAAGAGCCAACAACTGTATTGTCACCTACCTGTTTTCTATATATAATACAGCTTTATGCACCTCTCCACTGCTTCGGAAAACGGTGCAAATATTTGCACTTAAGGTTTCAGGTGACAATTAAGTGTTAAACACTGAGATTACCTTTCTCCCTCTTCCTCTTAGATCCTATGCACCAGTCCACACTTTGGAACCCCAATTCACTACAAGCGGTTGAGCCATCACTTTTTACTCCAGTCTATTTCTTCACGTTTCCAAGCTTGAAAAGCACTTGTATCAGCTGTAGCACTGGATGAGTGGAAGATCTAAAAACAAACCAAACGAATTCAGGCATGCAGCTTCGATTCTCAGCCATTTGCAGAAGCTGCTCGAGTCCCCAGTGCACTTGTGCTAATTCTCTGGAAGAAGTTTATTTTATTCAACCAACCTAAGAACATAGACTCCTTCAAGCCAAAAGGGTAAGGGAGGTAACAGAGAGACAGATGAGCGTGTAATACAAGGGGGAGAAGACTCTCCTGATGTGTGCAAGGCATGGAGTCCTCAGTCTGGGTTGCAATGTGCATTGAAATGGATGAAGGGCGGCTGTGGCGGATTCCCGCTAGTCCTCCTCACTCTAGGCAGTCCAGAAGCCAGCGATCATGATGGCGATGACATCTTGGGCTATGCTGAAGGCCCTGAGCCCTGTGATGCCGGCTGAGCAGGCTGCTGTGTTGTCCCTTGTGACTGGGAAGAGGAAGGCGGAGAACCAGTCTGCAGCTGTGCTTGGAACTGGGCAAGCTGCTCGGGGCTGGCAAGTGTTTTTAGCAGAGTATTTTCTTGCTCCAGCTGCGAGTTCTTCTCTATCAGCTCTTTGATTTGCTCTTTGAGGACCTCCACTTCCTCCCTTACTGCGTACATCAAGTGACTCTTTACCAGATCCTGAAACGCAGACAAGAGTGCGTGCGTTAGGAAAGCAGCGCAGCGCCCGGCCGGGGCTGCCCGGCCGCCCCTCGGGAGAGGCAGCAGACAGACTCCGCTGTGCAGACCCCGGCCCGGGCAGCGCTGTCCCGGGTGCGCGGGCCCGGCCCGGGGCTGTCACGGCCGGCGCTCACGTGCGGCCCGGGCTGCACCGCGGCCCCGCCCCGCGCCAGGCCCCGCCCCCGCGCGCGCCGGCTGCAGCCAGTTCTGGGCGCAGGTTGCCGCATCTCCCTCCCTCCCGCCGTCCGCGCGCGGCCGCGGGTGGCGTCAGAGCGCGGCGCGGCCAATGGGCGGCCGAGTTATTTATAGCCGTGAGTTAAAGGCTCGGAGTTTGCCTAGCAACAGCCGGAGAGGCTCCCGGGAGAGCGGCTCCAGGCACCGCTCCAGTAACAAAGGGCGGCCGGGCCCCCGGCTCCGCGCCGGGCGGGGGCCGGGGCAGCGGCCGCCGCGGCCGCCGCGGCCCCCGAGGTGAAGCCGCCGGCTCCGGGCACCGCGGCGCTCAAGGGCGCAGCGGCGGGGGATGCCCCGGCTGCAGCCTGCGGGGGATGCGCTCGCCAGGCTCGCGCTCGCCTGAGCTTGGTGGAGAGTTCAAAAAATAAAATGCAAAGTACCCCAAAACGCCCCCTTCTCTGGGACTGCAAAACCCCACAAATACGCTCCGCTTTCTGCCCAGTAGCGCCCCTCCGCCGCCGCATGGAGCCGGATCAGTCGTGTGGGGAGGCAGGAGCCAAGAGCAATGCCGTCATTCCCTCCCCGGCATCAATACACGAACGTGCGCATTCCTCCCCGCGGGAACTCTTTGATCAATTAAAAATAACAAATAAAAAAAGCTCCCGAAACCGACCCCCGTGCCTCCCCTTCCGTCCCCGGCTCTGCTACCGAAACGCGTCCCCGCACAGGTTAACCATCGCCGCCGCATCCCCATATTGTTTACTGCTTCAAACACGAACAAGGTTTTATGCCCCGTCGGTACGTACCATCGCTTGCTCGATTTTGTTGTCGATAGCTACTACGCTTGCACCAGAGGAGCTGTAGGAGGAAAAGAGAAGAAAAAAACCATACATTAGCAGTGGCTGAATTATTTAAGAGACAAGAAAGGCGAGCATTAGTAGCCAGTTGGCTGAGAAAGTCATCCTCACGCTGCCCTGCCGCCACCTCACCAGGATGCTCTAATGCAGCAAAGCAACCTGCAAAGCCGCACCGAGCCCCCCGCCCGCAGCCTGACTAAATATCCCGACATTTTGCCCCCCAACAGACTACAAAGATGGAGCTCAATCGCAGGCTGCGGCAGAAGCGCTGGGCGCCGGGGAGGGCAGCAGCTCCGGGGGGAGAGGCGGGCGCCGGTGCTGCCGCTGCGGCTCCCCCGGACAAAGGAGCCAGCCCGGCGCTCACCTGCCCCGCTACCGCCGCGCCAGCAGAGCCGCTCGGACACAACACTTATTTACCTACTGTCGAGCCTCAGAGACGAGTTGTCGGTGCCCAGCAAGGACGATAGGAACGAAATCGAGAAGTGTCTTAGTTGATAAACTCCTAGATCCATTGCCACCGGTCTACAACATTGGGCATTCATGCAACCGCGGCCAGAAACGCTCCCCAGAAAAAAATAAAAAATCAGGTCTCGCTCCTCCCGGGGGCGTGTGTGCGTGCGGGGCTGCTCCGCCGGGCGAGGCGAGGCCGGGACCCTGCGGAACCCTGCGGGGCTGCGCTCGGCCGGCTCCGAGCGGGGCGAGCGCTCCGCCGCGCAGCACAAAACCCGGGCATCCCGGCCCCCCCCATCATTTATGCGCCGGCGCCGCCTCCCATTGGCTGCGCTGCCCAGGCCCCGCCCCGCCCCGCGCATCTCATTAGCGCCCCCCCCCCCGCCCGCCGCGCGCGGCCCGGGCCGGCGGCGCCCACGCGGGACGGTCCCGCACGCGCGGGGGAAGGAGGGGGGGGGGGGGGG
>VZDJ01006585.1:4165216-4254463 GCA_008694505.1 Cyanoderma ruficeps | reverse complement strand
TTAAAAAAATAATTAAAAAAAAAAAGGAAAAAAGAGAAAATAAAAATAATAATTAGCGGGCCCGGGGAGCGGCGGGGAAACCCCGCACAGCCCGGCGGGAGCGCGGGACTCGCCGAGGGGCCGCCCGTGGCCGCGCCGACACCGCCACCTATCGACGCGCGGCGGCGGGAAAGTCCCGGTGCCGGCTCCCACGGCTTATCCAGCGAGCCGCACCTCTCCGTCTCGGCCCCAAACCCGCACATTTCAGCCCGCAAAGCGGAGCCCGTACCCGGCAGCTCTGCTCGCTTCGCCCACGCCAAGCAGGAAAAGCAGGATACCCACACGCTGCAGATGAAACTCTTTCAGACACCTACGATCCCTCTTTATCGCTTACAAACACCTTTACAAGCCTATAAAGCCGTTTATGAAAAAAATATTGAGCCATCGATCGTCTACAAAAGCAAATACTGCACAAACCTGTGGATTTCTAGCAAGCCAGCTGATACTACTCTACAGTGACAGGGAAAATGCCTAGTCACTTATTTTTAACCTGCTCCATAAAGCACTTAAGTCTTAAAAGTTGCAGCACATGCATTAATAATTTAGGAAAAGATCCTTCTCCCACCTAAATGTGGTGTTTTTCTAAACAAATGTTATGCTCGCATGTGTCATGGAACACAGCAGCTACATTCAGTGCCTGCCCAAGTGATCTTCTCTACCAGTAACAGCTTCGAAAGAGAGCCGAGGCTGAACTAGACAACCACTAAACAGTCACAAGAAACAGCGAACCTCTACAACCGCTCTTTTCTAGACCCGCACTTTCAGCAGGGATTACATTACTTAAAGATGCAAAAAAATAAAAATCAAAAACATCTTCTATTCTCTACAGCAAATTTCTCCAAGAGCTACAAGGCACATACATCACAGGTGCTGCTCCCAGAGAAGCAGGAAAGCCAGGAGGCGCGGAATAATCATCTTAAAGCTAAATTTAGCATTTGCGTATCTGCATCATCCTTCTTAGTTTATTTATATTGTCCTAGACTACTATTCTTTCACTCAGTAATGCCAGCAGAGTAGTACAAACTAATCCTGTTCATAGGCAGGTCACATTTGAGAACAAGAATTCCTCACTGCCACTTTCCCGCTAGGGTTCACATCCCACAAGGGCAGAGCTCTCATCCCACCCTTTGGATATGTGGGGAATTTGCACGCGATAGCACCTAACAGGCTGAAAAATAGTTTTAGAAAAACCCTTCCCTGTACTTGCAAACGCGTGACAGCAAGTAAACTGCAGCAATGCATTGGAACATGTGCATGAGGCTGCAGCTTCCCCCTGCTGAGGGACAAGCACCGGGAACCACGTGCTGTCCATACACTTCCCACCTCGCTTTCTCCGCAGAGGTTACTCCCTGCACACGCTGGTGCTCATCGCGTTCAGTGATCAAGTGAGCCCTTTAATAGACAGTGCCAGCAGCACATCAGCTCTACTGGAATCTGTATCAACTCCCGTCCTTGACTTGATCTAAATTAATGTTTTATGACAGGTTGGGCTTCAAAATCAGTAATGTCTCAAATGACTCCCCCCCATGGCAGTTACTCAGCACAATTAATAAAATTGCAGTTGGACAAAAGCTCTGGGACAAACTCTGTCCGCCTTGTAGTTCTTTATCAGAAAAAGGGCAGAGTAGGTGTAAAAACAGATAAATCTTATCACTGCTAATCAGGCTCTTGTAAAAGAACTTGAAGATGGCAAACTCAGAGGCCTGGACAGACATATCATCAAAACTCCTGCTTTGCTGTTGCAGGACAGGAACCAGACAACTGTGTATAGTTTCATTCATACATGTAGAAATAAAGTAATGGATGCATTCCAAGATGGTTACTGGTTCTGCCATAACAACTGATAATTATCAAATGCCATTATTCCATTTACAACAGAAAAATTATAACATTCTCAAACTAAATTAACAACACTGCCATCATTAATCTATATTAATCTTCACAAAGAAGAGATAACACATATGATCCTAAATCAAATTCCCACTAAACTCATTAACCATCTTTCATTAACTTCAGTGGGCTTTTAACAAAATCTGTCATTTATTTTTAGATGCCTACAAGCAGAGTTGTGATTCAACAGAAAGCTGTCAGCTGCGTAAGTAGGACTGCATATTAATATGCATGTTCTGCTTTGCCCACTCTATAAAAAAGCAAACCATAAGTGTCCCTTTATGGCTGAGAAAGTGAATCATCTAGGAAATAAAAACCCCATGATACAAGTTACTTTACTCTCCAAAATTAGGGTGAAATTTTTTGGGAGGTGGGGACAGCACCGTATCTCCGATGTTCTCATTTCAATACCCCATCATCTGCCTGACAAGCACAGACACTGACCTCTAAGGAGTGAGGTTTTGCTGTTGCTTTTAACAAATATCTCATTTATGGAACAAAAAAAAGTACTTGGAAGATTTAAGGAAGATAGTTCTCCAAACTCAGTTTTCCACTAGAAGGGCGTCAAGATTACTGTTACTCAAAACCTTATAATTGATCACCTCTTTTAACACCTCATTATCAGATAATACACGATATTCAGCTCCTGAAACAGCTGAAATTCCTGGGAGTAGAGGTGAGAAAGGCTGCAGAATTCCTCAGTTTGGTTAAGGCCTAGGTCTGCACTGGGTTGGACAAAGTCATGCCCCTGTTAGCACACGCTTTGGAAGCCTGGGTACCTACAAAGTACCCCAGGCGTTCACAAACTGCATAAAGCAACAGAGAAAGACTCGAGACAGGTTCCTGAGAAATCAGCAGGGTAGAGTACCATACAGCAAACACGTAGCTCACCAGCATCTTTGATCCTCAAATAAACTGACTTCTTAAATTGAACATATATACCGCAGTCAAAGAATTTTTAGCACGTGTCACCTTTTGTAATATTTCAGCTTTTAAACACTGTTCCTACTACTAAATAATTTCCTCTTGTCTCAATTTATTCATGCTAAGCACTTGAAGAAAATGCTTTTCATCTTAAGCACATAATGAGGTAAACTACAGCACAGAATCATTTTGTCTCTATGCAAGTCTGGTTTGTCATATTTCTCTATATGTGTTAAAAAGTTCTTTAAACTTAAAACATTTACGTTTTAAGTACCTTGTCAGTGTATGTTCCCTTCAGATGACAACATTAAAAGCCCTCTATAAGCATCTTCTGAACATAAAATAAATATCATCTTTTGATAATATTACAAAGGTACCACACCAGAAACCACATAAGAAAAACAGCAATTGCTATCACAGCACACTTTCATCTTACGCAAAGACAGGCTCAGATCTTGTGAACTTCAACTACGGTTTTGAACTGCAAAATGCAAGTACTGAAGAGGTTAAAAATAAAATCTGCTATTTACTCCAAAAAAGGCTACAGTAATTAGATTCTACCTGACATCTGACTGTGCATTCCACTTGGCATCTAAAAATGGTGAATAAATGGCAGAGTACTATTCTGCCTCAGAATTCATAGATTCAAAATTCTTTGTGTACTGACAGCAACCCCCCCACCCCCCACCCCAGCACACAACTCTTGCAAAATTGCGCCAAGCGAATATCTGAGAGAGAAAGCTCTGGCTGTACTTGATATCAAGGACTAAAGATTTATTTGTGTCAATAGGCCATGATTTTTTTTCTTCATCTCAGTAAAGGTATATAACTGGAGAAGCTGTCCAATGAACTAACTTTCCCACAGTAAATCATAAATATTTTTAGCAGACTAAGGACCAAAAAATCAAACAAAATAAACCCACCCACACAAGCCCCATGTTCAGATAGCCTAAATAAAGATCACAAAATCTCATCCAACTTCCTTTTCCAGCTCGAAATTTTTAGCTAAGATCTTGATTTAAAGAAACCAAGCCACTAAGAACTTACTGCTCAGCTCCAAAAGACATATATTTTATTTCTAGATTGAATTCTGCTATTTCAATTTATGTACTTCTGCTAAATTGAAAAAGCTCTTTCTACAAACAGTACTCTCTCAGTTTTCCTAAATGTGAGCTTTCCCTCATCCACAGTAATGTTATTTGCATCTATAATTTAGTTTATTGGTTTGCTAGAAATTGGGGTTTAGTCCATGAAAAACAGATAAAAGGGAAAGCTATGCAAGATGCTAGTGAAATGAAGTGCTGTATTTGTAAATCTTTTTTTCTTTTTTCCAGATGTGCAAGCATAACTAAATAAATATTTAGTGGAAAGAATATACACACCCTACTGGGGCTCTGGAAATAACCAGTATCTCTGATCACAGTGCATACACAGAAGTATCATGCTGTGAGCTCTGCACAAGAGACAGAAGGCTGCATTTAAAGCAAGAAGATAACCATGTAAGATCAAAAAGAAAAACAAGGAGAGGTTCTCACTGGTTCCTCTGAGGATATCCTCTTTCTCTTTGACAGGCAACTAATTGCCAAGTCAATCCCAGTTATTTTTAATGAGAATTATAATGATTCTACCAATTTTAATGCTGACAAAACAAAACATACTGTCTATAATCAAGTACCTGCATATAGCCAAACAGAGAGATGACCCACTTGTTACCCATCAGAGAAAACTTTGCAGGGAAACAGGAGCCATCTTAAAGCCACTTCAATGCTTAGAGAGGGATGTATGGCATCCTCTTTCCTGAGATCATCCATAGATAACCATCTAGCAACACAGCTGAGATGAAGGTCTGTGTTCTGTACATATGCAATGAGTTTCAAAGTCCCCTCAGAGCCAGCTGAGGTCCATCATAACGCAAAACCTGAAATTACATCCAGATGCTACTCCACTTTAAAGAAGTTATACACTTGCAGTAACATGCAACTTGGGAATCACAGGCTTTCCTGATTTCAGAAACCTTTAAATGAGTAGTTGTGAATTATTTAACTTTACTACAGGTGAAAGGCCTCCTCCTCAGCATCCCATAAAGTGCCCTTGACCAAGGATGGCAAAGGAAAGAATCCACCAACATGTTAGCATCCTGAAAGTTTTAAGTGAGACATCTGAGCCAGGAATTGATTTTCTTTCCTCCAGAAAGCTGCACAGAACATCAGATTGCATGCTGACATTGTCCCCAGGATGGGGACGTGGGAAAGAAGTTTAGTGTCATAAAGCAGCATATAGAGAAGAGTGATAAAATGTTACAGCCTTTAAGTTTCACTACCCAAATTTATTTTTCCTTTATGTGAAATTTGGCTTCAGTAATTTTAGATTTAATGCATAGAAAGAGTGTTCAATTCCCTGGCCTTCTGTGTAGCTTTCATGTGTAAATACTTTTCTCAAAGGCAAGAACACCCCCAAAGTAAGAAACACACAAATATTTAATTCCAGTTATTCTAACTGCACAACAGATTTTTCAACCACATACTCTAAAATTAAATGAAGAGGAAAGGAAAGAGTCACCGCAGCATTTTAAGTTACACTTAACATAACAAACATGGCAAGTATAGGGAGTGTTTTGGCACACTGACATGACAAGCATTTGGAAAGATGAAACTCTCTGTATTAAAAGCCATCTCTGACCCAGGGGACAAACAGTCCAGGAGGGACAATGACTGACACCCACCCCAGGTTACCTTCAATAGTACACAGTGGGTTTAGCAATCAAATTAAAAACCAGCCAAATTAACCTGTAACTAAGAAGGGTCATCTTCTATTATTTTTCAACTTGTACTAATTTCTGTTTCCTTAAGGCTGCAGAACAGCCACACCAGGTCTCATGAAATGGGACGACTATATCTTGCTGAATACTGCTAATTGTGTAAAGGGGAGAGGAAGATCTGAAGGCCCTTCATTTCCCCTGTCCTCAGCCCCTTGTAAAGTTTACACCCATTATGCCTTTTTTTTTAAACTCCTTGATCCATTCCTTCCTTTTTCCCACCTTCTCCCGTTTCTAATTGTTACCCTTGAAACTATATTGAAAATCTTGGATCAACCAATAATTTAGTCATGCTTACAAAAGTATTTATATAGCATTAAATACATTTCCCACTGAATATTATACGCCCTCGATGGCCATTTTTTGGTGCAACACTTGAAATTAAGCCTGGATTTCCCACAGAAGCCTATCACATTAGAACCCAGCTCAGGGTTGCTAGGAACAAAGCCAAAACCTCTGCAATTAACTAGAGTTGTCCTATGGTCTTCAGGCAGCTGGGAATGAAGTTCCCTACCCCAACTTTTACAGAAATTATTAAGAACAGCGGATGAAAAGTACAGAAACAAAAATGTAAAGTCCTCAGTGTGGGAAAGGAGCACCCGGGATTCGGAATCCGAATCCGATCTGGCGTGAACGAGGATGAAAATGGGCCACTTCTCAGCTTTTGTGGTGGCAGATCCCTCGTTACCACCCTGCTGTGCAGAACCATTTTAAGGTCATTCTGTTAAACAGTAATAAACTCCCAACACTGCAACTTGTTTACACGGATAGAAGAATAAAGACAATAAAGCTTAGAGCTCAATGCCACTGTTTTTCCTCAGCAAGTATGTTAAGACAACAGACCTCTATCCAGTTGCCCATTCACACTCCCATTTACACTCCGTTTCAGTCTCTGCAATCACTAGCAAATGGCTTCACATGTATCAGCAGTATCAATGAACAATTAGGTAAATGACTTTCAGATTAACTCCCCTGGCTCCAATGCATGCATATTACACAGATCTGAAATACCGTATTCCCTTATCTCTGTGTGGTCAAAATACTCTACTCTAGAAATGCCACAATCCACAGTTTATCATAATTTGGTGACTTCCTAAGAAAATATAGGGAAAATTCAATAACTCCTGTACATGCAAGAAGAAATGTACCTTAACAGGCTGAATTTGCTGTAGCCTATTTAAAGGTATTTTTCTACCTGAATGGACACTTTCATTTATAGAAATCAAACCTCATGTACCTCCAACCAGTCAGGAAGCACAGGGATAATCTCCGCAAACAAGTAAGAATGTGACATGATTTACTGCACAGTGCAGTGTACCCCAAAATCTTACTTTCCTTTAACAGCCACTGAGTTGGGCATTTGTGGGATAATTTCCTGGCTAACCTGTACCTTCCCCCATGAACTTCCCCCCATCTGTGAAAACAAGCACGAGAGGAATTTGATGAATGCCCATGCT
The DNA here is from genome assembly GCA_008694505.1 of Cyanoderma ruficeps. NCBI lineage: Eukaryota > Metazoa > Chordata > Aves > Passeriformes > Timaliidae > Cyanoderma > Cyanoderma ruficeps. The sequence goes on along the minus strand of VZDJ01006585.1, from coordinate 4,247,338 downwards.
TCAACTCAGTACAGCACTGAGAAACAGGTACAGCTCAACTCAGGAGTGGGAAAGCATTCCCAGGCTTCTTAATCCAGGCACTGCTTCAGTGATTTAAGAGACACAAATCCTGCTGACTCACAATTGCAGAAATCCCAACAGAGTATCTCCATTTACATTCTCCTTGCTGAAGGAATAAATTGTAAAGCAATACTGACTTGAAACAAGATACCTGGCAAAGTACGTAAGACTATGAAATGAGGTGTACTTCAAAACTTAAAAATTATCTAAAAAACGGATTGATTGAAATTTTAATTTGACCTGACTGCCTTGTGGCTTTAGGGATGTATTACCTACTTTAGCACAACACTTCGTTCTTGAAACCCTGCCACACTGGAAACCAAAGAGAACAGAACACAGATGTGCTGGCTCAGCATATTTTGAACATGTCCCTGGAGCATCTTCTAGGTCAGAGACTGCAAACAGCTGGCACGGGTCCAGGTCATCTACAAAAGGCTGTATATCCTGATGTCCTGGTTCTCCTTCAAATGGGATCCAGCCTTCCTCAGTACCCTACTGATCCTGTAAAGGAACCTCAGGCAGTAAGAAGCTCTAATTTTCCACAGGACAGCATCTTCTAGATTAAAAGCAGCAAGCACCTCAAGACTGTTGGATCCGTGGTGGCCGTGCAGGGCACACACCACTGACATTTAGCTGCCCTTGAGCCAGACATTCTGCAAACAGCAGAAGACATTCTCTTTATCTTTTAATACACAACTTGCAAAGGAAAGATTACAGCATATCATTTCATACCTAATCAGTATCTGGGTAATCGTCTTTATGCAGTTGTTATGTGTAAACTCCGTATATTAATTCGTGCCTGGAATTAAAGTGATACAAAACCATGACCAATCTCCCTTCGGGACAATGACCCGAAGGGAGATTCCGGGAAAAGCAAGGGATATCCGAGAACCGATGAATTGGCAGGATAAGAAAATCAACAAGTGAAAAGGTATTGCCATCGAGGAGATGAACCATCAGTGATCCTAACGACTCAGAACACCTGCCCAATAAGCCTGATGGGATCATTCTGGCTTCTCCCCCGAAAAACCTATTCAAGGAACCCAGAATCCCAAAAGAAGACGGATGAATAACTATACACACACTGTCAGACAAAGAAACTCTGCCTCGGGGAAAATAAAAAGTATAAAATTGGACTGTCGGTGGTGGGACTTTGGGATCGGAGGGGAGACCGGTGCGCTAGAGGCCAGTCTCACGTTCACCCAGTGTCAATACCCGGGGTCGACCTGACTTTTTCATGGTTGTAATTTTTATTGATTTTATTTCTGTGTTCGCTGTCACGCGAAAATAAATTTTATTTTTACTTTTTTCAATCTGGCCGTTTCATTTATAACACAGTGATGGCTAAATTTACAAGTGGCACCCTGTTTATGAACATTCCTGTCCTCTCCCTAAAACTACTGATGCATGTTTTTTGGTGGATATCCACTTAAACCATTTAATTAGATGTCCAAGGGTCTTCTGTATATACAAGGTCCAAGACTCGTGTATATACTATGTCAGGCACCTAACACTTCTGAAAACCACTATCATTATAATGACACCCTGAACCCCTGTGGCTTAAAACAATTCAAAACAAACCCCAATCCCCACAAAACCAAACCCAAAGCAACTGCAGTATCAGAAGTCTGAGTAACCCACTTAGCAATGCATAGGAGTCCAAAACAGCTCCCAGGAATGTTTCCTCATTCTTACACAGGGTGTTAGCCCCGTAGGCACTCTTCTACAGCATCAACATGATGAGCGGCCACACTGCTCTCAATATACGGGAAGAGAGAAAATCCCTACTGCAACACAGAATTTAAATCCCCTCTTCCAGCTCCACTGACAGGGCCAGGCAGCCACCGCGGTCCGCCAAGCACAGAGGACAGAAGGATCTCTTCTAAAACCCACACTAGGCAACCTCCCATCCAAGGAAGCATGACTCCTCCCACACAAGTTACAGAACAGGGGAATTCCCCTCTGACTCTGCCCAGCGAATTGATAGAGGCCCTCACCAGGCAGCTCAGGTATAAGCAATCATGACAACTATAAACAAAAATATTTGTAAGTGAATGTTTGAGTCGCAGGGTAGCACTGCTGCCACTCAGGCTCCTGACTTGAATTAGTTTGCCCAATCCTGTTTTTCAGCCCCATTTCTGAGGAACCCTGCATTTTAAAACAAGCTGTCAATAAACTGAAGCAGGTAGAAAAGAAACATTCAACTGATTCTGAGGGTGGGGGAATTTACTTATACTGACAGACTGAAAGATGTTAAGGTGAAAGGATCCTTTAAATCCTTGGGAGGACTGAGATGTGACTGGAGTGAAAAATTACCCTTAAATAGAGAAAACATTAGGTTTAAGGGGCTATCAGACTTTCATTTTATTTCCTCATATTAGAGTACAACTGCCTAATATTTGCCTAATGATGAATTAAAGCCTCTTTTTTAAAAAGAATAAGAACATAAGCTCATAAATACAGTGAGTTTTTTATCCCTTGATATCACAGAATCATAGGATAATTTAGATTGGAAAAGACCTTTAAGATCATTGAGTCCAACTGTAAAACCTAACATTGCCAAGTCCACCTGTCAGAGACTAGATGCCCATCACTCAGGTACGTTTTAAATAAATTTAAATTACTGCTAGGGATGACCTAAATACAACAGCAAGACAAATGTTTTCATGCCTGCCTTCAATATTCATGTATTTTAATCAACTACAGCCCACTTTACCCATCCTAAGAGTTAGCAGGTGTACCCAGTGCTCCCTCCTTCCAGCCCAAAGGCTGAAGTATCTTCTGACCTGTGTTTATTTCCCCCCACCCTCCTCACTCACATTTTCTGCACTTCCAATCAAGTTTCAAAAAGAAATATGGAGGATGCCACGCTGCTATTCATTTGGTATGAATATGGAAAGATGGTGGTATACATCCAAAGCAGACACAGTCACCTGTCTGCAGTCTGCACTGCACAACAGGCTGGAGCTCCTGCACACCCATACAATCACCATTTCTAGCTGTCTAGTGCTAGACAACTCCCCAACAGCACATAGACATTAGGGATTGTTTTTCCAAAACAACTTGATGGAGCTCCAAAGCATAAACTCCGAATCTTGGACTCCATTCTGGCCAAACTTAAAATTAAAAATATGCATGAAGTATTTAATTTTATTAGGAGTACAAGTCCTTCTCAGTATGCTTTAAGCTGCCCTTGACCAAAGACTGTATGTAGGAAGGTTCACCAACTGCATCCATATCCTCTAAGTTTTAAATGAGATGCCTGATCCCAAAATTGCTTCTCTTTCCTCCAGAAAGCCACATGCAACTGCAGTCACTCTCAAATTCTGCATCTACACCAGGAAAAGCTAAGTGCTTTTCTGTATTTGACCCAGGTATCCAGCAGGGTCAGTTTTGGAAAAAAGCATATAGTCACATGCAGTATTAGCCAAGAAAGGCTGCCATTTTCAGTCACTATTTATCATTTTCTATTTATGGTGACATGACAACCAGCTAACCTGAATTCACAGAACAATAACCAGGAGAAAATCAGCATGTCTGCAAGAGAAACTTCTGTATAATGCTAACAGATGCAGACTGGTTGATGACTAGAGGTGTTCCTGTGTGTATCAGTAAAAGTGAGTCACAAAAACCCTTCTGTTTTTGCAGATGCAGAAGGGTTAAAGAAAATTACATGTCTACTCCACCGCACGTTTTTCATTACATATTCTGTGGAATGGCTTGGTTGAAGATAGGAAACAACCTCCTCTAATCCTACCACCTTTGTTCAGTAATATATGACACCAGTCACTAGTTTATACATGTGCTGCTCATGCATAACATACCGGTTGCCATTATATATCAATTGCTATTGTAGAATATTTCCATTATACTTCATTGCTGTTATAGAACATTTCCATTATATTTATCCTTAAGCATTCAGATTTACTACAATTTTACTGTTCATTTGGAAGTTCAACATGTTTTCAGAAACTGTCAGTTATTGAAAAAGAAAATAAAATTGAGCTTTTAAAAGAAAGTTTTCCAATGTATAATTTTATATTCTTTAAAGTGACACCATTCACAGAGGAAAGCTGTTCTCCACATGCAATACCAGAAACATAACGTGACAAAAATATGAAGTTAAATGTATTAGTTGATATATGTAAACACTTATATAAGATGAAGGGGTTTAGATTTTAAGGGTGTGACATAACAAAAGCACCAGTTCAGAGATCAGAAGTTAGGAACAAATTCCATGCTCCCTCCCACAGACGAGTATTTTCCTTCTCCACACAGAAAAACAACTCTGCAACATGAAGAGTCAGGGCATTTGCCCTGTCATGTATTTTTAACTCAGTAAAATAATTCTTCCACTTCACCAAGTTACTTGGTATTTATTTTAAACACTAGAAAGAACTACATCAAATACATGCAGTTCATACTTCACTGTTAATACGGAAAAGGAGGTTGCAGAAGACTAAGCTGTATTTCAATGCTCTCCAAACATTTAACAAGACTGATTAACTAAACTTTTCTTTAATCATGTGACAGTAGAGAAGATAGTGCACATTATATGTGAAAAATGTTTTAATGAATACAGACTTACTTGATAATGAGTTTCAAATCCTGTTTTTTCAAATTCTCTTTTTTGGTTTAATATTGCATTAATTAGGATTTGTAATAACTGGAATAGAAATTTTTGAAAATAAGAAATAAAAGCACTGTAAGAGCAAAAGTTTTATAATATGGATTTTAAATACTACAGTAAAGATATTTCAAGGCATGTAGATTTTCAGTGAATAAGTAATCAACTCTGCATGACAGTACTCTCAACCAGCTTGAAATAGTTTTAACAAGTGCCAAGCACCTTGATTTAGAAGTACTAAATACTTGCTCAAACAAAATAAAGTAACCTCCCCCAAAAAGTAAAACAAATAAATCAAGCATCTACATATTAAAAATTTTACAAATACCTCTTCAGATGGTGTTCCAGTTCCAAGAATAACACTTTCATGATTATTTGATCAGGCACTTGTTTCTGGAGAAGTGCCACTTTCATTGATGTGTCTGTTTAGTACCTGCTGATCAGTTTCCCCCAGATGGAGGGTCGGAAGAAATACCTCTCAGTCCTTGGTGGCTGTAACACTAGCATTAATATTCCACTATTAACTACGGGTCCTGAATTCTGCAGCTCTTTAAAGAATCGCCAAGCCTTGCCCGTTAAAGATTATCTACTTGCTTCAATTCAAAGTTTGCTGAGTTTAATACTGGTTGGTCATGATCAAGAAAAACAAGAAGGGTGAACAGTGACACCACAGATCCTCAGGTCACATGGTGTTCTGTTACATAAAGCATCAAAAGAGATTAAAATCTTCATGATTACGTTTTCAAATCTCAAACAAATGCATCTTCCCTCAGCAGTGCCAAATGCACCAACTCTGAGGCTGATTCAGCCTGCTCCCACTTTTTGTGAAGCACATGCTAATCACTACAGGTAGCTAATTCTGCTTAGAGAAAGGCGGCTCAAGGCACACTGTTACTCAAATCAAAGTTCTAAGGCTTAATGGCAATTCTAATTAGACACAAAAGTGACAGTAGCCTGTTTGCCAGAAAATATTTCACACAGACAATTCCTGTCCGTCACTGCTGCTTTAAAAAGAACCAGTGATGAGAGTTGGAGACATGTATCTAGTTAGTCAGATAAAGATAGCAACTCATCATGTATAAAGCCAAAATTCAATCAATCAAGTACTGCATATTCTTCCTCACAGAACCACAGATTGCCATAAGGAGGTTCTGGTGCATTGTAGTAACTCTCTGCCATGTCACTATGACCCTATATGCATAAATAGCATTATGCAACATTGCTTCAGCATAAGCATGTTCCTTCCTTGACCCCGTTGAATGCTTTTCAGTGGGAAGAGAAGCTGACTGCCCACAGTATATTGCAGAGAAGCAAAGAAGATTCATTTCCTCACTCCACAGGCAAGATGCAGAGGGAGAGAGAACCCCATACCATGTAAACAGCCAGCCACTTGCAGTATGTGTGCAGGAACTCCCACCACACCAGAAAGCATGGGCACTGATTACAGTGGTTACATCCTTCCACCAGACCAAGACCACGCAAATGCAGAGACAAAACCAGAAACCCAACCTAGTAAATTTTACTTGGGCTTACTGCTGACTGCTAAAGTCATATCAGACATGTCTCCTCAAGTAGATTTGCCTTGCAAGAATATATTGGAAAGAAACCAAATCGAAGGGTTGAACAAGTTCTTAGAATCACAGAATGATTTGGGTTGGAAGGGTCCTTAAAGATCACCTGGTTCCAATCCCCTGCTGTGGCCAGGGACACCTTCCACTAGACCAGGTTGCTCAGGGCCCCATCCAACCTGGCCTTGAACACTGCCAGGGATGGGGCATCCACAGGCTGTCTGCGCCTCCTGTGCCAGTGTCTCACCATCCTCACAGTAAAGAATTTCCTCCTGTTATCTAATCTAAACCTGCCCTCTGTCAGCTGGCTCTGAGCACGGCCATATATTATTTACCCACACTTCTGTTGTACCTTGCCAAGGAGGTGAAGAGGTGATTGACAGCAAGAGAAGTAGGTATTACACAATTAAAAAGAAAGGGGTCTGGCTTGGGTAAGGAAGGGAGAGTTCAAACCAACTCTGCTTAGAACCAAGAAGTCTACCATCACACACAAGGCATTTTTTCTTTAGGAGGTAGTGAGGAAATGAAGAAAAAGTGCAAGTTTTTTTTTCCCTTGGCAATGAGGGGTGCAGTGGAATTAGTTCCCCATTCCCAAAGCCTAGAGGGAATTCAGATAATTTAAATGGAGCTTCAGATGTACTGTGAAGGAGGGCAGAATATTTCTAAAGAGTCTTTCCAGATCCTTGTATGCCTGTCTTACAAGGACAGAGCATAATGTTTCTTTTAAGGCACACCAAGGAGTTGAAGCTGACAAGTTACACTTTACAATAAATGTTTCTCTTATTACATCAAGTCCATCTCAGCACAGCATGGGAATGGGTAAGAGTCAAGGCTCCTCTCACTCCCACTGAAATGGCACAGAGGTGGGACCACTCAGATGGTTGAGCAGTTGTATTCCTGGATCTTGGTCCTTGGAGAAGAGGCAGACTGATATAACAGCCCTAAAAGAGGGATGTTTACTCTGAAAGCAGAGCTACTCTTGAAAGCTTCAAGTGGATACAACCACATGTAAGAGGGAGGTGAATCAAAGTCAACAGGTTTCAATGGAAAATAAACAAGGAACAAAGGAAACAGCAATCACACCAATAAACAACTACTGAGAAAGTCTGAAAGTATCATTGAGTAACTTTAGTATTCAAAATGAAATATTACTTATAGCACAGAATCTTACTTATTCTAAAGAGCTGAAGCATCATGCTGACTAGAAGAATGCTCAAAACCAATTCCAAAAAGCTGATCCAAACCAGAAATTTTACTTTGGCATCCTTATATATCCTTCCAGAGTTGGAGAGTTGGTACAGCAATAACTCCTAATGAATCCTGCTGGTTACACAATCTCATATATCAGGTATGCTACAACCTCAGCTGGACATTCTGCACAGCTAAGCCATGGCAGTCAGCCTAAGTCTGTGTCCCATAGAACTGCACCAAGAGAGCTGACAGGTTTTAAGGTGACATTCCCCTAACAATGTTTAACATCCATCTTGGCATCTCTGTTGCTTGTAAGGCTGCACAGTCAACACCAGGTAGGAGAACAATCTCTCCCCATACCTACTGTGCACCGGTCACGGGTGTTTTCCAGGATGCCTGAAACTGTGAATACACACTGACATTTGCTGGAGTGAGAAAGGGAAGAAAGCAGTAACATTAACCTTTCCAGTCTTTACTTTCTCCTTTCCTATCCTGAGATGCCCTCTGAACAGGAGCTCAATCACACTAGCAGCTGTGTCATGAGAGTTAAAAACAGGGTCCAGTAAGTTGTGCACATCTAACTAACACATCACTCAGCTCCAAAGCTGTTCTGACTCAAATCTGGGTTTCCCATATAGCCAGAAAGATTACTAAACGTTGGATGAGGGGAAAGGAATTCCTTAAGGGACACAAGTTTAAGCACTGAATAAAATCTATGAAAGAAAAAACTGTACTATCAAGTCACATCCACACACAAATAAAAAGATACTGCAAATAGTTATCTTTGCAGCATCCTTCTCATGAATTTCTGCTAAAATTCTTGTAATTTGCTCTGCTTATTAGAAGAAGCCACATCTGAGTCAGTTTGAAAGTGAAAAGCAAATATATACACACCCAAGCACGTATGATGTGGGACTACAGCATATATGCAGCTGCTTCATTCTGCAAAGCAGCAAGTTCACTGCTGGGCCAACAAAGAAAAGCCACAGGTAGCTCCACCTCTGGTAATACCAATCACCCTTCCTCATGCTTCAGCCCCAGTTCTGCTAATGACTTTACAGTAAGGCAACACCATAGACTTCATTTGATGCTACTTCTTTAGCTACGTCAAGGAAAATAGTTTCTATACCACTGATATAAAAGCACCTGATCCAAATTAATCAACTTTTTATTTGGGGGGTGGTTGTGCCCCAGAGGAATCTTTATCAATTCCATTTCTCACCTTCACGAAAGACAGGAAATGATACACTTTTTCAGTTACCAGACTGAAAACAAATTAAAATGAAAACACAACTGCTTCAGAGGCAGGTATTCTGACAAATACGTAATTTTTCTTGTAAGCATTTCCCATAAATTTGACAAAGTTGGTTCCAGTGCATTCAAGTAATTAAAAACATTACTCAGTTATGTGTAAGTCAACAACTTACAGGTAATAGAAACCAGAGAGAAATTGTAAACCAACTGGATTAACTAATAGATTGAATATTTTTATTGCTTCGAAAAATAGCCTCTAGCTGCAACTGAAAAATGCCTGAAGTGCAAGGATCTTCACTCTTCTCCTGTCACATTCAAGAATTCAGCATCAAGCTATGCTTTCCTTCCTTTGTCCTGAACTATCCTGGCTCTTATATAAAGTGACAGATTGCGCACAGATGAATTATCACTCTGGGTACATGAGAATGTCAGATACAGGCAAATTTTAACATCTAATGAAACAAAAAACAAGATTTCATGCATGAGAGCAGCAGGGTACCTAGGTTCTCTCCCACCCATAGCTCTTAAGTCCAAAGGGGAGGAGGGAGTCTATTTCAAGATTCTTGATTTGTGGTACTCCTTGGCAGTTTTGCTTTAAAAAAAAAAATAAAAAAATACATCAGCCTAAATTTAAATCTAACCTGTAAGTGAATGAATCTGGCATTCATGCAGCAGAATTTACTGTTAATGTCAATCTGAATGAAGTGTAGCACTTCAGCCCAAATTCCTCAGCATGTCACGCATTGAGCTGCCGTACCTTCATGGGGTAAACACTTTGTAGGTTCACTTTCCACACTCTATAGAGGACTTCAGACACTGTTTGAATAATGCAGACTTCACCACAGGACGAAGCAGAAGACAAAGCCAGCCTTTAGACTACAGACATAAAGCGCCCTACAGTAACAAGCATCAATTTTGACATGATGCAACGAACTAAGAATGAATGCAAAATTCCGATGTGCCTATGAGTGCTTGATAAAGCACAAAATATACCAGACATTCAAGCTCTTCTGGAAACTTTCAAGTTACAAACATGCAATACTTAAGATATTTAGAGGTTAAAAATACTTTACAGCAAAGAAACCTTTATATGAAGTTACAGTGCTTACTGTTATGGGAGATATCCCATACATCATTTACATCCTAATCTACAGGATTTTTAATGCCCTGTTACGTAGCACCCTCCTGTTTTAAATCAACCTTTATGGAGTGCTTTGGCACAGGGTTTTGCAAGGCTGCTAGTCAGCAACAGCAGCACACAAAAACTAAAACTGACTTCAGAAAATATTAGAACCCAGGAGTAAAGCAATGCATGCCAGATTATCAAAGGAAATAGTTTTGATGACAAGGAAATGTCAAAAAAACCCCAACCCTGTAAAAAGACATCTGCACTGTCGTGCAAACCAAAGCACGGAAGTGAAAGACAAGAACATGGACAACAAACTGGGCAGTATCTCATTCCCAAATGCTAGCAGCAAAAATCATTTCTGTACTTTTTCTATCTTCATATTTTGAATGACTATAATGAAGTGCAGTTAGAGAAGATAGCTTTCAGTCTACCATTAAGCAATTAAAAAAAAGTCTTTAGCTATCAACATCCTAATTGAATATCTGAGGAATTTTCTTATGCATCCCTCATAGTCATCACCAAGCAATGCCAAAGATATGGCTTTCAGTTACACAATAAGATAAGCAATACAATCGCACACATTTAGCCTGTTAGTTTACACTCAATTTTTACTTTCTTCTTGCTACCCCTACATATACACCTGAAAAGGAAATCCTCCCTGTGCAAGAGCAAGAAACACATAAGGGGAAGATCTCACTGGACTGAAACATCCATTTAGCCTGGGAGCCACTTCGAGGCACGGCCAGAAGCAGGTATTTAGATGAGAACCCAAAAAGGCAAGCAGATAAATGCAACTTTCCTACAGTACCCTCCAACCTGCCAGCAAGCAGCAGCTTGAGCAGTTCCTGCACAAGAAGAAATAACTTAGTGTTTAATGATGCAAGAGAGTTTTTTTCCAAGAACTGGTCCATTTATTTTTCTTTTCAATAAATTACTTACATCACATAGTTCTGAATTTATCATAAAATTCTGACTGGTTAATCTGGAGTTAATTCCGCACGGAAGAGACATTTTTAAAATTATCAAATATGAAGCATCGATCACCCTGGCTTCTAAAGAGATATGATTTTGAATCTCAAGAGCAATCCAGATTTAAGAACACACATTAGAAACATCTGTAAGCCAGCAGAAGCATGAAGGAGGAGCTGCAGCAGTCTTCTCCAAGAACCACAGTGAGCCATCTGCAAGTGAGGGCTTTACATTCCACTAACTGAAAGTCACTGAACTTCTGTCATTTAATCATATAGAAGAGCAAATGTCATCAAAGCATATTCAAATTGTGGAACTGTTAGCATTGATACTGAACACACACTGCCAATTAGAACTGTTACTGGTTACTGCTTTTTGTACTGTGGAGATGAATAAAATCAGATTAAGCCTACAGTGGACAAGCCCAGTATCTCTTCCACTTCTACAAGTAAGGCATCTCTCTACCATGGCTATGTTTTGTTGTCCTAGTTTAAAGTGAGTGCTCCTTTCTTTTGCTGTAGCACCTGCGAAACACAAACCACCAGAATCTCTGATTAGAAAGAAGCCTGATGAACATGAACTGGCAGAGCACTTAACAGCAGCTCAGCATTTTTTGCTGCAAGGGATTGACAATTTATTTTGCGTGTTACATCAGCTGAATACATAATTAAAAATGAAGGATTTGCAGACATTCAGCCAAACTGGAGGGGAAGGAACCCTGCCCACCAAAACATGTTGGCATTTAACTTAAGAGAGAACTTGAGAATACTGTGAAGTTGTAGCTGCCAGTCGTACAATTCATGAAATTGAGCCCCACAGCTTCAACAGACAAATGCACCATGAAGAAAGGCTCAGAGCTTCCTATTGAGAAGGGCAATCCAAAACCTCCACAGGAAAATTGCAGACTAAATCTCTGTCCTGCCCAAACCACCAAACTGAGACTCACTACTATATGTGAGCTAACAGGAACCAGTTAAAGCTATGCTTATGATATTCTTCCTCAGTAATACTGGAGCTTTATGAAACTAAATTATAGCAGACATTCCTTGAGCATTTGGTGACATCCATATTAAAGGAGTAAATTAAAGATTTAGAATAATGTCGTTCTAACCATTATCAAGATAGAAAAATCTGGGGGAAGACAGCTGTAGAGTTAAAAATTCTTCCTTTATTTCAGATTTCAGAGAGCAGCCTGTACTCAAGCAGGAGTTCAGGCCCAATAAGCTTTGGGAATCATAAGGCTACCATCTTATTTTAACAAGTCAGCCTGTTTAAAAAAGGAGGAGAGTAGAACATCACCTCTGAGACACTACAAAAGCACCAATTCATATAGGAGTAACCCAGCCCCTTTGGCATCGTGAGCACAGCAGTTTTACCATGACCCTCACTGCTCTAAGCAAGCTGCAGAGACCAGACGGACTGGGCTTCTCTCTGCCATGCCAAGTATTTTCCCATGGAAGGAACAACACTTTGTTATCCTGCCTCTCTTCTTCAATTAGGCCAGAAATTCTGCAAGGCAAGATCCAGCTAAAAAGTGATTCTCTGATGTTTAAACCAGAATAAAGGCCTCAATTAACACATTGCTTCCCAAGAGAAGGCCACACCATCGGGCCCAAACATTTGGCTCATGGACCACCCCAGGATCTCTCATGAGCAGCACAAGGCAAGTGCTGTGCATGCAGAAGAAAGAAGGGTGTAGCTTCCTGCTGAAACTGAAACTTCAGGGTCTGACAAGTATTCTGTGTGTTACCTGTTCTTGTGCAATTTACTTCCATCATGCTGTGAAACCTACTGAAATGCTGAAAACAATTTGACAGGAAAACAGCATCAATGAAGGAACACCACAGGTGGCAAACTAAATACCTTGCCAGTTTGAAGCACTGATACCACACAATTCTTTTCCTGTAATGAATCCCATCACTGGCCACCAGGAACGATTAAGCTACATTAGTTCAAGTGTCAACAACACCCTAACATTAAGCATTAGCTCCTTTAGCAGGCATTGGAAGACAGCACTAGTCCTATACTTCAATATTTTTACTGTGAACATTTAACTCTTACCCTGTGTCTGTTTCAGTAAACTTCTAAACTGACTGCCTTTGCCAATGTTTATTTCAGAAGAGACTGAAAGTCACCACCTCAATTTTCTTATCTGGCTATGTAACAACAGCCAGCAATTCTGAAATTAGCTGCTTCTGACTAAGCATTTTCTTCAGAGACCTTCTGACAATATTTTCATTTCTTCCCTTATCAGTCAGAAGCACAGTATGTGACAACATTTCAGATGCGCCGAAATGCCCCTCAAGCCAGAAACTGGGACTTCAGTTCCATAGCCAGTAATTATCAGTGATTTTCTTGACCTGAATTGCTGTAATCAGGTGAGCAAAAAGCTATGAAGGTCATTTGGGAAACCAAAATAAGCACTTGGAAGAGTGTCACTGCATCTCAGAGGAAGAGAGATTATTTTTATATACACTACAATTGAGACTGAAAAATGTATTCATAATGAAATTAAATATTAAATAACAACCGCAGGAAAACCATCAAGCTACAGATTTGGAAACTAGAAAAATATGTCAGTGAACTAAAGAGAGATGTAACAGTAAGTAGCAAAGATTAGAAATAAAAAGGCAAGTGGACGCAGGGAAGGAAGAGGGAGAAAAAGTAACCAGGGCAAGCCAAACAGGAGAGCAAAGCATTAAAGAGAGAAGGGTCAGGAACTGCATGAGGGAGTGAAGAGGATAAAGGAATTATTGGCTAAAAATACCCAAAAGAAAGGTAACAGCAGATTTTTTTTTTTTTTGTACATTTAATACAACATCTGAAAAACAGAATGAACATTTCTGGAAATGCTGTATTTTTCAAGGAAAAAAGAAAGAAATATAGGAAGGGAAGGATCAATAAACTAAATTTATGACAAGCAGCTGCCAAAGCCCTGCAGTTTCTCTTGACAGAACAGCACTTCCACTGATAAACCAATGCCATGGGATCACTGTCTTGTGATGACAACTTTTAGAAAAGAGGAAGAAAAAGGGAAAAAAAATTTAGAAGTTTCAGACTCTCAAGCTCCCTTTTCCACGTACATGAGCAAAAGCATCCAGACTGTGACGACTCTCTCCTTAGTTCATGCTCCAAACACAAGATACTTTAACCTAAATACCAGAAATAAACCAGTTACATTAGCCAAGACCCCTACATGGCTCATCTTACCCATCTGGAAAGGGTTGAGGTGACAATGCTAGGATAGCTCCTTCCAAAAGGATGCACCCAGCCCTGATGATCCTTATGCTGCCTCCAGCACACAGGATGTCCTGCCAGGGGCACTGCAGCTCAGCCATGCACCAGCAGCCCCTGGTGTAGCCAGCACAGCAGCTGCCCTTCAGTGCAGGTTGGTTAAACACCATTCAAAGCAAAAACTCAGCCTGCATCTATCTTTCCACAATCACAACTGATTTGGTCACTACACGCGTGAGGATTTTTTTTTAGGAGAGAAGCATTCCCATATGAGCTCTGAACAATATGCTATTTTCATTCCTCTTCAGAGCACAGCCATTTTGAGTGGGAAGGACAGATGGATGGATGCAACACCAGTTTATTGACCTATGTGCATTTCAGCTGTAGTTAATAATGGCTAACACTTCATATTGTTTGCTGAAAAATGCACCAGAAGTGGCAAGGATGCTGGATTCTAAATGTACTCCAAAAACTCTCTGTATTTCTTGCTTCTGAATATCAATTTATCAAGTTAAAAGAAGTAAGAGTTTTGTTTCCAAGGCAGCTAGGGGGAGAAAAAAAAAAAAACCAAACCAACCAATCAAAGTTTACTACTTTCCCCTTTGGTGAACAGTTCAATATCCCATTAAACCTTTGCAGTGATCCTTATATCAGTACATACATACTGAGCTGAGCCCAAAGATGTAAATAACCTGCTCAGCATTCATGGCAACAGGCCTTCCATTGACAAACACTGAACTTTATGTGTTTTAATAAAACAAATGCAGCTAACAAGACAAGTTGAATAACATTCCTTTACTCTCACTCCATTACACACATTCCAGTATTGTATCTCACAACAAGCTCCAGCTAACTGCCATGAAAGGTTCGCCTACTTCATCTTGCCCACATGTTTGTGCCTTCTCCTTTTCATTGGATTCGAAGAAAAACCAAAAATTACCACCTGCTACTCCATGTGAAGAGTATAAAAGTGAAGGCAGGAATGAGTGACTGGCAGAGTGGGAAGAGTGAGACTGTATAAACATTCTTCTTTCTAGGCTGCTTTCCCCCTCCTTACACACACGCCAACTCCATTACGAGCATAAGGTCTCCCGGGAAACACCAGGCAGGATATACTACCACCAAAAAGCAAATATAGAATTTTGTTATCATCTACCTGGATATTTTACTGTTAAAGGTAGGGGAGGAATAAGAAAGAGCAGATAAGGAAACAAATATTCCTAGGTGATTATCTTTTCTAAAGATTCACACCATGGCAGCATTTCCCTTTCCCAGTCTGTAGCTGTGTGGCACATCTGATGCAAGATTCATTGCACACTGCCAAGCAGACAGCATGCTCAGTAAATACAGATACAAACAGACTGGTATTTACCTGTGTCAGAAGTTTATCAGAACAATTGAAGAACCACATTCCAATGAAGATAAGCAGGCAGGCAGAAATGACAGCAGAAAAGAGAGAAAAAAAACCCCTCAGTTATAATCCAAGTCACCATTTTAAGAGACACAGAGGTACAATTAACACTGAACCTGTTATTTCAGGGTCACTCAAGAAGTGACTGAATCATTTTTGTCTAGGAAGACAGAGGTATTGACACAGATACAACATTATCCAATTATTTTATTCAAAAGTATTACTAGAGTCATGGATTTGTCACCTGTGACTGTGTGTGGACCATTCAAAGACACCCTGCAAGGTAAGTGCATGGTTAAAAAAAAGTCTGCTCACAAGCTCAGTAAAAGTAATTCACATATTGGATATCAAGTGGTGTTTCTAAAGCTCACTTTAGCATAGACAAGGTTAGATGTCTAGAGGATAGCACCCAGGGTCACTGCCTTTTCTCCACTAATCACAGAACCAGCAGAATGAATATCCTGAACTAAGGTAAGCATTTATAAATATCTTTCCCTCCTATAAAGCAGACATTTCAGTGGCCAGCATAAGCCAAAAGGAAAGCTCATTTTAAAAACCCCCCAAAAAACGCCACAAAACACAAGCACACAAACCCCCCAAAATCATAAAATAATTCTGGTGACTAAAATCTACTACGCACAGCAACTACTGGTACTATGACTTTACAAGGCTACTCAAACTGAGACCCTTACTGGAAATGATTTTAGGAACACCTTTTGTGTTCCTGTGCTTTGTGCTGGCTTCTGAGCCCATCCACTTCTCCCTTCCCACCTTTCCTGTATTCTTTTCTCTATTCTTTCAGATATTTTCCCCTTTGGTTTACCAAACTGGCACATAGTAAACCTTCCAGGTGTTCTCCTTTCCCCTATTCCCAGAAGACACAGTTGCCAATGAAGTTCCAAGCACGAGGGAAGTATAAGAAGATGGGTAGAAGGTGAAGGCAATGGATACCAAGCGTACATAATTAATCTGAGCTGCAGATGTCTTGAGAATGCAGAAAAAGTCTTGTAGCACCCCATACTGTAAGGAAAGCTGAGATCTACAGCACACACAAAAAGGTCAATCTGGCACCTCTAAGAAAGCCAGAGATAGCAAGATTAGGAAAAAAACTCAAAACAAAAAAATCAAGGAAAAACCATTATATATTATCCTAAGCTGCACAGACTAACCTTAAAATAATTTTAACTTCAGATATTTTTACATTTACACAACTCAAAAAGAGTGCTCAGTATCTAGCAACTCCCACTGAAGATGAAAAAAATTATGGGTTTTTTAAGTTTTGAACCTTTGCTCAATTACACAGCAAAAGTTATCTTAAGAAACTGCAACATTATATTCTTATTGCTGTTTTAGCATTTTTCTCAATTGTTTTCTTGCCACCCTGAATTAAGAGAAAATTAAACAATTTTCAGTCTCAAATTTCCAGTTGTGCATAAAAGCAAGTTTTACTAGGATTAAAAGGTATTTGAGATTTTGTTTTTAAAACAAGTGGTTACTCAGGCTGATTTGAAACTCCCTTCACCAGTTAGGTGCCTACTATGTTCTTCAAAGCCCCTCCTGTATCATAATTCAACTGCTTATAAAACACTCATTTCCATACAACAAGCATAAAAGACGAATAATCGATTTTTACAACAAACAGTCCTATGTTTTATTTTACTTTTACACCAACTTAGAGCAAGATGAAGCTGCCACTAATATCAGCGCTGCAAGTAGGTATCTAAAATACAAATGCAGATTAAGGAAAAAAAAAACCCAAAACACAAATGAACAGAAAGACCCAACCCAAAACAAACACACAAAAAACCCCTGAACGAAATCCCCCAAAACGAGAAGCCATCCTGTGACCACGTGCATAATATAATGCTTAGAGAAAAGCAAAGAAGTCACATAGATTCTTAAACTTCTCATACAGCACACTCTGCCCAAAAACAGGAATTAAAAGTGCATAATGCTTGCTTGCATGACCAGAATTTCCTCACTTTCAATGCAGAAAGGTTCAATGTTATCACCACCAACTTTGTCCCCAGAGGGCTTCTTATATATGGAATTATCTGTAACAGTCATGCTAAGACAGAAAAGCATCCCTTGTTTATTACTGGGAGCTCAAACAAGAAAGATATAAAGTATAAATACAGGTCTAGACCATACACTATTTTTCTCACAAACTTCATCCAGTTTGGGAGTTATTCAACCACTGCAATAATTAAGGATACCTTGAGAACACCGTGTCTGAGCTACACGCACACTGCTGACACTGCAGACTCAGTTGAACACCACCCCACCCTGGCAACTTTAAAGCTTCTTCTGCCTTTCCTCGATGCTCGAGGATCCCTTTGGGATCCATGGGCTCGGAAAGCAGATGCTTCTTTGGTCAGACACACAGCTATCTTGCTCAGGTCAGGCAAGCCCCTACTGAAAACTTTGCCCCAGAAGTCTAGCTCTAAACATCTTTTAAGTTAAAAGCTGAATCGAGGTGAAATTTAAATAGGAAATACCAGCTGAGGTCTTTGCAGAATCAGTCTGTAAGAAAGTGGGACAGTCACCATGATACATAAATGCAAAAAGCAACCTAAACGCTATTAACTACTTCCATCAACCCCGTCCTCCCAAGAAACCCCTATATAAGGTCAGTGGAAAGCTCTGCCCAGCTTACCGAGTGCCTTTCACAAGTGTCAGGCACAAACAGAATCTTCATTCTTGTGGGGAATCTTGTCCCTTAGCCTGACCCACTCCCCATTAATCTTAACTACCGTTAACTTTAGTTTTACTTTTACTTAGGCCAGGTGTGGATTTAGCTTCACTTCCGACTGGCGGGCATGAGTTTTCCCCCTGCGTACATTAACTCCACAGTTGGGAGCAGCAGAGCCTGCTCCCCGCAGCTGCCCGCGCCGCTGGGATCGGTCATTTCAGGAATTAACTGGACGCATTTCGGAGGAGCAGGGCCTGCTCTCCGCAGCTGCCCGCGCCGCAGGGATCGGTCATTTCAGGAATTAACTGGACGCATTTCGGAGGAGCAGGGCCTGCTCCCCGCAGCTGTCCGCGCCGCAGGGATCGGTCATTTCAGGACACGGCGGCCGGCGCTGGGCAGCGATGGCGAGGAGGCGGCGGTGGCTCAGCCGCGCCACCTGCCGGCCGCGCCCGCGCCGCCGCGGCGAGAGGGACACGCCGCCGCACCCGCGCTGTCGCCGCCTCGCTCCGCCGTGCCCTGCAGAGCGGCCCTCCCCCGCCCGCTCCGCACAGGGACGGGGCTGGGGAGGGAAACAACCTCGTCCCACCCGGAGCCGCCGAGCCGCGGGCAGAGCCCGCGCGGCCGCCGGGAAGGCGGCACCGCTGCGCCGCGGCCGCCAGGGAGCGCTGCGGGCCCGGGCGCCGCCGCCGCAGGGCCCCGGCCCAGGGCCCCTGCCCGTGCGGGCTCGGTCGCGCTCGACGCCGCCGCGCACCTGCTGCAGATAAATTACTACGCACATAAACCGTGAGACACGCACACAGAACGGCGCGCAGGGGTCCAGGCTCCCCCTCCTTCCTCCCTACAGAAAACGGCTTTATCTCCCTGAAAACAGCCTGAGAACGGAGGCACAACGATGCAGCTATCTGGCCTTCACCCGCAGCGATAACGGCTAAGCGCGCTGGCACAGGAATATCTTGGGTTTACACAGACACTGGGTACAGAAATAAGAGCATCAGAGCAGACAAAACCCGACTGACAGCGAAAGGCGGTTTTGTGGATGCCGGTGCAGCACAGCCGGATATGGGAAACCATGGGTTGCTGGGCACATCTGTCCCCAGCTACCGTGCATCACCCTAGGCCTGGGCCACACACCTCCCGCCGGTTTATACATCCCCACCTAAGCTGCCTTCTGTCACTACCGTCCCACTGCATAAAGATAGAGCCAAGGAACACAGAAACAGAGTCCTACCAAAATTCTGAGAGACGGAACCTTTACCCTGGGACATGTTCCCACCAGGAATTCATTTCACTGACTGCCCTGAGACAGGGGGGTGCCCCCAGGATGCTGTACCAATCCCACCACTGCTTCCAGCCTCTTCCCCAGGGCATCCACCAGTCACTCACTACACTTTCAGGTCTAAAAATACCTTGGGGCCAAAACCTCTGTTGGTTTTTCCCTCTAAACAAAATGTGCGCATGGAGAAGCCCAGAAAAATCTCCCTGGTGCTGCACACACAGGAAGCCAGCACAGCTTTGATTGCTGGAGCCTGCTAGTGAACGGAGAAAGACACTGATCTGAATCAGACTGAGCACACCATGTTTTCCTTGGGAGTAAACAGCAGAACGCCACAGCAGACAGGCGGCAGTACACCACGCTTGCCAACTCAAGTCAAACTAAAGCAATGCGCTCCTCTCCCCTCAGTCCTCATCAGCAAAAAAGCCACAGGCAAGGGTAGCAAGATACTGGTGTCACACCAGAAAATCCACACTTCATGAGAAAGAGGAAAAAAGGTACTTTCAATTTATGGAGGTATCATGTGTAAGAGATCTATTTTTTTTTGTTTGTTTGTTTTCCTTTCCAAACACTGAATTTACAATATATTTAAGAAACTTTCTCTTTTCCCCAACTGTAAAGCCATTGCCATTTCTCAGACTGAAGCAATCCTTGTATCTATTGGATTACCAGATTCCCTCTTATGTTTTCCTGAAAACTCCCCTAAATTTGGTCCTTTCTATAGCTAGGAGGCCATTAGCCAGTCCACAACAAATACATGCCCACAACATTGCAGCTTTATTGAGAGAGAACTCATCCTTTGGGCCAGCCTCACAGCATATGACAGGAAATAAAAACAACCCAAAGCGTTGTTTTAGCAGAAGCTGCCAAGGGCTCATTGCACTCTCACCTCCAACCCAGTCCAACTTTGGCAGCTTTGGTGGTTACCTGTGAACAAATACTAAACCTGTGAGATGCTGTGCACTCAAATCCTGCCACTGTTCCCAGGGATACCACAAGAAACAAGTCCTTGCCAAACCTAGCTTAAGAAAATACATCTAAGTGTGGGTATGTACACAGTACACACAAGTGAGGTTTTAAGTCAGAACACAGATTTTACAGTCTTAATTTTCAAGACTTTTTACTGCTAGAATATACTTTCAAAATTGGGTTTTATGTGGGTTTTTTAGCATTTCTTTATGAAAAATGTGAAGCTTAAAGAGAGTGTACTCCCCCATGCAACCATTTTCAGTGTTGGTGAACATGCAGCTTAGCGTTGTTCCTTTTTATGAATACACAAACACTTGAAGGTATTGTTGTTTGGTTTTTTCCTTCCTTGTTTTTTTTCTGTTTGTTTGTTTTAACAGAGATTCAGCCAACATGGCACAGACTTGTTCTTCAACTGCCAAAAGCATCACTAGTATAAAAGTGATGTCAGCACTGTTTTGTTAGTAACACTGGCCTTCCCTCTGAACAGGGAGAACATACACATTGCCAGGTCAAGCATTAATGGAAACTATTGTTAGTTTTCTTAGCCCGGCAGCGTGAAAGCTTGTAAGACAAAATATCATGAAAAAAGATCTAGATTCACCTCAAACAATCACTCCAACTCACATGAAGATCCATATGTTCAGAAACTCAAGTGACTGAAGAAATGGCAAAGGTAATCACAAAAAAAAAGGGGATCAAGCCTTGAGTTCTTTTTGCCCTCTTTCACCTCATCTTCACCCTCACTGACTTACCTACACCTGCATTGGGACATAGTATTTTGCAGAAAAAGATGTGCCTGCAGGATTGTGAACTCAATGAAAAACAGGTGCTTTATGCAACCTACTCTTCCAAATTTAGTATTGAATCAACTGTCATAACAGGATTTAATACAAGAGTCTGAATCTTTTGTTACTGTGCCAACCTGGAGTTTTGTCTACTATGGCAGTTTCAATACAGCACGTAGACTCCACAAGTTATCTGATCAAATCCAAATGTATACTTTTAAATTATCAAAGCAATGCTTTATTCGATTATTTCACTGAATCATCTTACCTTTCCTGAAGCAGTCGAGCTCTTTCTACTCTCTACTTCACAAAAAAATGAAGCGTTTTCTTCATGAGAAAAGTCTCTAAAAATGGACCTTTGCCAGGATAGACAGGGAAGAATACTGATGGGCAATTCTTAATTGACTAAATGTCTCTTGCTCTAGGTTTTACAAGCTAGAGAACTGAAAGTGTCTGTTTTCAACATATGGGAACAAATAATAACACGGCAAGTCCAATAAAAAGAAAAAAATGAAAAGAAGTAGGTAAAATGTAAGACTTCAAAACCGACTTAAGTATAATACAGGTGTTACCAAGTACAAAATAACAGGAAAAAAATTAGACTGGAAGGGTCCTTTGGCTTCCATCTAGTCCAGCCTCCTGCTGAAATGAAGGTGAGCTTCAAAATTATATAAGGCTGCCTTCTGAAGCAGTGGTACAAGAATAGACAGAGCACAAACCTCATGAGCACTACTACCCTGACAGACCACAACAAGTTGGAAGGTGCCATCCAAAAGACTCAGCTTTAGGAATGCTGAAGAGCAGAGAACAAAGACGGTGCAAACTTCATACGGACCTTGCGAAAGCAACGCATTTGTGAACCCCCACCCTCAACTAAAACAGCACAAGTTATTTTCTGGAACAGCAGATCCAAAGAACCAGCAATCAATTCCCAAAATATTACAGCTCTAGGATATGAGAACCAGGAAAAACTGTATGACTCATCAAAAGTACAGTTACAAAAGTACAGTTGGCAACTCGTCAGAACATACCTTATATTAAGCTGTGTTTGAAGAATTACTTCAGCTATTTGGTTTCTGCACTCCTGGTTGGAGAGCAAACCAGAATCTCAGTTCTCCACCACAAGCAGTAGCCTTTAGTAAGTCATATTCATTTTCTTGTGACAGTTTAAGGTAAGAGACCACACTAGCCTGAAAAATAAAAAGTATAACTCTCCTCCCTCATGGGTGTTTTTAATGAGGAGGAAGGTCTCATGGCCTCAGACTTCTACTGGTAAAGGTGATCAAGGCAACAGCCAAAGACAGGTTTTGTAGTTCTCCCAGATGAAACCCTGCTCTCTTGCCTTGCAAATGTAGATAGGACTAGGTCCTAACTCCGAAGCACCCTGAAACCTCAAGAATTCAACACAGCAACTGTATCAGTAGATTGTGCTAATTAGATCAAATTACATATTTAAAAACAACGGTCATAAACAATTATGTTGTAATTAGGTATGATATCATGGTCCAGGGTGCAGACAGCATTGAAAGAAGGCCATATCCAAACTGACAAGAGAGATGCCATCTAAAAAGAACCCCAGAGACTGATCCAAAACATTTATGCCAAGTAGAATTCATTATAAAAATGCCACATCTGTAATACATACATATACATAATATCACAAAAAATCCCTTAAAATGCAGACAAGAATTAGATACTTTGGTCTTAAGGTAAAAACACACCTATGAATCTGCACAAGTTTTATATGCTTTGGTGCTATTCTGTAGTACTCAAATGACCACTTTCACAAAGCTCATCACCTGTGTAGCTTGGGACTGCTTTCTAATTTATCACTCTGAACCACTGTTTCAGTTCAAATGTTTAGATGAATGCTGGCTGAATTAAACCACTATTAGCAGTTTATTAAAGTTTAAAGATACGTATTTAATTAGTAACTCAGTGGGTACAGCTCTGTACAGTCACAAGTCAAAAGCAAAATACAGCAGAAAAGGAGAAGAGAAACATTAGAGATGTAGAAATGAACAGTGCTATTACTACAAGAGGAAAAAAAAGCAAGCAGGTTACATGAAGACTGTAAGTGAACTGGAGATGTATCTTAACCTCACATCATCCCATTTCACATTATCCTTAAAATGTCTGTGTTACATAAGTACAACATTAAGTGTTTTTTAAGTCTGTTAAGATCGGTTACGTTTTCTGCACTCACTGCCAATACTAAACACACCTTTCTACACAATAGCTTCTAACAGTTAAAGACTGGTATTTCTAATGTTCCAAAAGCTTGATGGTCANTTTTTTTTTTTTTTCCTCTCTCCAGAAGTTGTACTCTAGGCTGAGCTCTAACGGCAAGGTTAGACATGCTGGAAATGTTTGCAATACATGTTTGCTGAGGTTAAGAATAGCCCAAAGATAAGCAGTTGCCTAAACTTGGCAGTTATGAACTAGGACTCTACACAGGCACAAAACATTCTTCTGATGCTCAGACTCATTTGTTCTCAAACAGTGACTGTCCTGGCTCCAAAGCCATACAAAAGTTTAATGAGGTGACAATCCCCTGCTGTCACAAAGTTTTGAAAGATTCAGGTCACAGAAAAAAAAAAAAAAAANACAGAAAAAAAAAAAAAAAGGACCATGGGTAATTTGACACAACAGGAACTCACTGAAGAGAATTAGATAATAGGTGCTGGGACTTGGGTTTTTCCCATCATCAAGATAAAAATCTTATTTTCTTCCCAACACTAAATGAGAAGCTCACACTTGGTATCAGAAAATGTGTGTATATTTAATCTCTGAATCTTGGGTAGAATCTAAAGAAAACCTCTGATAAAACACATTCTTTTCAGGGGAGTCACAGTCATTTCTTTCCCAAAGCTTTCAGAAACCTGAAACATCTTAAGGTAGACTTACATTTATATGCATCCATGTAAAACCTAACTAGAAGGAGTAGGGTAGTGCAGAAAGAGTTTTAAGCAAAGCATGTAATGTTATCCATGGCAATTACGTCTGCCTTTCATCAGCAATATTGCCATATTAAATCTGCCTCCATTAACAGCATAGAATTTCCCATGTTTGTCAGAAATATAAGTTTTGCAAATTTAGCATTATTTGATCTCACATTCATTCTGTACCATTTCTCCTGAAGCCACTGTCTTATACTGAAAAAATAAAGTCATAGCAGCAATAATTCTCTCAGCCCCTAAAACACAGCCATCTTGTCATCTTGCCTACAGTGAAACATGTTTTTTAGTTTTGGGGTGGTTTTTTTAAACATTCTACTTTTGAAAATAAAAAATACTGAATGCCTTGTTTTATACAAGGCGCATATATATATATATATATAGTGGAGCCCATCAGACTCATTATTTCTATTTAAAATTTGATGAACTAACACTCACTAACACTCTGAATTCAGACGCTCTAACAGTAACTTAAGTAAGAGTAATTGTACCTGCCTGCTCTGGATTAATTTTATTTAACACCAGTTGGCATAACATGTAAGGGTTCACTAAGTTCAAATGATTCCCTATTAGGAAGCTGCACTGAGTCATTTTTCAGCCAATTTTAACTGAACAAAACTTTCCCCTAGAACTGGTGATCGGTTTCTGAAATCAGATAAGGCACAATTATGGACATTCTTCATCTAAATTAGTCAGACATTAAAATATTTCATATTCATTCTTTTCATTGTAGATTCTTACTAGGAAGTACCCAGGTTTCCATCCATTTTAAAAGCAAAACCAGAAACAATGGTATTTTGGTCTCTGAAAATGTAAGAGACTTCTACATTCAGTAAAACAGCACTGCTTCACAACAACATGCAGGACCATTGCAATGGCATTCCATTTCATAATCATTAAGAAAATGGAATTTCCAGATTAAAAGAAGGACCGGCACAACAATCTGGATATTTCCTCATCACATGCAGTGGACAAAAATGATATGATAACAATTTAGATTCAAACTTTATGTCAGAAACTGTCCCCTTGTCTGCGCACAGAAGACAGCTTCTCATTCTTTTTTAAAATAGCCTTGTCCCAGGATTAGCTTTCAATGGAATGTTCCCCTATCTATTAAAGGATACTACCACTATAAATACATACTGGAAATAAAGTGTTAAATAAATTATAAAGGCTTAATGGAAGAGTTGTTTTCTTCCTCGGATTGACTCTCAAACTAGCCATAATCAACAGTATGATCCTCAAATATTAGCTAATAAAAATCCTAACAGAAGCCACAAGAATTATAAAAAACAACTTATCAATCAGAAAAGCAGAATAAATATTCAAAATATGCCAAAACACAGGAAAGCATCATAAACATGAAATACTCAAAATTTTATACATAGCTTGAAAGAATCTCAAAATATTTTTATTCCTTTCTTACCCTAAAGGACATGGAAAAAGAGAACTTCAGCTTCTCTCCCCTCCATAACATGGTAAAGAAGTTTTATGTTTCTATCTTCGCAATTACTACTTTTATCTTTTGTGAACTACAGTCACCTATTTCCAACTGAAACCAATGCATTTATTATTAACTTAAGCAAGGAGGATTTGGACTTCAAGTCATTAAGGATTTCAGAAATATAGGTTGGATGATCTATAATTAGCATTCCTGATGATTTAAACATGGTTTGATGATTACTAAATTCATCATCTTTAAATAAACACTTCTGACTCAGCATCAGCAAAATAGAGACATTTTCATCAACTAATTCAGCCTAAGACTTTTTGGCAAACAAGAATAGGAAAGAACCAATAGCTTTATAAGATCAGTGAAGGCAGGAATAGACATGCAAGTATGTTAACAAGTAGAAGGGAAAATATTATCATGAAACTGAATCCAGAATCACTGCAGACATTTGTTCCCATACCCCAGTGTTTTGCATTTTAAAGTGACTAATCAGAAAGCAGACACTACAAAGACAAAAAAAAAGTCCTTATCTAAGTATCCAGGTAAGTGACCTACCCTTTTTTAATTATGATTAATATTAACACACGTTAGAAGTCAAGCTGTATCTTGTAGAAGCTCACAGAACAGAAAATGGAAAACATTTATTTCAGTACTTAGTGGTCAAAGAAGATGAAGCTAATGACTTCTGAATCAAAGTTTTAATCCTATAACGGAGCCATAGTATTCAGTTGCTAGTGATGAGCAGGAGACTTCTCAGGAAGTCACCTGCTACGCGAGCCAGGAAACGAAACAAATTAAAAGCACTGCGTACCCATAGTGGAAGAATGTACAAAGGCTGAAAGAACACGTGCCCATTATGATCCTCAGCAAACAAACAGAAACCAAAATCAGGCACCAAGATTATTTTAGCAGTTCATTGTTGTCCAGAACTCAGATCTTCCCACAGCTCTCAAAGATCTGCCAAAACATTACAGGTCATCTGAACTTCAAAACCTTGTTTCCAATACATTGGTGTCACACAAGGCTGACTGTCAGTCTTTCTAAGACTCTCACGCAAGGATCTGTTCAAGGATAAATATAATCCTTTACAACAGATAACTGATAACACACACACCCCCAATAATAAATTACACTAGAACACGAATCATTTTGCGTATCAGGTCTTAAGCTTTGTTTTGCCTACAGACTCCTTAGAAACTTGGTTTGCATAACATGTTCTTTCCAAAGAATTCCTCTGCTGAAATTAGTATCCGTTTGTTTGGCTTTTTTACTTAAAGATAAAGCACTTCTAGTTTTCAAAAACTCATCTAAATTCTTTTATTTTAAGTTCAGCAGAGGACCCTTCCTTCCATCTTCATGATGCAGGCATTCCAACCTACATATTTTGAATGAACTCATTCTTTCCAGATTCAGTAATCCCCTCAGCTTTTACTTATTGCATTAACTTACTCCACATTAAGATATCGGAGACCTTTAACTCTCTTTTCTACTGCGTTACATCAGTCTTCAGCCACTGGGCTACATACTGTTCCCCAAACTCCACAAGCCATTCTGATTTTTTACCACTATATACTTTGTATGAAGCAAACAATTCCTAATTTCCCCCCTACAGCAGTTGCTTTAAAATAGATGAGACTTTAGAATGATGCCAAATGTCTAATATGAGCTTCTTCAGAGGTCTGGTCTAATTTTAAAAACAATAAAAAAGGAGACAGGTGTATCTGTACTGGGTGCAAGAATATGGGTGAATATACCAGTAACCTATTTACACAGTGCCTGTGACATTTTGAAACAGCCTTGCAGCACAGTATCTGAAGCTTCACAGAGCACAACAGCATCAAACATTTATTCACATGATTGCTTCAAGTAGCTTTTCACTTTTCCTGATTTTCTGTATCAAGGTTGCTGACATTTTTTTTTTGACTGACAGCTATTTCCTCCAGCCAAACAGGTGAAAGAATTCACCACAGTATGTTTTAAAAACTTATCAACTTATGTAAGTTTAGACAATATTACTAAGTAACAGTTTAAGTATCTGGAAGGTTTTATGAATGATGGCTTTTCTTTAGATGAAGTTTCTTACATCATTCCAGAGAAACTTATTACAGACTTAATATGATTTGCAGCCTCTGCTAAGTCAAAATAGAGAACTAGTCCAAAAAATGGAGACAAATATATGCTGCGTGTATGGATTTTGCTTTAGGGTGCACATGCATGGAAAAGGTTTCAAGGTCAGATTTAGGACCCTGAATTTGCCTAAGCTGCCTCAAAACAAAGTGCAAAAGTAATAAATTAATGACAATGTACTACCAAAAAGATTTCACCAAGAGTCTGAAAATGGGCTTAGTGGAGGTCTATCAGGGGAACAGTGCCATCCAACACCATATGGAATACCTAATAGCTGTATTTTAAACCAAATTTTCTAAATTGTATATATGTTCTAAATTAGTTGTAAATGGTGTACACTGTTCTGTACAGAATGGTGTACAGACTTCTGACTTTCTGTAAGCCCCAGCATCTGTAAATCTTTACACTGAAATTATTTCCCATTATGCTATGATTTCTCTTACGTGTTTCACCAGCGCAGTACATCTGAAAACTGGAATCAGTATCTCCTGAAGTAAATTATCTCAGACGACCACTTTGAGTTTTGATCTGGAGAGATTTTTCCAAGAGCCTTGGCATCTTTTCTCAGACCCACAGCCCTTTAGCAGTAGCTGCTGAATCCAGCAGCCCAACAGAGGCGCCACAGCCCCAGCTCCCCACAGCAAGGTCTGGCATGGTAGCGAGGCTGAGCACGGTTCCCCACAGGCACACACAAAACACGTGCACAGCACACACACGTCTGGCAGCACAGGTCACTGCAAACTCAGCACTTTGGTAAATACAGCCGGCACCGACATCCTCTTCCTGCTCCTCACAGCTGGGGGTGAAAGTCCATTAGGATAGAACATACATATGTGCACAGGCGCTCACACCGAGTATAAGCGGCCCTCCAACTGCCCTCGGGCTCGCTCGTGGTTTGCCCAGCAGCTGCGGTCTGCCCAGACAGCAGCACAGGGCACACCAGTCCCCGTGGCCCCACTCCGGGTGCTGGTACTCAGACCCCCCTCACAAACATGCAGACACTCATTACAGAGCCCTCTGGGATGTGGCCTTGGACCCTCTACCCAGCATCTGGTCTCCAGAGCCTCCCATTACTTCGTGCACAAATCCACACACTAACAGGGTCTCAGCCAGACCCCAGAGTCTCTGCAGCACTTGGCCTGGACTCCCAGCTCCTGCAGCTGTATCATACAGATGCACACAGGTTTTTTTCTGGACTTCATGGCCACTGCCAAGTCTTCTTCTATTCCCTCTCCTGCTTCACTGTCCTCAGTCATTGCATCCCACGCACACCCCCTCACCTGACCCCGCCATGGGCCCTTGTGACCCATGGTCAGACTCAACCTGCTGGCACTGAGACCCCTACAGGCATACACAGTATTGAGCCCCTTATACAATAAAACAATGAGAGTTTAATGAGACTGATGAGGCCAGGACATGGCCTCACAAACATACTGACCATGACCGCCACCTGCTTACACACAAGCAGCTCCCTTTGCTCCTCTATTTTATCCATGAGTCATTCCCCACAGTGTCACAAATCCCTCCTTTCCCCAACATCCCATTCTGAGCTGTGTACAAATCCAAAATGTTCTTACCCACACCTACCTCCTTCCCAGTCTGCAAGCTGACCTCTGTTAACTCGAGTGTCTGTCACCCAGGTCCCCAAGGGCTGATAATGTCCAGTGACAGCCCTGGCAGGAGCCGGGTCATGGGGCTCATTTCTCTGATGTGGTTACTGGGTTCCCCCACCCGCTGCTGTGCCTCAGGGCTTTGCTGTGAGCATGGAGACAAGCTTTTTAATCACATAACCTATCACCCTTAATATTTCCAGGCTGAACATCCAAAGCCATTACAAGAGTATTTATTAAAGCCATGAAAATAACGTTTCAAAGTTCAAAGCTAGTGTATTTGGAAAATCATCATGTTCACCACTTGTTTCAAGTTGTGGGAGTTTAGATTAAAAAACACAGACATATAACTTACCAGATTTACTTATTCGAGTTGTTGCTTTTAAGTGTCAAGTGCTGGCTCATGTGCAATCCTAATAAACGTTTTCCAACAGTTATCAGGACACTTAAGTAATACAAAAAGCACCACATACCTTGTTGACCATATCGTATTATATTTGCTTTATAAACACTCATGACTGTTAATGTTATTGCTAAGCAACTAGATGATCTACCATACAGTATTTGCATAGCACTGTCTATCAGCAAATAAATGACTTTGAACTTTTTTAGTTCACAATTCACAGAATTACGCACCTGACTAACACTGAACCGTTTTTTTAAAACTTTTGATAAATTATCCAAGTCACTGGATGACAAAAACTCACTCACCACGACTATTTAAGAAATTTGAACTGTAAAGAGAGAAAAAATGTGGGAGGTTTGGGTTGTATAGGAGATAAGAGGAAAGCTGAAGTTTTAATTAGACACCAACTCAGGAAGGCAGAACTAGAACTGCAGACATTATCTGGAATTCATGAAACACCATTTTATGCTTAGAAGGTGAGAGAACTCATCACTCCTTACCTAGTGGTTACAGTAGCTGCAAAATGCAAATCTGTTCATGTACAGAAAAAGAGAATTAGTCAGGAGAGAAAGATTAATTAGAAAATGGAAGAGGAACAGACAAAGAGGAAGTAGGGCTGGGTTTTTCATGTTATGAGTAAAAAGCTGTCCTCTTCCAGTGGCTCCTACATATTGCCTTCTCCAGTAAATCTGTGCTCTCCTTCACCAGTACATGGGGTGATAGCTCTTTCAAATCCTTCTTCCTTTCCAGTTTCCCTGAAAAGCAGAGGTTTTATTTGAATCAAAACCTCACTATTTCCAAACTATTTGATCCCAATGACATAATGTACAACCTAGCAAAAGAGCTACTGTTACTGAATTACTTTTAACAACCCCCTTCCCAAGTCTCACTGTTAAATGGCTCACCGCCTTGTGCAAAACATTCTACAGAAATTCATATTCTGAGGGAGCAATGAGCTTGGCTAGACAAGCTGAGGGAAGAAGCATGGCTGAGCAAGCCTGCTATGGGCAAGCAAAACAGGCTTTTGTATGGAAGCAAGTTTGTAAAGGCTGGACTTCAGTGAGGCGCTCTGAAAATCTGACTTAATAAACAAAAAACACTCTCAACACTGCAGTGATGAGCTGAAACCCTATCTGTCACTGCAATGGGAACACCAAACATACAGCAAGAGTCAGCATATAGTTTTAAATGCCCCATCCTTCCATGTGGAAGCATCATCTCACTTCAGTGGTGTAAGCAGCCATACACCAGCTGAACAGCAGCAGGAGGAGCTCACATATTCCCATTTGTCAGGTCAAACCAGTGGGTAATTTTAGAACTACTCCACAAGAGACACATTAAAATAGACAGATGAATGACAGGAATTTGGAGCGGTGGGCGTGACTACAAAAATTCTGATTACCAAGTGTCTGGAATTGAATGTTCTACTAGCTAGAGAATCATCCAAATATTAGTTAGGCAGGTTTTCTAAACATGGAACTCCAAAAAGTCTATGGCCACCCACACAGCCATATGCTTAGGTTATACCAGACATTCCTAACAAACTGCTTTATTTTTTGGTTTGATCTTTCCCTCATGATTATTTATTTTCCACATGTACTATTACCAGGTAAGCTGTGGCATCACTGTTTGCAGCCTAAAGCTCAACACAGATGTAAGTGCAAAAAACCTCATACACAAGGGTAATGGATTTAAGCTGCTTTTGCAGAAACACTGACCTCTTAGCATAGTTTGGGAAAGTCCTAGGACAGAGAATTTCTTTTCTATATTAAACATGAAGGAGGAAGTTTCAGTTTGCTTGCAAAGTCAACATTACAACAGCTGGGCCAGAGGGAAGAAGAAGTGGCAAGGACAATGTCCTACCCACCAAGTGGAAGTGGGCAGCCAAAAGAGAAGAATATTACTACCCTTTTAAAAAGGAAAAAACTTCCAGGGCAATGCTCTTAAAATTTTGGCTATCAGCAAGAATCAGAAGTAGAAAGAGTAAGGCTGAAGAGAAAGGACAACTCCCTACCTCTCCAGCCCTACAATGTCTAACATGCACTGTGCATTAGCCAAAACACATTCCACAGAGAATAATAGCTTCTTTAGGTTAAATAGTTTTATAAAACAATACACATTTAGTATGAATATAATGGCATTACCTGGCATCATACAGGCCTAAAGCCTCTGTGTATAATGGATTATACATCAGTTCTGTCCTACATATTTGAATTTTTCCAGGGAGAGTCAGAAGGAAGTGATAGAAGACAGACAGAAGCTTTTAAGTACATTATATATGCTTACTCAGATTAACAGTCATGGATTTTAAATCCTATCATAAACCTACATTATACTTCAATATAACAATAAAAGAGAATGGAAACAAAGCTCCCACCATCAGTGTCAATCGAGAACTACTCACATAGTGATAGACTAGGATAACTTTAGAATTTGAATGTGATAGCATCAAATTTGTACCAGTTTAATGCCATTATCAAAATAACAAGTTGGAGCAAAATTAATGCAAAGTTCTGACACATCCAATTAAGCTAGAACTTGGATATCACCATCATAACATGAAGGCACGAAAAGAGGCCTTTCAAGAAATTACTTTTAAATGCATATAGTAGTTATACATGGCCTAAAATCCTCAGAGGGAAATATTACTGAAAAAAGAGAATGTTATCAATTTCTGGGATGATGATAATGATCAGAGAAACACAGACTTTAAAATTCTCAAACTGTTGAGATTTCAGCACTCAGATTACAGAGGAAATAACTGACCACAAAGAGTCTGTAATATCAACATTATTTTAATTACTTTGTGTAGACTCTCCTTTCATGTAAAATTATGAGTGTGGTACTTGGTTCAAAGTATACGTATGATGGAAGGGAAAAAAGTCTTTATGGCTCAGAGACCATTTCCTATACTCACACTTTCAATCCTACTTTAAAAGGCAGTCAGCAAGATAGCAGTGGATTTCTTCAGTAAATTGTGATTCCTTTGTTGTAATAACCTGTTAAGAACCTTTAGTTGGTCTACATAACCTCAAAGGAAGAGGACTGGTCAAACCCAAGAACTTCAGCCCCAGATGTGTGCTAGCACAATCCAAAAGTTACAACCAAGCTGTGTAACATCGTCACGTATCTTCATAAGCAGAAATTATTTATTTCTGCATGTGAAGCACCATCTGCATACAATAAACTTCTCTATCTTATTCTGGCATCCAGAAACATGACTAATGGCCTTTCACATAGAAGATACACAGCTGGAGAGGGTGCCAAGATAAACCTGGAGTACTTGTGTTTATTGTACCAAGTCTTACACAACTGTTAAGAATTCCCAGGAACTCTTAGCCTCTCCTGAAGTCTGTATCTTCATTCTCCGTACACATGCCCCAACTACAACATCTATTCTAACATGCTGTAACAAATAGGTTTAGTATAATCCAAAACCTGTTAGTATGCCCCAGATCTCCAGGTGAGATGTTAAAACAGACCCAATTAACAGCACAAGCAGGACTGCTCAACACAGCATTTGGAGGAAAAGCATTGCCCTGTGCACTGTCATCCTTCCAAGCAACAGTGACTCTATTTAAGCACATTTAGAATCACAAGGTACCCCAAAATTTGCAAGACATACAACAGGCAACCTATGTCAACCAGAAATACTAGCATGTCCTTCAAGGGTACATCAACTCACAACAGAGTCCTAAGAGGTCAAGATGCTACAAGCTGGTAACAGTGTTGGATAGTATCTGTCTGTCCATAAGTACCACCACATCTCCACAGAGGTTCAGCAACCACTGCTCAAGGAGGCTGCCCTGCAGTAACAGCTCCTCTGTTAAAGCCATACAGAATTCTTATGTCTTCCGCAAGGAGCACTCAATGATTCTCGTGGGTCACTTTCAACTTGGAATATTCTACAATTCTATGAAATAATGAGTGGTATTAATGAATCCTCTTGAATTCTTAGCTCTAAGACTCATTCTAATGATGTAAGATCTTTTTATGGAAAATCTTTTTACAGATGGCCTCAGGACTAAAAAGCACCTTCTCATAACAGAAATCTTTAGCTCATGCTATTCAGCATTTGAATCTACTTCTAAAGCATAAGGATATAAAATTATTTTCCCCTCCAGTGGGACTTTTTGTCTTCATCTTATACACTGTTATGGTGGTAACTGAGAATACTCAAAGTCCACCATATCTGAAGTTTAGAAAGCAAGGAAAAATTAGGTTGTAGGTCATGTTATTTCAGGACCATCTAGAGGACATGATTCCCACCTTCCTCAAGGCCTAGCCCCCTTTATTTCAAGTTTCACTAAACTAGCACCCAGGTACTAAGCCATAGGAGTGGCAAAGCTACCTCTTGCCTAGTATTATAAAACAGGAAAATCCCTTCTAAAAACCACATTTACAGAACAAGGCTTGCACATTAAAACTTATTTAAAACCTTCATCTTTAAACAAGCTAGTAACATACCTGTTGTTCATTACTGCAACAGCTACCATGAGCAAGCAGATTCAGCAACTTAATTCCTGTGAACTCCTCAGTTTAAGACTGAGGGCTAAAACCACCAAAAACTCCAAATGGTTTAGAAATCCACACTGCTTACATAAGCCAACTCTAACTTGTAATGCACATCAGTGACCACCAAAACCACATTAATACTTTATTCAAAAATGAAAGAATTAACTGACTTAATGCCTCGTTAATCAGTCTGTGCTCAGCATTTAAACCTCACCAGCCTTACAGGACAAGAGCATTCAGGTCAAGTCAAAAAAGCAGCACACAGGAGTAACAGATGGCAAAAAAAAAAAGCTTTGACAGCCCTATCTAGTGACAGAGAGACACCACTGCTGCAGAGGCTGATCACTGCTCCTTGTGGGGACAAACTCCTTCGGTTATATATTAGCGCAGAATCATCAAAAACTAGATCACTGTAATATAATAACACTGTTTTGAAAAGCTGGGAAAACTTATTTTAAAGCCCTTACTACTTAATTATTGGTTGTGACAGTCTTTAAAGTCAAATGGAAGAAATACAAGTTCGGAATTCCCAAAGCTGTTTACAAAAATTACACTCCACATCAACTTGCTCTATCTAGCTGTAGAAATAGATAGACATAGCTGTGGATCTGTTCTTCTACAGAGATATAATCCCATTTTCACAGACAAAATAGATCCAATACTCCAACTTACTCTTACAAGCTGCAGGAGCTTGGAGTTGACACGAAATCATTTTTTTAACTTACTAAGCACTTAAAAAGATACCAAAAGTAATGGGTTTGAAGCTGAAGAAAACAATATCCTCTCTCACTAAATGACACTTTAAAAGTAGTCATCTGCATCCTTCACCCAATCTCCTTATGACCACTGGAATTGCTTCTCCCCCTGTCATCACAGAAGTCATTATTTTAGTCTGTTTTTTTTTTTTTTTGCAGGCAGTCATGTTAGTTGCTTTGTTATGCTATATAAATTATTTGGGGTTTAGCTTTCATTTTAAAGGTAAGTATGAGTGCCTAGTGCCAAGAAGCAGTTCTTTAATAAGATATCTGTATTTAATTTACCATCTCTATATACAAAAGCCCAATGTTTACAAAAAACACTAAAAACATACACCTAGTTCCCATATCTGTAAGAATGGTTTCATTTAGCAAAAGGCTAACAAATTCACAGCTGAAGCTGTCACTAACAGCACAGTAAAAAACAACATATAAACATTCAAATATTTAACAAAAAAAAATCTTTTTACTGTCTTTAGATGAAGAAGACACTTCTACAAACACAGTAAAAAAAATAAGGCCAGTGTGTTAAGTAAGACAGCAACTAGGCAACAAGGGCAGAGGGCTTATTAAAAACTTGTGGTCTTCACTACCAAAGCTTCACACCATTCACAGGTACAAATTATTCCTTTCTAAAACACCTCAAGCTGTGAGGAAAAAAACCTAAGCGGGTACAATTCCCAGTCTCTGAAGGTAATTTTTCTGTCATGTTAAAAAGAGATGTTGTATCATACATTATACCATACTTCATACTACATGTCCCAAAACCCTATCTTAGGGAGATTTCTGTCATAGCAAAATTTTTGTATGACAGACTGTGTTTAAGTCATAATTTTGAGGGAACAATTATCAACTTTAGGTACAAATGAGGAACTGATGTTCATATGGGGTGTAAATAAAATCCCTTGCCTTATAAAACAAATTAGTTACCTTTGTACTGAAACACCACCGAATGGTCTCATGTAATAAGCAACGCCTCCTTTTTGGCACAGAGCGAAAAAAGGTGAAAATAATTACATCCTGAATTTTATACAGACTAAGATGAAGTTCAGATTTGAGGGGGCATGTGGAAACAGCACATTACAATCACTGTAATTTCAGGTTGAAAGGTAAATTCCTAAATTTTGGTACAAGGTGAAGCTTAATTGTTACTAATGTACTTAGTAAATTAAATAAGGGATCATATTGAATGCAATGAATTTTCCAGGCTTATCTAACCTCCATGAATTCCCCAAATAGTGGATGGAGTTTGTTAAGTAAATAAACCTCTTAATTGTATCAGAAATTAATGAGCAAACACAGGAGTAAAGAAGGGGGGAACAAATACAGGGCTTTAGCAGTTTTATTGTATTCTCTTTCAGGTACTGTAGAAAAAAAAACCTTCAGGCAACAAGAACAACTGCCTTGCAGAAAGCCAGTCACTACATCATTTACTCCAGTGAAGTCCACATAAAAACAAAGTTCCAAAAAGTAGCAACCTGAGAATAAGTGAATGTCACACATCAGTCAAACGGATGGGACTAGTCACTAAACCAAAGGATTACAAAATGTCATTCTCAAACTTCTCCAATCTAATTCTGCATTCTGTGCTAAGAACCAAATAGGAACAGCTAGTCAAACCGTCACGTAGTTTTGCATATACTTCGGCATTTACAGAAAAGCAGAAAGGAGAATTTCTTTAGAAAAAAGTAAACAGAATCAAAAAGCAAGCCAGATTTTGAAACAGCAGGCGCTTAAGGAGGGACACAAAACAGATGGCAGTTCAGGGTGACAAAATGTGGCAATACAAACCATTTACTGCTTAAGTGAAATGGCAAGTGAAGATCTGAGATTTATCTCATCCATTCATATGTGGTGCTAAAGCCTGAAGAAAAATGCTGAACTGGCAAATTTGTATAGAATGGGCAAGGAGCACTGATAGTCTTTTGTATCGTTATTGCCTCAAATATTTGTCATCAAAATTACAGTTTTAAAAAGTCTTTGAAGAAGGCAGAAAATTAATCTGAAACAGTAACTTGAGTTCAACTACAAGCAGGAATTTGGGTGTTAATTTTGCCTGGAGAGACAAAGAAAACGTCCTGTAGCTTCAGTACTGCCACACTGGAAGCACTGGTTTGACTGCCGGCAGTGGAGATACAATCAGGTCTTCCAAGCAGCATGTATTTTTGGAGAACGATGTGAGGACTGACATGCAAACAGAAGCTTTTATTCTCTGAACAAATGTAGCATTACTGTTCATCGTTCTCATTTGCAAAGCTGCTTTATTAAAAAAACCAACAGTTCTGAGCTAGTTAAAAAGGAAGTATCGAAGACCTGACTAGTGTACTCATTCAAAAGGGATAAATGGGAGAAAGCTCCAGAGCAGATGCAAGTAAAGGGAAGAACAGCTAAAAAAATTTGATAAAATTTAGCACTAATACAAGGGAACAGATACTTGCAAGGTATCACCTGTGCAAGTATAAAGAGAAAAAAAAAAAGGTATCAATACAAAAGTCACTTCTTGGAACATCCTCAGATACATAACAGAAGAAAGCACTATTGTTCCCTAAACTCTAAGAAATTAGTTACTTTGTGCATTTACAATATTCCTTACAAAGTTCAGAAACCAATTAAGCAATTAATGAAAAACATTAGTTGTACTCTGGGATACTATAAAGGTAGAACTGAGCAGAGATTAGCACATGAAAATCTAAAAAGTTTGATAAGAATGTGCTACAACAAATGTTTTAGCTCTTGATGTATAGCATATTCTCATTTTTATCACCATTCAGTTTATTAGGAAAGAAATTAATGTAAGTTCTTTCTTTGAATATCCTTACTTCTATGTTCTTATCAATTTTTAACCTGTTTCTAATGTCAAACAGCTGCAAGTGTTGCAGCTGCCAAAGATATACAAGGTCTTAAGAAGTTACGCAAGAATAAATGTGCAAT
Organism: Cyanoderma ruficeps; assembly: GCA_008694505.1. Classification (NCBI taxonomy): domain Eukaryota; kingdom Metazoa; phylum Chordata; class Aves; order Passeriformes; family Timaliidae; genus Cyanoderma; species Cyanoderma ruficeps. Next base: position 4,209,422 of record VZDJ01006585.1, on the reverse strand, counting down.
TCCAGAAGCCCTTCTAACTTGTCCCTACTTTGTACCCCTTAAAAAAAGCTGCAGTGTTAACTCAGGTTTTAGACAGCACTAGGTGATAAACACTAGTGCCCAAGGCATAATAAAGTTTCAAATCAGCACTTACACTCTTATTATACACCAGAGAACCAAACCACACAAGCTATAAATCTATGAGTCCAGACTTTTCTATCATTGCTTATAGGGGAAAAAAGGTTTAGCTGCTTCAAGTGATTTTCTGTCACGTCTACTGCCTGTTAAGGGAGAGTTCCTACATTAGCTGGCTGCTTGTTAGTCCAGTTCCTGTGCTGTTCTAGTATCCAACTAAGCTGCAATTTCAGTGTAATCCTGAAGTCACCCAGGAACATTTCATCTGTACACAGCAGCTGTGCTGATGTCAGCTGTTCTTCATTTACTCTTACATACTTCAGTCTGATTTAATCTCTCCATTGTTTATACATGCACACAAAGATTTTGCAAATCAATTTTTCATGCTTTCTCATCTAATACAAAGTACAACCAGACACCAGGAAACCATTTTAAAAAATAGTTCACATTTTACTATTCTGAAAAGTTCTAAACACATCCGTGTACGTGGAAATTCCTCTGAAACATTCAAATTGATAAGGACGCTTTAATGTGAGCTCTAAAGTAATTCCATCCAATGAAGAATCCTCAGTTCAAGTCAGGAAAACGTTATAGTTTGGGAAAATCTGTATAAATCACATTTCTATCTTCAAAGGCCAATTATGATCTCATTAAATCCATTTATAACCATACAAGTTGTTATTTATTCAAAAGTTATTTTCTTCAGAATTACAGGTGATATCTTAACCTGAATCTGGCAAGAGGAGGTCAGATACTGGTATGGTTACAACTGCTGAAGTAGTTATCCAGAAGAACACCACTAAAAGCCATACACCTCCTTAACTGTCCAACCTCCTACAACCCTCTCTCAAGATAAAATATTATCTTGCCCCCATGAAAGTGACACCCATTTGTGCAAGGTACAATTTCTTCCCTTAGTGTTCTTTAACACCAGGCCAAAACCCACATTTTCCTGACCTGCATTTCTTCAGTACACAGGAAAAACAAGGAATGTCAGTTTCTACCAGGCAGAAAGCAACACCACTCATGTGAGAGCAACCAAGGAAACAAAACAATGCAATACAGAACAGTTCATGAGAACAGTATTTATATTGTTAAAAAAAATTAGCAAGTGATCAGGGAAGTGTCACTGTCATCAGCAAAAGAATTACAAACTTAATATGGTCTTTCAACTGACAACCCAACTTAAATAGCAAAACAGCAATTCCTGCAGTAACCCACCAACTCACCTCATGTTGCTGACATCAACTGACGGACCTGTCCTAGGAGCCGTGCAGCCGCCAGTTCTTCGCAAAGTCCATGCAACAAACAAAACTGGAATGGTTCAACCATTTGTCACCACTGCTTTCAGAAAATGCCTTTTTCCAGCTTTCAGTTAAAACCACTTTTTCTAGACTTACCCCTAAATCACATTAATTCTTTCAAGACTGAGGGATGCTTTCATGTCTGATAAACCAAGGTATGAGCTGACTTCCTCAATTAAAAAAAGATCTGAAAAAACATTTTTGATACTGTTACCTGCTCAAATTCCCCTGTCCTGCAAACAGGACTGAAAGAATGAAATCCAACTTAAAGCACACCATTGCTGATGGAACAAGTTTGGCTTTCAGAAAATCACAGAAAATTGTTCATGTTTTGTTACCCACCTCCTCAGTGTAAAGCATGGGGATGCGAATACCCCAGAACCTCTGCCCTTTAGTCTCACTTTCTTGTTTATAAAATCAAAATAATTTTCTGGTTTAGAAAAATAACACTTTTTGATACATTTTCCCTTCCTGAAACTAAACTGACAAAAGCATCTCTCACACAAGTGACAAGTTTAGCTCTGGCTGAAGTAGCAAAATCAGCAAGAAGTTCCCCCAAATTTCCTGGTCTCTATAGGGTATTTCCTCAAAGCATCCTGTAATAGAGAAAGGGCTGCAGCATAAGCCACAGAGGGTGGACAGAAGGTGAAAAGAAGCAAGCATAACTTTCAAGTTAAATAAGATAGCTCTTCTAGGACAGGAAAAACAGTGTCAAAAGCCAGGCTTCTATTGACCAGCTATGAAACAATTAGGAGGAGCTGGTATCTGGTCAAGAAGACATTAAGGATTACGTGAAGTGAGTTAGGTAGCTCAAATGCTCAAAGAAATCTTTAAGAGAATAGAAAGAGGAAAAATAGGAACATTATATGCCTGTTTTTCATAAATCTTTTAGGAACAGGCATTAAAAACCTCTGAAATGATACAGTGTTTTTCCATGTTTCCTGGCATTCTGGAGTTTTTCAGAAGAGTCACTCGATACATACACTTATGGCAAGTACAATATAAACAAGAAGAAAATAGTTTCAGATATCTTTATTGTTTAATAACACAAAGGCAGGAGTTATTGTTCTAAGGATGTATCAAGAACCCAGGATTCCAGCTGTAAAACTCAGAGCACGACAAACACGCTAACGCAATGGTCATCGACAAGTATCAAAATACTGTCTGCAGAACTGCAGCAGCCTTTTTAGTTTGGTTTTTGGTTTTGTTTTGGTGGTTTTGTTTCCTAATTGTGATGGGGAGGAGTAAAGCCATTTTAGGAACTGAGACAGTAACATAAACAGCTCTCAGTGCCTGTTTCATAAGTATTTGACAGTCCTAAATTTACCTACTTCGGAAGAAAATGACCAAAAACTGTGGCTGAAGCAAGTGTAAGTATACCTATTAAGGCAAAAAGGATATCAGACCTTAAATGGACTAGAAATTTGAAGAACAGGTATTTTCAACTAAAAGCACTGCTGGCACAAAACTCTACTTACAGATAGTAGAATTCACTTCTGAGACCCACAGATCTTCAGGTATTAATGACTAGATTACTTCTGTTCAGTACAGAATTCGTATCTATACCTGTAAGAACTAGTCAATTTTCAGTTCATCACATACATATTTCCACATATTATAAGAGGATTGAATTTGATACATTAAACTGATTTCTTTTTAAACTTCAAAGTTAACAAGTGTTACTGTGCTTGCATAGTTTAACACAGGCATGTGACTACCAGTTCTCTAAAAATACCAGGTTATAAATTCAGCACTTTACTCAATAACCACAGAAGCAGCAAGACAAACAAGTTTGATAATCACAGCAAAACAAGATATTAAAAAGCCATCCAACAGAAAGCCAATTTCAGAAAGTCCAGTGAAAATGGCCCACTACGTAAGTATGTACTTGAACAGCACCATCTGAACAATTATTTTTAGAATGTACTAGGACTGCAAAGCATTCCAGAATAGTAAGAAGTCACAACTGCCATGAAGCAGTAGCCTCAGGGCTATGTTAAGACTGTTGAATAATTTAAATAAGCTGGTGAATTTAACAAAAGATCGACGCATTAGTTAAAAAACAGTATTTTGTGGTAACTGATTTAAGAAATTAATTGGATTCAAGTACAAGCATTTGGCTAGTTTACTTCAACTGCCAGAAGCAGAAAACAGAAAAACTGAAGTGCTCTTCACTGCCAGAGGGTCTGGTATACCCTCCTGCCTCCTATTCTCACACTCAGCTTCAGAACAAAATTTTCCCTTTTCCTAATCTGGACATTAAAAGTAAATCTCATTCTTCAAAAATAATTTCCTATAGTGAGAACAACACAAGTACACAGGAATGCGTGTGTTGCTCACTACTGCCAAACATGAGTTTTTTATTTGAGATCTTGCAAGACATTTAATTAAGTTTGACTACAGAATCCCTTAGGGGGAAAACAAAAGTTTTCTGCTTTCTAACAAGCTTCTCACTCTTAAAGAAAAATCTAAGATTTCCACTTTTAGGGCTCTCAGAAGTTCCAACACACTTTTTTGTGACACAAAGCCACAGGAAACCTCAAAAGATGCAGTACTTCCCATATTGCCCATTGTGACATTTTGGCTCAAATTTATTTTTTAAGTAAACCCAACAAGGTAGAAGTCTAAATACCATTTTCACAAGAACCTTTATTAATATTATTTCTAATAATTTTAATGTAAGTAGAAAAGGCTTTACAAATATAACAGACTGAACCACAGTAGAACCCTCTTTCACAGATTCATGTGGCATCTCCTATGCAAGGGACCCAACCATGCAAGACCCAACCATATTATTAGACCTGTAAACTCTTAATCTTGGATTTATTGACCTGATCTTCAGATAGGAAGATGCCAGGTTTAGGTTCTATAAAGGATAATTATTTATCTATATGACATTGTAACAAAAGGACCGTGGGAGACCAAACACATTTCCTAAAGAACGGTGCATTAGAAGTAACTTTCTGCCTAGGCCTCCATTTCTAGGGCAGTTCTGTGTGATGGAAAAAGGAGTCATTTCTTTCCCAATCCCATATTTTGCCAGGAGATCCTGCTTAGGGAAGGCCAAGATCCAAACCCAGTCATCTTCCAGCAACATAAGATCTTCTGCTGAAGGCTTGTGATGCAGTATAAAGGTTAGAAGGTGTCCTGAAGCAGTTTGGAGGGAATGAAGAGGGAGAGAGAGTCACAAGATGCACCAAAGTAATAATGTACGTAACATAGTTCCAAATGACTTCAACTCAGCACGAAAGAGGAACTCGTAAAATCTCCTTAGAATTTCATTGCCAGTTTTCAAGTGGTTTCTTTTGCTAAAAATCAAAAAGGAATTTAGCATAAACTCCCTGTGCCAGCAATGACATAGCTGGAAAAAGAAAGGTCTGACTGTGGGCTACCGATGTTTGCAAGGAAGAGGCTGTTGCTCTGCACAGCATGAAGCGAGAAAGGCAGAATTTACCTGAGCTGATTCCCTTTCTCCGGGCATGAGGGATTGCTGATCGTGTGGGTTAGCAGCACATCCCCTTAATCAGAGTATTCCAGTCTATTTCCTTCACATGGACAAAAGAACAGGACTTTACAAACCCAGCAGCCACAGGCTCCTCTAAAGGAAGAAATGTATTTACATGTTTAGAACTGGGGAACTTTTTCAGTGCTGGGAATCAAGTCAGATTTCAAACCCATTTGATGATCTCCACCTTACTGCACATTCAAACCTAGCACTAGTGTAAAGAGACAGGGAGGAGATGAAAACTGTGTGGCTATGGACCATACACAATCACGGGCCTTATCTTGGCCCCAGCCACCAGTTTCTGCTCTTGACTTAGTTTCCTGTCTAGAGAAGGGTCACACCAAGAATGTCATTAGTGCTTCACAAAACTGAAGTACAAATATGACCCATGGACAGGAAGCTTACACAGAGGCATTCTTTCCAAGTGCCAGAACATCTTTCTCCTCTCTCTCTCCCCAACACTTTCTTTACAATGTTCACACTCTTTCCCTCTCTCAGCCTAGAGAAGTGGAAGACAACATCAACAAAAAAAAGTGCATAGAAAAACAGCATAAAGCCATCCTTCACACCTGAGCGGATGGCAGTTCAAAGGGGCCCTACCTACCTGCAACCCTGTTGTTTGCTTCAAGAACTGTTTGCCCAAGGAAAAAGAGACGAGCAAATCCTGGAAGCAGATCCTTCCCCAAAGGAAGTTTCTTTCTGAGTCTGCAACCTGGAGCTTTTGCTTGAGACTCAGTCCTCTGAGCGGATTCTTTCTTCAAACTCTCACACTGGTTCTTTACTTTTGTGGGCAGCTGGAAAAAGAATGAAGCCGTAGGCTGAGGCAGGGACTCCATACTTCCAGGATAGGGAGGCAGAAGGACTGGAGGGGAAGGAAAAGTGCTAGTTGGTAACTTCTTGAATTATGATCTGTAATCCCTCATTTTCTGCCACACAGAGACATACACATAGTCACTGCAATAGGGGAGGATGACAAGAGATGAGTACTAGACATGCAGTTTTTTCATGCTCTGATGCCAAAGAAAACCAACCCCAAAGTGCTGAACCGTGAACTTTCAAGACTGTTAAGACATCTAGCAACAGATGAGATCAATCATAAGATGTTTTGTCCAGAAAGTTCTCTCAATTTCTTACAAGTAGATGTAAGTAGGGAGGAGGGGGGAATTTAAGTGCTCATTTCTTGGAAAAATAATCCAAATATCTCCTCTCTTCACTTTTTCTCAAGTGAATTAAAAATGGCATCTATTGCAATGCAGTGAACATCTCCCCGTAATCTCTTTTAAGAAGAAATGGTCATACTTACCTGAAGGTTTCCCTCATCAATGACTTCCTAACACCACTCCCAACTCTTCTATAAAGGACTTAGTCTAATCTCAAGTCTTCCACTTTATTTGCCGAAATCAAACTGATTGAATAGTAACAGCAGTTTAATGCTGTTGTGACAACCTTTGATTTAACCTGGGCAGATAATGATTGCTATGGAAGCTAAGAACCTACTCCAATTCCTGCATCATGTTTCTGAATTTCTAAAATACTCCTCAGTTTATTCCTGAAAACCCAAATGCCTTAGGAGTTGTCATTACACGAGCAACAAACAATGTGTAAGAGGGCTGAAATTTTCTTCTTCACAAATCCTGAAAGCTGGTTAAGACTCTTGTGAAATTTTATTAGTAGCATGGAGCTCACATACAACCAGAAGTCACTGGACTTCCAACAGCTACAGGGACAGCTGCTCACATGTGCATTTATTGGTTATTATCTACTGCAGTACCTTCTGCACAACAACAGTGCCAGGCATTTGCATGTGGGACAGTCATTGTGCTGAGGCACGTGAAGCACCATCGTTTTACCAGGAGGGCTCTTCTTTGCTCTTAAGACATCAGGTAGAACACGGTCCAACAGTTAACTAAGAAGGTACATTACTCATTATGTTTGAAGAATTTAACTTAATTCCTTTTGGGGCAATTGGTGGTGTTTCTTCATCCTCTCCTCTAGAGCACACACCTAAACAAAATAGCTTCACATGGTTAGATAGCTCACATGTTCTTTAATTACAAGCTTTCTTCTGCTCAAAAAAAGCTTTCTTTTTTTCACTGTGCTCAAAATAATACAAGAAAATAGGGGGATGGGGAAGGTTTTATCATTAAAACCACAGCAATTTTGCAGTTAAGAGTAGCATACAGGAAACAGTTTTGTTTTTTAAACAAGTGACAGATAAAGTCATCAAGGACAAACTCTGATACTCTAAAGTAATTAAAACAGAAAAATCAAGAAGCTCTTCCCAGAGAAACTGCTGGAGCATGCAGAATGATACGCTGCTTCTTTGTTCCTGAACATGGTTACAGTATCTCAAGCTACGGCAAGAGGTTGTGTAGCCTAAACAGAAACAGTAGTTCACAAAAACAGGGTCATTTTTTTATTGTAATTTCATACTTTTTATCAACTTAAGATCGAGATGTTTCTATGCCTTTCAACTGGACAAAACATTGTCTCTCATTATTTCAGACCAACTTTCAAAGACTGGAGAATGAGGCTCAGACTTTTCATCCCACATGCATGTTCTTGTGAAAGGAGGCCTTCCCATTCAGACAGAGTAAGTGATGAACACAAATATAAATGCACTTAGCCAAGAGCTGTCTCCAGGCTGATGTTTGTACTCTCCTCTTCCAGTAAAGAAGACAGAAGAAAAATGAAAGAAGATAAAATACAATAAACAGAATGTGTTCAATGCAAGTTACTAATGTTCTGTATCTGCTGGCTAAGAAAAATATTATAAAAGGACAGTGGCAGTTGAAAGCATTATTTATTCTTCAAGACTCCCTTGTGAATTGAAGGCTCTTTTTAACCAGATAATTTGAGAAGTCCCTGAGATTCAAGGCACTGCAAGTTGCTATAATACTAGTTATCATTCACAACTACAATGCCATACACAGTACTACAGGCTTCATTTCAGGTGATGCATTGAAGCCTACAAACACTACTGATTTCCAAAGTCAACATTCTTTTCCAACAGAAGGTATCCAGATATTCAAAACAACAGAAGATGACAGAGCAGATCAGCCCAGACGAAGCAACATGACCCAGCTCATTGCAGGCTCCTTTCAAGCAGGAGTCTGTCTAGGGCCTCTGTAAAAAATAGTCTTTCACGTGGAAGACCCTATTCAATGGAAAAATCATTTTCAATACACTAAACAGTCTGACATCCCCTCTGGCAGCTTCAGGAGTGTAGGAGAGAGGAATACTTGGTCTTACTTGATTCATGTCTCTTCTTCAGCAGAAGACACAAAGATCCAAAATGAAATTTAAGGGGAAAATAAAAGGCATTATGAGGATTTTGTCCACTGGTGTTCTCACAGAAACAGCTGAACAGTTTCTGAAAGACGAATCTGAAATAAGCTGTTAGGAAGCATTTGTTTTTAAATTCTTTTTCTTACATCAAGATCATGGTATCTCTCTCCTTTGACAACCAAGGAAGAACTCTCGTTTTTTTCCTTTCATACACAGTTCTTCCCTTGAGCAGACTTGTCTTGAACTATAAAGAATAAATGAGGTTGGTAATTTTTGTGTTCTAGATATCAAAAATCCTAGCCTGATTGATTCCTACACAGAGATATGTATTTTCAGGCTGAAACAACTAAATCTTTCTGCATTTTGAGATGAGAAATCTTAATGAATACTCCATTGCCCTTATGAAGATTCAAAAGAATGAAAAAGAAGTCTAGAAAAGACCTTACAAAGTACCTTAATCCCTCTTAGAGGAACTTTGGGTAAAGTTCTTTTCTTTTCTCACATCCATCACCAGAAGTGATTTGTACTACCTAGATGGGATGTTAAGTCAGCTTAAGCAGCTGAATATCCAGCAGTTCTTCTCAGTCACTGTACTGCAGTTTGTTGATTTAGCTCAAGGGCAGGCTCTGATGGGTTTCTTCAGGCTGAAGCAGAAAGAAATTATGGCCGTGATGACACAAGAAAAACACGCTGGTGACCTACAGATACACATGAAGTCGGTCAGGAAAGCACCAGTAGCTCCGTTTCTGAGCATATGGAAGAGAGTAAAGGAATCCTATAATCAATACTCTCATCTTCTTTGGACAAAGAGGAATCTCTGCAATGCCTTTCCATAGTGCCCTGCCTGTTGAAAATACACCAGGAGGAAAACTCCCTTTAGTGCTTTCTTCCTTCTCTACAGGGCACGTTCCACAGCCAATTCATGAGTCAGTGCGGAGTGGTCTCCATTTTTCTGCATCAGTGAGCAGAAGCTCGATAGCCAAGAAATTGAAAGTTTAAACAAGTGTGAGTAAACTGTAGAGGATACCATCTGCAAAATAAGCAAAAATTTGAATCTCCGTATTTGGTTAATGGTATAGAATATAGGCAACAAGAGTTTTCATATTTCTAATATTCCAGCTCCAACAACTGCAGGATCCAAGTGCAAGAACATAGAAAACAGGACAAATTGCCATCTCTGATTCAAGTTACCTGCAGTCAGGTCAAGTACTTCTCAACTCTCAAACTGAAATTTTAAAGCATTATGCAATTATTTTAGATGCAAGGTGCAACTACCCCTGCAGAGCATTTGCAGCTGTTATAGTTGCCCTGCTGCCATTAATTACACATCTAGAAGTATGTGCAGGCTGCAAACCCACCACGAGATCTACACACCAGCATCCAGTTGAACTGCTATTCAAAATAAACATTACAAGAACAACAAATTTTAGTAAAATATCTTTTTCCATGAAACTAGCACCAATGTGGCATGTGTATTAAAGTATCAACAGGAGTGATACAAGCTGTTTAAATTCCAAGCTACAAAAAATTAGTTTTCCAAAACTTTCTGGTTTACAGTTTTTTTTGGGGGGAACAGGAGGAGGAGACTTGATTGGAGAGAAGGGTAGAAGCAACTGAATTTTATAATAGCTGCATCAGATTAAGTTATTTAGTCCCAAGATAGAGAGAAAAAGCAGCAAAAACCTTGGTCAAAGTGTTATTTTTAAGATTATCATGCAACTTGTCATTAAAAGATAAATATGGCAACAAATAGAATGGTAACAATCTTGACACTCTAAATTTCAGAGGGTGTTTTAAAAGCATTTGGCCCCTCTCCAGAAATGTTTTGTGCTCAACTTCTTTAAAGGCCTACTAAAACCCAGAGGGTCATAGCATTGTCTAGATTATCAGAGAAGGCATCAGACAAGACCTACTTAAGACTGCCATAGGTACCAATCCCTGAAACACCCTCCATACACTCCTAGTTTGGGAGTGGCAAAAAGCCTTGGCTTTTCTGAACTCAACATGACCCAGAATTCCAAATTTATATATAGCTATCAAACACCACACATTTGAGAAACACAGCCAATATTTCTTGGCACATATACAGCAACAGGAAAAGACTAGAGGTATAAAATTGAATGATTGGTTGATTACTGATTGATTAAAATACCTATTGATTAAAAAATGGGTATTTACTAAACAATGACCCAATTACTTTTTTCCTTTTTAAAACTGTTTACCATGCAAGAATATTTTTAAATGTCTTCATTAACATGCTCTTTATTTCTTGTCAGCTTTTATGCCAAGTACAGTTGAGAGCAAACCTTTTTTGGCCTAACTAAACCACATTTTAATCAGATTAACAGACTACATTGGCACTAACATACATTTCTGTCATAAAAACAGACCTTCTTTCAGTCTTAGGGAAATTCTATGCTTCGGGGCAGAGTGCATGAGCCAATATTTTAAAAAAACAAAAAAAACCTGTTTTTTTTAAGATATCATATGATGACTATTTGCTTTTTTTCTGCTTAAGAAAGCCAACTACAGAAATAAAGGTTACAGTATTTCTGTATACCTTGAACTTACTTGAAAAAAATGACATAAAACCTGTAGTTTCTTAGTGTTAACAGTGGTTTTTGTTCTTTGTTTTGCAGCTCTTGACACATGCCTTGCTTAAAATAATTTGATTCTATTTACATACAATTAGGTAACAAATTTCTTACATCATTTTTTTTAAAGCACCATTTCTCTTACTGAGTTTTCAATCTTCACATAATTCCTACACTTCTCTGGTCAGTCTTCTAGACTGGCTAGCTGTAGAATCTGGAAGCTGAAATACCACACACAAGGAATGTTAGGAGGAGTGATTTCAGTGCTGTTCCAACAGCCACATCTGGATGCTTTGATTTTGTAGGGGTTTGGGTGGGTTTTCTGGTGGGATTCTTGGAGGTAGGGTGAGGTCCTATCTGAATTTCCACATAAGAATACCTCAAGACTTCTATGTAAATTTTGACACTTCATCACTTCCCTCTGGTGTCTGGGATCTCTGGAGAACTCAAACACAGCAGAAAAATGCCCCATTCACGCAATATTTACTCCAATATAAACAAATATTTAATAGATTAATGTTAGGAAAGGGCAATATAGATATATGATAAATAAAAGCGTAACAAGTTACCTGGGTTTTTATAAGTCATCAGTTTCACAAAGTTTTATTTTGGAAAACATTCAAAACTTGTATTTCATATTTGAGCACTTATGTTACTTTCCATATCGAATCCTGATTTCTACAAAGGGTTTCCTTACTCTTAGAGTTTATAAATTTAGCATGCACTCAGAGCAACAGGCTTGATCTCTTCTTCATTTTCAGAAGCAGTAAGGATTCTACATCCAAAACTGGACTGAATTTTCTAGCAGCTGTTACTGCTCAGACACAAAGTGATATCAAATGTTATTGTAGGCTTAGTTCTTCCACATTAATAGGTCTGTGATGCAACAGGCTCATTATTGTCTAACACGAGTAGCTGACAGTGAAGACCAACTGATTCAGTCATGACTTGCAAATGATGTGCAAGCACACCATGAAACCTCTGTGATATAGTCTGACTCTCAGGTTCAAGATACAAGTTTAGAAAGTCTCACGTGCAGTCGATGATGTTTTAGATCAGAATTACATTTTTATATTTTTACCTAGTATGTGTTAACAGTACATGAACGGAGCATTCTAAATTGTCTTGTACTGCTACCACCGTACAAAATATGCTGTCTTTAATTAACTAATTAAATGTTTTCTAAAGATTTGCTGACTTAACTTTCCTTATTGGACTAGTGCTTCAGTTCACCCACATTTCTGTACTAAATTAAAATCGTGTCACTTTTTCCAAACCGCCTGGAATAAAACCATCGCAAGTTTTATTGCAAAAATGTTTCAGTCAGCTGAGGTAAAGGGCATTTGAAATGTATAATTTTGTTCTCCTTATGTAAAACTATTTGCATTGAGTTGTCCCCTTATCTTCTCTCCATGCAAGCACCTTCACACCTACCTGCTTTGATCAGCCAGAACTCCAAGCTTTTGCACTAGACACAATTAACTTTGGCAGTGCCTCTTCACAGGCATACCAGTGTGTAGTGTTTGACTGTCATTCTGTATCTGTTGAAATATTAGCACTTGGTTTAGGTTGTATACAAGAAAAAAAACAATATCAAGTCACACATAAAAGAATACATACAAAAAACACTGAGATCTATTTCTAGGCTAGGCATACTGTCTCCACAGAAATTATTTAGAACAGGGAAAAAGACATCAAATAACCGTACCAAAATAGCAACTTACCCCACTGACTGATCTGGGCTGTAGAGTGTTTAACCACACACTGAATCTCACAGGACCCTCTTTCCTTCATTTGAGTCGACATTTCATTGATAAAAATAACCACAATCCAGGGCAGATAAAAAAGAGCTTCCCACGCACTCAGGCAAACACGCAAGACGGTATCACAGAATCATTACAGCTGAAAAACTTATGAACTCTCTTGAAAACATTACTATTTGAATCATTACCTAACATTTCTGTGTGTGATTAATATCTACAACGCACATAAGTTTATTTTGAAGCAAGTCTGACAATAACATACAATGAAAATATTCTTGACATGACTCTTTTAGCATGAAATTAGTTGCCTGATCTCTGATTTCTGTACCAAACATAGTGAAAGGTCAGTGTTTCCTCAGAAAAGAGTTGTTATATTTAATAAAATGCCTAAGAACAAATCTATGGAAGTCCAACATATCTCCTTCCCTTCCGTTTTCTTTTTAAGGCAAGATTCTAAGATAGGTTTGCAGCAGGACTGAAAAGCAATCTGCATTTGAAGTTATCAGGTTTTTGCTATATACTATATGCAAACTATAGCATTTTCTACTCCATAGCCTTTTAGCTACCTGAAAAAACCTCCCAAGCATTCCATGCTGTTACTTCTACATATTCTTAAATTTAAGCCAAACTCCATCTTCTAGTTTACCAATATGTATCAACAGCAAAGCACAGTGCACGTGACAAAGCTTGGCACAGCCAACATAGAAAAAACTGCAGAGATCCCTAAGAAGGTGGAAGTCCCTGACTGTTGGCATGTGTTCAAAAGCCATGCTCTAGAGGATGCAGTTAACCATTATATTCTACAAAACATAACCGAGAATGAGTCTGTATTTCTTAAGTGTAGTTATTCTTCTATTACAACAACTATTTCCCCAAGTTTCAAATTACTCTTAATTCCTAGTTTAGTATCTGCATAACTGAAATCCTCATAAGCATTTTGCAAACTAGACCGGAATTTAATACTGCATAACTGCTTTTTTACTTCTCTTTTTTTTGATGGCCAAGCATTATATTAGTACATCACACATTTTACATGTGAACATCGAGGAATTTCTATTCTTTTATCTCATAACTGTTTTTATTGTAGACTTCAGTCCAGCAAGAACACAACTGCCAACTTCATACTTCAAGATGCAGCTTCCTGTAACAGTGTAGCTGGTCTATATTTGAATGGCCTTTTTCCAAGTCAGAGAACTTCTATTTACCAGCCAATTTCTTTAATTTTATTTTTAAAAATAAAGCATGTATATATATATATATTAGCATCCTACCTGACAGAAGAACCATATATGCTACCCAAAAATATGCATTCTAACAGTACTTGCATAGGCAACTGCACAACTTTGTTAAAGAGAAGCTATAGGAAGTATTCGGGCAAGCTCACAACATCACACCGCAATACAGCGTTAAACTTCTTTCCCCAGATTAACCAAATCCAGGTTTCAGAAATACGGCATATTCATCCTATGCTAAAAGTCTGCTTTTCCAGCAATGTATCGTGATATCAGGACTCAATATTTTCATTATTTTCACTCTTGTACACGTAAAATACACAGACAGAAAAAAGGGGTGCCACAGAAAAACCAAAAAGCACTAAAATACCAAGTCGCTCCCAATCACAATCAAGTAATAATTTGCTTTCATACTTACTAGTTCATTACAATAATGTGCAATAAAATATATTCTGCATTTAAAAAGTTACTTGGAAGATGCTTCCCATCTCCAAAACTGGGACATAGAGCACTGGGGCAGGAGAGGACGCAGGGAAGGGTATAATTCCACAACTCTGGTGGAATCATTGGATCACCTGTTAGGAGCATGTGGCAGAATGTTCTCGAAGAGCTAATAATTTCACCATGATGACCTTGGCCTTTAAGGAAATGAATCATTAACTGGATAACACAGATTTTTGAACTCCACCGTATCTAGAGTTCTTTAACTGCAGCAAAGCAATACTGAGAACAGACTAAAAAAAAGTATGCAAATATACGACATGCATTGGAACTATATTATCTTCAAGGTCCCTTGCAACACAAACCATTCTACAGTTCTATGAATCTAACTGCAAATTAGTAACAGTGGTAAAAGACATTACTGACAAAGCTTAAGTATTTTAAAGGGAAAGTTAAGAGACAAAATATAAGCATTAACATTCTTCTTACACACTACCAATCCATCTTTTTTTCCCCCGCTCCATTCCCCAGTATGTATTAACACATTTTCCTTTTCTCTTCTTCACCACTTATAACTGAGCAAGAGGTTATTCTGAACAGTGTCCTAAATAATAATGTAAAAAATGTCTGTGTAGCAGCTGGCAATCAGAAAAGCCAATATCATCTGATTACTCTGTTCTCCAATTATCATAAGGCAAATTCAAACTACCACTACACATTAATTTGCAGCATGAATATGTAGTGAATCAAAAGTTACTCTGATGTAAAAACATGATACTATGGATAAAGACATCAGTAATCCATCTCCCTGTGGCCCAGGAAAAGTACACAATTCAAAGGGAGGAACAAGAGTTACTATGAGGAAGCCTAATTCAAACAAGCTTAACAATCTGTTTCAGAATTGGAGCTAGCATTAAACTCAGAAATGTACAAGTTATAGGAAAAGGGAGCTCATAGCTAGTGCAACAACTAACTCATCTCCATGTTTAATTAGACTCATTAATGTTGTTCAGAAATTGACAAAGTTAATAGAAAATTATTTAGTTTATACACACAGTTTGTAACTCCATGGATTGCAAATTTCTAGTTGTTACATTTAAATAGTTTTCAATCATAAACCTCTCACACTCAACAAGATTACTGCCCACTACACACAGCTCAATCACAGTTCTGACTGGGCCTTCAAAAGCAAAACAAACCCAAAATAACAAAAGAAAACAAGTATATCTGCTGTACATTCCCCACAAAACCATTTTTGAAGCCACTGTTAATTTTATATCCAGTGTCTCACCTCAAAGAGCAGCAGAACAGATAAATGGAGTAGATGAGCACGGCCCTATTTTTGCCTCCACAAGTACAAGGTGAGGAACATCAAGAGGCATCCCCAGCATTATTCATGCTGGTGGACAACCACCAGCTATCCAGGTAGCACACCCCAAGTGGAGAGAGCAGCTACAGCCCAGCCAGGGTTTCTTTTCAGATAGTCAGCAAGCCCAAATACACAAAACAAAAGGGAAACTACAATGGGGAACAGGGGAAGGAGATACGAGAAGAACTGAAATACGGGGGCAAAGGGAAGAGCAGCGTGGCAATAGAAAAAGTGTAACTGCAGTGCCACAGTCAACAAGACTTTTGACAGAAACCCCTGAAAGTCATGCACACATTTTTTTTTTTTTTAAACTCCAGTACTTATGGATCTTTTTGTTTGTATCTCAAATATTAAACAAAAATACCCAGAGGGGGCTAACATATCTGAAAATAAAATCTTTCAAGGCTGGTTCCTACAGTCTACACTAACCCCGCAGCAGAACCACTGACTGGACTGGACTCCACTGAATTCAATGCTCCTGCAGCATTAAAGTCACTTATGAAGCCACTGGCAGGACTAGAGTCAGTGTTATGGGTATAACACTTGGGCTTCAACGTTAGCCTGACTGCTGCATCAGCCACGCTACTTTTAAGTACAGTTCAGCTTCTTTCATTATCTGATGCAAGTCTATATGGCTTTTATTTTGTTTATTTGTATCAAGGTTTAAACAAGCCAAGCAAGGAGGACTCTCAGGAAGAGAGCTTTCAGTCTTTAAAATTTCCAACCAGTACACCACTCTTTGTGTTGTATTTCAAAGAGATTGATCAGTTGAATTTACAGCTCATAATTTTAATGTATTTTTAATTCTGAATTTTTACATGCACTTTTTTGGATGATCAATAAACACACTAGCACTCACCAGAGTTGGCAATCAAATACTTGAAGAAATGAGGCCCTGTCAAGAATATTTTGTAATAAATATAATTCTTTTTCCCACACTTGTTTTAAATGCTCACATTGGGAGAGAAGAACATTAAGTTCCCAGTTTTTATGTGCCAAACATTTTAGAAATCTTTTCCTCCACCAACCAAAGCAGGGACAAATGTTTGCAATGTCTTCTCCAACTGCAAATGGTTTTTAATGAAAAATTCATGTCCCAGTTTCAGGAGCATTCTTCTTTTGAGACCACCAGTACAAGTGCACTTTAGAAAAATATTAAGTGAGACTAGTCTGTGCTAGAATAAGTATCATCCAAGAGACAGCACGAAATCGAGAACCAACTATAACTCAAGGAGTTTTATTAGAAAAACAAATCTGTGGGGAAAAAAAAAAGGAATGCAATAGTTAAGTGAGAAGTACAATGGAACTACACATGACCGTATTTTTGTTTCACCTAACACAAAACAACGTTCAAAGTATTTCTAAAGAACCAAAATCACACTTATGAAACATTTATGAAAGGTAGTGCCATACACTCAGAAAGAGCTCAACATTAAAAAACGCTCACCTAAAAGGCCTAGTTGAAAAGAAGAATTTGAGAATTCTCAGTCTAAGACTGTAGCAAAAAGGCAAGAATCCTTTAGTCAGTTTTGCAGAGCCTTCCCCAGTTCCTATACTGTGTACCTAAAGAAGTGCCTTCCTACAATTTTCAGATAGTTTACAACCTCAGTTTACATTTTAGAGCCTGATTTGTCAGGTAATTTACTCAATTAGGAAGCCAGAATCATTGGTTCGTTTCTCATGCTGACTTGATCTTTAGATTTGCTTTCCTTTTCATCAAGGCACATTCAGGATCACATTTGCAACACCGGCAGTTTGTCATCCATAATGCAAACGCCTTAAAAACACATCATGGGAAAACACATTCAGCATTTGTAAAATTACTGTTGTCATGATGAAATCCAAAACGCAGAACATGGCAAAGGGAAGACAGACTTCCAGATACCTCCCTCTCCTGTTTCTTTTAATTCTCAACAACCAAGCTTTTTGAAAAAGTTTCACAGAACTTAATGAAAAGACACTCAACAGGCTCATGGCAGGGTGCTTGAAGAGAGAGATGCAGCTGCCAATTCCTCCACCTTTGTTTTCCCTCAAGTTATCTACCAAAGCCATTTAGCAATTCAGCAAACAGGAAAAAGAATAGTTGGAATAAACCTGAACAATGGCTCAAAACCATATTCCATTTCCTTGGCTCCAATGCACTCACTCTGGTCTGCTTACTGGCCAAAGCAAACCCACACAAAGACCTTAACAAGTTTGAATTACTGGTCTAACAATAGTCTGAGCATGTTATTTTCACTCCATCGTGCATTTATACCACATTCTCTACCAGATCAGACGACACAAAATGAAAAAGTGATGAACAGAAACTTTCCATTCTAGAATATCCAGAAATAGTAACTCTCAAGTACCTCATTGGGCCTAGTGAACCCTTGAGAGTTAAAGATACATACAGCAAGTACAATGGATGTATCACCCCTTGTGTGACAATCCTGCCTATCCTGCTGCTGCTTCCTCTGGAAGGAGTATTGGACCTGCACAGGTTGTTAGCTGTCCGGAAGCTTGTAGGCTGCTGCCCAAAGCCATGGGTTAACAGTGTACCACAAAAAGTGGAACTGTTGACAGACAGCAGCAAATTCTCTGCCACACTCTGTCAAACTTTACAATTCTTTACTTCAAATTTCTGTTCCCTTCCACAAACACCAGTGAAAAGGAATTCAAACACGCGAACAAAACCAAGACTCTCATTTCTTAGGCAGCTCCCTAAAAATATGCGTAACAAAAATTAAAATCCTTCAGTCCCAAAAGTTTGAGGTCCTAGCAGTGCAATAGCACTGCAGATTCCAAGCCTGTAGGAGCCAGAGAAGGGGACATGGCGTGGGTATAACCAAAGGGTAAGTACTTGTTATAGATTGCAGAAGGAACAGTAAGTTTTGTCATGGTCCTTCCAGAAACTTTAAAGAAAGCTAGATGTTCTCTCTCTCAAACGACAGTGTAGTAAATTAAATTAATTTAAATGTATGTTCACCATCATAACACATTTTTACATACTGATGGCAAATATTTATTTTTATGATTTGTGTTTTATAAAACACAAATTTTATCACTTCTTAAAACTTGATACTATTAAGTTAAATTTACAATTGTATAATGTATTAGAATAAACTAAATACGGATAATAAACAGTGCCACAACTATGGGCTTAAGAGAGACAAAATACTACTGTGAATTCACCACATCTTTCATCTTCCCAAAACATCCCATCTGAAGCCTTTAAGTAAAACAAACCAACAGGTTAGGGAGAAAGGCAAAGCTACAGAGAGCAAACAGAGAAAGGTAACAGGATCTTAGGAAGGAAGCAATCTGTTTGAAACAAGGCAGCCACTGGAATTTACAGCAGTATCTAGATGAAATTTCATGAAAAATTTTCCTAGGGAAAAAAAAAACAAACAACCAAAATAAAACACAGGTGTGTGTGTCAGGAGTAAGTTAAAGGTGTTCTAGAGAACCAATAATTAACTGCAAGCTTAAGAGGATTAATAAAACTCTGGCTTGCAGTCCACACATCAACCTAAGACACTTAGGGTTCCTGGTTTCACTTCTGTGATTGAGGAAGAACATTACCTGTTTTAGGTGAAGCACCACCTTCAGTTCTGGTTTTACAATCACTGGTCCCAATTTCTATGTTCATTTATTTTAAAAATATAAAATAGAATCATCAAACAAGTATCTTATCTCCTTGCATTGCAAGTAATGGAGCTTAAAAGAAAAATTTATGGAAGTACACTGAATTTCTCACAGGATCACCACCTAGCTGGGGCTGGAAGGGATCTCTGGAGACCACCTAGTCCAAACCCCACAGCAGGCTGAGCTAGCAGAAAGCAGTAAGAACCTACAAAAAAATACACTGCAAGATGTCCCAGTGTGCCAACTTCAGGCATGCAGGAGCAAACAGGGGTAGCAACCAACAGACGACCCACCTCTCTTCCTGCCCATTTTTTAAAGAGCGTGTAATAATGCTGTTTCCTTTTAAGAAACAGAAATTTCATTTTAGAGTCTCATGTACTACTTTTTGGAAAAACAGGCTTTTTCTTTACAGGAACTATCAAACATTCAGTGATGCACAATGTGCCACCAGCCCACGAGGTAACTATATTTAACATATCATTCTGACACCTGATTATCAAATCAGTAAACTTTCTTGTTTACATGTGTCACAATTTGGTATTTCCCAATTTAGGGGAAGCCTGTCTCTATTTGTCAACAATTTCTTCCAGGCCATATACCATGCCTGCACTGTCAGGAACTGTCTATAATTGATTTGTTACTAAAGACTTATATACAGGAGAATTAGGGTGTCACATAAAAAGCTTGCCATCTTAAAGTCTTAATTTCAAGAGTGTAAAACATTTAGAGAAGATGTTAAATTCTTTTCGAACTGATAGAATCCAATAACTGTATTTTTTATTTATAACTACTTGTTTTGAAACTGAAGAGCAAAGCGACAGCTTCAGGAAATGTGTGAATTCTTTTCTATCTATCTGCAAGACCTAGGAAACACCAAAAGACATGAAAAAACGAAGTGTGATCAGACACAGAAGCTTCAAAGAGCAAGTTCCAAAAAGCGCAAAGACATCAAGTTATGTTCAGGGACACTATTTTGATTGACTTCAAGAGATTTTCATCAGGATGCTTTGGGATACGCAAGTTTGGAGACAGTACATGGCAAGACTACTAAATGAACCAGAAAAGCAAGAAAGCAAGTCACACAGCCACTCTGGAAGCATGAATATTAGCACAAGGGATCTTGTTGGTTGGTTGAATTTGTTTGTTATGGCAGGATTTGAGTGTTGAGTTGTATTAAATCCATAAGAAGAATTAAGGAGAAAAAATTGCTCCTCCCGAGTTGTCAAGCGAACACTGACAGTTACCTGGGACCCACTAAAGACAACAATTTATTTTAAACTGGACCAAAGACCAAAACTGTCATGGGCATTCCATATTACACTTCTATATTATGTATTGTAAAATAAAGTTTTAAAGTTTTCATAATCTAATGGCCACATTAAAGATAAAGAACACACTATACTGCAAACACACCAGAAGGGATATAACACAGCAAGCCAAGTGACTTCAATAAAATCTCTTGAAGTACATACATGTTTTCAACTGAAGTTGCATTAACAAAAATCTTAAATATATAAACAGCTTCAAAAACTACTCAAAGGTCGAAGTTACGAGAAATCAAAATCTTCAAGGAATGTACCCAGACTCCTACTTTGAGTTTCATTGTTACAACAGACAGATGAAGTTCATTGAACTAATATAATCAGCCGTGTCAAAACCACGGCAATTCACATTTCCCTCTGTCT
This sequence comes from Cyanoderma ruficeps, assembly GCA_008694505.1. Taxonomy (NCBI): domain Eukaryota; kingdom Metazoa; phylum Chordata; class Aves; order Passeriformes; family Timaliidae; genus Cyanoderma; species Cyanoderma ruficeps. Next base: position 4,188,500 of record VZDJ01006585.1, on the reverse strand, counting down.
TGCTAATGTTCCTTACAGAGCCGTTCTGACAAAAAAAAAACCAAAAAAACCCCCCAAAAAAACATCCAACCACCCACCAAAAAAACCCCATATTGATAAGCAGTTGTAATACAAAATCTCAATGAATTTTTAGACAGCTATGAGTACATTCCAATAGCAAATTCTTCCCTGGATACATCACTCTTCCTCCAGGGAAAAATGGGCTCCAAATATCTAGAAATAATAGGCATTTGTCAAAGGCTTTGAAATTCATGCTGCCTAGATACAGCACGGAAATAACTAATCACATACAAATATTTTAAGAATGCTTTTCCTAGATCTATCTAGGACTGCAAGAATTATTAAGTATCAATTAAAAAGTTAAGGAAAGTATTTGTTCATCTCCCTTCAGCCAGACTTCCGTGCATTAAACCTGAGGTTTAATGGGATTTTATTAATTTCTAAGTAGGCTTTCCATTACATAGCTGATTATTTGAACTGATTACATTAACATTTAAAGGACAAAAGCTATTAGTACAAATCAAATAATTTAACAGTGTGTTTTGGTGCTGGAATGCAATGTAAGGTTCATTTGTGCAACATCTGAAAACCTTAAATTACATGGGGGATCATCCAAACCAGAACAGAAAACCAGCATTACACAAATATGTGAATCAGGTCCCACAGCCCTTACAACTGGTCACATATTCCGTATGAATTTCAAACAACGCAAAAATATTTGCTTTTCAGTCTCATATTCCAACAAATAATACATTTACTGAGAAACACAGTCACTGAACTTCTACATCTATTCTATTCCATCTGATAACTCCTTAAACTGCTGGATTTTAGCAGTTTATATTTATTTCAAGAGACATACTGGAATGAATAACAAGCTTTACAGTCAAGATATACATAACATGCAAGCTCTTCTATTCCCTTTTGCATTTTTAAGGGCAATGACATCAGGGGTCACCAATTTCAAAGCAATTTACATAGCAAAAGTTATGCATTGAGCTGTTCTGGCTTATTTTTCCCTGAGTTTTGTGTTCATCCTTACTGTACTTAAATGATTTCTTTCTTTAGCTAAAAAATCTTCAGTACCATCTTTTTACACAGTTTTTAAAACTATTTCATCCACATCAATTAACCAAATCTATCTAAACTTGGCAGTACTAGAAACTCAGCAATCCCTTTCATAATTTTCTTCCATTAGTCTCAAACCCCTAATTACAAGGGCACGAATGTTTCCAAAGCATAAACAGTAATGACAATTCTTTTCAAAGACAAAACAGAGTCACTACAATTCTTGGTTCTACATAATTAAAAGCAAGAATATTTATCAGGAGCACCTTAGCTTGAAGTCCTCATCTAGCAGAAATAAAATTCCATCCATCTGCAAAGCCTGCTAATCAATATTGCATACTTCAAACACTTATGCTGAAATCCAAACTGATTGCATAATAGAAGGTTTTGCAAAAGGCACCTAAGAAAATTTCTGGCACTAAATTATTAGACTAATGAGATTTATAAACTTATCCAACCCAGCAGCCACTGTTCTACAGAATTACACGGTTGGTTCAGAGCAGTTTAGTCTCTTAGACTGTTGAACAGTTCCTCACAAGCACATCCTGTTGCATCCAGGAAGCAGCACATACACAGACATTTCTTACATGCACATCTTAAACATCACACAGTACCATAAACATGGAAAACAAAAAGACAAGATTAGCACTTGCAAGCTCAGCACAATGCTCTAGTCAATGCCAGCATGGAAAACATTGCTGAAATATGCCAGCCAGTCTGATTACGTACACCTAAACATACTCAGTACAGCAGCCTAAAATAACGGGCTAAAACAGCACGTACTGTTAGAGAGCAATGTCTGGAGGGAGAGGATACACTCACAGCCTTGGCTTTGTCTTCCTACCTGCCCCTTCTCACCCACCAGTATTTATAAACATTCCCCACATGAAGAACACACTCCTTTTAGCCTTGATTATCAGCACTCCTTCTTTATCCTGTGTGTTGGGTACTTAACCACCTTCATGAGAACAGTCTTTCCCTGCAGTCAAGCTTCCACTGATCTTCAGAGGCCACGCATTGCTCAGCCACATACAAACTGCTCTCTCTTTTGTGATACAGAACAAGTCCAAAAATCACAGATCAATGAAGTCACAACTTCCTCAGACCCCCTTCTCTTAAGATGCTTTACAGAGATACCAACAAAGCTTTATTAGAGAGGATCAGGTATATTTTCTTAAGAGTAAAGCTACACAAGTAGTTTACACATGTAATTGCACCACCCTCCTCAGTCTTTAGCAGTTTTTCTTCCAAGAATGTAAAATGTCATGTCTGTGCCTCCTCCAGTAGACATGAGCAAGATGTGGCACATGGTAAGGACTATTGTAATAAGAATTTTAGTCATTATTCCTTTATGGGTATTTTATTCCACTTTCAGTAATTCTGCACCTATTTTCTGAAAAGCTTAACATATTCAAAACCTACTGAACAAATAATCCACCACCTCAGTGTTCCCAACAAACACAGCATATTACAGTATCACCCAAACAATAATCTGATGTAAATGACTACCCAGCATGAGGAAGAAAAGTTTCCTGAATAGTAGTTAAAGTATAAATAAAACACTTGGCTAATCCTATTTTAGACATGTATTATTTAGCATGTTCTGATTTCATATGCAAGATGCTTCACTAAGGCTATGGAAAGATACTATAGATCAACTTACTACATAAAATAGGTTATTGATGGAAAAAAATGGATGAAGAATAGAAATTCATGCCAAGACACTAAAAGCAAAACCACATTTGCTAACTGGCCTCATACATTAGCTATATGCCATGCAAAGACTTGGAGTATATTACACTTGGTTTTGAATTTTGTATTTTCAGAGTAATTCCCTCCAATGCTACCTCGTGTGGCAGCAAACAATATTTGAAGTAACATTTTCTGTAAACTGAATCCATGCTAGGGTTATTTATTGACTTTAATAACTGCAATTAATTTTTACAAAAAAAAACTTAAGTTTTGCCAAACTTTTTATATTTAAAACAAGATCAACAAGCTTCCCGCATTTCTAAATTTATTACTCTTTTTACTGTTAATTTGCAACATCATGCACCATTTCTATATAATCCACAGTACATTCCACTTTAAAACCTAATCAAATATCCTCTCCAAACATTAAGTAAAACCCCTGGAAAGTCTGTAGACGCCTCCAGCCTCTGAAGTAGGGGTCTGGGACTGGTGGTGTAGATCAAACACAATACTAACATTTAGCCAGAGAGAAAAGGCAGATGTGGTACCTGAGCCTTGCCTTAAACCCAGGTTTTGACCCAAGTCCTTCCCACAATGGTACCCCTTGGGGGATCATACTCAGATCTTGAGCACAACACTTGTTCCCACACACTGGACAAGATAGAAACATCCTCCTCTGCTGTTGGATAGATTAAAACAAAAATACAGCACAATGAAAAGAAAGCTATTTTCAATATATTTCAAAGTAGAAGTTATAAATAAAGTCAGAAAAAAACCCCAAACCTCTAAGTAGATTACTTGTCTCCTTTAGGGTTTAGTGACCTCTGACGTGCTTCCTGATCTGCAGAGAATCAGATATGCCAGCAACTCTGAAGTCCTGGAAAACGTGCTCCAGGATCTATTAGTAGCATAAAGTCAAATTTCTCTCCTATGTTAATTACTTAAAACATTTGAAAAAGGAGCACTGTGATGAGGGCATATTTTTAAAACTTATGCCAAATCTCAGAGCCCTGGTAACTAATTTTAAAAAAGTAACTCCTAGTGTCCTGGTCGCAAACATGACCACAAAGAGATTTATCAACCTAAAATGTCTGATTCTTTTCTTTTTTTTTTTTTTTTTTTTTTTTTTTTTNGGTTTTTTTTACTGCAAAGACAGTATACAGCAACTTTGGTAACAGCTTTTACCCGATACAATTGCACATGGAAGCACAAGAAGCATTTACCATCTCTTATTCCAAGTCCTTTCCACAGAGCAGAAAAATTGAGAACCTGGTGATATTGAACCCTTGCTTTTTGCCCATTTATTCATTAGCACCAGCTAGGAGTTATCCACAGGCACTTTAAGAGGGGTTTTACAATGGGAAGCATCTTTCCTACCCCAAGGCAGGATGTAACTACCAAGAGTGGGGAAAAGCAGAGAAGGAGGCTGCTAAAGGCCACCCCTCCCTCTGGTACCAGCAGTGTCCTGCAGAAGGACAAACACACCTCAACTGCATCAGGTAGCCACTAAACCTACTGGTACGTTTAGAAAGAAGAACTGACCTCGAAAGGCCCACACTGTAGCCTGACATGCAACTAAGAATTTCAAAAATACACAAGCAGGGAGAACAGAAAAATCCAGCTACTGGAATTATTTCTTTTTATCTCACTGGTACAGTGACCACTTGACTCTGTACAGTTTGAGTAACTCTTTGCAGCTACCTACCTTCATGCACACCTATAATCAATGTAATTATTTTGTGCTGCAAGTAAGAATTCTTGCCATCTACTGTGTTTCCACAGGATTTTACACTCACTCTCAAATATTTGACTAAATAGGCATATAATTGGAAAATTTTAGAAAATTTAAACAGAAATGAAAATTTAAATTAAATTTAAACAGAAGCTTTTGAAGCTTTAACATTTAAGGCATTTTCTTCTTTTACAGGCCTCTTGAATGTTTGCCAGTGAGGCTCTAATGCCAGTGCTATAGCATCCAAAATGCTATTTTGAGCCATTGCTGTGCTGACCATTACATTTTTCCAGCACAAGAACAGCTTCCTGAAAAATAATAATTGTGAATAAGTGTTCTTGTTCTTAATGAAACCTCAATATCTTGGTTCTACTTACACAACGTCTTGATTTCTGGTCTATGCTTTGACAGAGCAGGCCAGTTGTGACACTTTTCCCTACTTCAAAGGTGCAACAACCTCTGAACATTTTTTCCCCCCCAAAGGTCCCCACAGGATCTTGAGGCAATGAGCTCCACAGACAAAACCTTAATATTAGCCAAGGCAATTTTACCCATGGCCTCTTGTTCCCAAATTGTTTGAGGGCACACAGGCACATTCAGTCTAGATCATGATCTAAGCTAGTCCTTATTTATAATATAAAGCACAAAAAAGTGAATATGCTGTCACAGCTTTAAGGCTCCTTAGGAGTCAATGTCTCAGTCAAAAGTCTGATGTAAGTTTACTATTCAGCATTAGAGATTTACTTCTTGGTTTAGGTATTACTTGATTGTTTCATTTTGAATTCCTTCTAATCCCTGTAGATTATCTTTTGTCATTTAAGAAAAATATACCACAACTCAGTTCTGAGATGTTGTAGGACAGGCCTCAGCAACAGCAGCTTTTTGCTTTCAAAGAACCAAGTTGAAGTACCTTCTTAATTTACAAGAGGGACATTCTGTGCTTTATACCTGTCCACACCAAAACCAAATGAACTTTCAGGCACATTTGGCAAGAGATTTGAACTCTCAAACATATTAATTCACCACAGTAATAGTGGGTGAGAGTGAAAAATCCTCAGAAAGGCAAAAACGACTGGGGTAAGACACTCCATTTTACCTGGAGAATATATGAGTGATGTAAGAGGAAAGGAAAGCCAGTGACCCTGACATTGGCTCCACTTCCTACAGACACCAAAAGTTTGGAGCAGCAAACCTAGTCTACAAGGACAATACAAAGGCCTTCTGGTTCAGTAAAAATTACATTCTGAGAATACAAAGAAGGGAAAATAATACAAATGGAGGTCTTGTCACAATCTGACAAGGAATTAACAGCACACCAACTTTAGCTAGTCGTTCACACCATTCTTTTCCTTACTGCTTTTTATTGCTTCTACTCTTCAGACTCACCAACAGAAGGGTCCTTTCCTGAACCCAAGTATTTACCATTCATCAGGAGTCCTCAAGCAAAGAACAGCACATGCTGAACCAAACTGGACAAATGGGAAAAGCACAGGAAACAAAGTGAAGCAGAAGAACTCTAAAACATCATTCCAGGCTTAGAAACGGGATGCATTAGTTCATGCAGCATAACCTAGCTCAGCAAGTGTTGCATTTTGCCAACATTACCAGGAAAGAAGCCGAACAAAGTTCTGAAGCCTGTACTTCAGCATGTAAGCAGAGAAATACAATGAAGCTAAAATACAAACAGTTCACACCAAGCAAAGAAAATACTATGAAATCTTGAAATGCAATTTGTACACACGTAGAACATGCTGACATAGGAAACCTACAATTAACATCAAACAGTTGCTTCTATTGCTTACAAATCTGGATGGTCTCGGCCTCAACAGTAAAGCATCGATTAAAACAGTGACTCCAAGGACATATGGCATCCCCACAACACTCAGTCACACCAGCCAGACACCACAAAACCCACTCCAGCTGGCCAAATGCTCCTCCACTAGCCACTTCTCCCTGTGGCAGTGGGCCTTCAGACCTGAACCATTAAGAGAATAAACTTCCACCCCCGTCCAAGAAATTATACTGAAGGTACCAGACATACATACATTACTAGATGACTTTCTTCTACATAAAGGTTCAGAAGGTTCTAGTAGGCAAAGGTTTGGAATCCGTACAGCAAAGTGCTCCAAAAGGCAAACCTCAATCCAGGATTTCCAAGTTCTTCACCTCATAGGGCTCTTATTGAGTCTTCTCTTCAGCATTTCTTTATTCTATTACTCTTATCACTTACTCAGTTAGGTGAATTAACTTGATCATTCCTCAAGAAAATCCATCTGCCACATCAACAGCAGCCACACTGACATTTCAGGTGTTCATTGCCATGTTTCAAACACACCTTCTATTTTAATCTTCAAAACAGCCGGAAGCAAAAAAAGTTCTAATTTTCATGCTTCCTATCTGTGCTATCTTTGCAAAATCCACCACATCAATACTTAAGAGAAAAAATTGCTTACTTCACCAGAAAAAATTGCACATCTCTTCAGACACAGTATTTCAAACCATTTCTTACCAGTCTGAGATTAAAAGCAACCCTTGTTTACCACTTAAGAACAATCTCACAGAAACTAGTCACATTCACTGACAGACACTATAATTAAATAGCATTCAGACGTGGCTGGATCTTCTTTCATGAAGAAAAAGGCCTACTTTTCCCAGCAATTATTTTTGGTACATTTTTCTTGTGGTCACATTAGGAAGATGAGACTATCAAAGATAGTTACTTCTTTTAACTGTTATTTCTGAAACAAAATGCAAATCTTTCCAGTAATCTCATGATTTCTGAAATGGCTTTCTTTCTAAATCTTCCCTCTTCATCAGAAGCAGACAACATAAATCAGTGGTAAAAAACATGGAAGAGATGAGAAAAAAAAATTTAAAAGAAGGGTTACCCATATGCTTGAACAATTCTGCAATGGAACAAACCATTTTAATAACATCATTTTAAATGCACACCCTAATTCTGCAATGGAACAAACCATTTTAATAACATCATTTTAAATGCACACCTTGGGTTAGAGTATATAATTTAGGAAATAAAATGCTACAGAAAATATGTTTCATTTAATATGATTTCTCATATTATAATTATTATTTTTTAAGAATGGCATGCAAGAAAATTGAAGTTTTTAGTAGAAAATGCATTGTTTAGGCACTTCTAGTGTATAATTTACAGAAACTCTACATATACATATTACAGTCGGCTACAGACAACCAAAACTTACACTTGTCCAATTGCGAGCACAGACCTCACACCGCCAAGCTGACTATGCCAAGTTGTGCACAGGTAACTGCACTGGCTCTTATATTATCTGACTGATCTTCTGGGCAACATATTACGTAAAACTCATCATTTAACAAAAAGATATCCCAGGGCTTGGGTGCATTTTTGTTCTTTATAGTTCTTCTTGCAATATTAGACCAATCAGAACATTTTAGATCGTTATAAAATGTCCATGTTTCTGAAATATTAAGAATCGTTCAGTCTATCATGTTCAGAGGTTGGAATAAGAGGAACCATTTAGAAAATAAAATTTAAAAAACCTCCAAAACCCTGAACAGGTTTCCGTAAACATCTCCCCAGACAAAAAGTATTAAGAGGGAAGACTACATGGCTTGCTTAAATACTTAAACACCTAAGTATCAACACAAGCCTCTATTTGAAAATATGTACCAACACTTCATACAATTTCAATGTCCTTTACAAAATTCTTTGGAGAACTCTTTCAGTGAAATAACAGGACTGCTCAGTTTCTTCTCCACCTCCAACACTGCGCAGCACTACAGATCTACACCCCCAAGGGCAGTCAGTGAGACCTACTGAAGAGGCTGACCTGTTCCTTCCTGGCAAAACCGCAACTCCAAATTTTCAGTGCAGTGCTGTTCAGGATACGATGCACTTCATTATTAACAGGGTACAACTCCACAAGAACAGAGAAATTACTAATCCTGTTTTGCTGCTCTGTTTATCCCTAAACCACTAAAAACATTTAGGATTTTGCCTGCTTTAAAGCATCACTGCCTCAAAATCACTTCAGAAGTCGCATGGACATCAGACAGCAAGTCCTTCAACATTATCTTTTCTGCTCTTTGTTATAAAGCAGCCAGCAAAACAGAGCATCAATTCACAACAAGGCCTTTTAGCTACCATCCCATAAATAGGAAGAGGCTGTATTGCCAACAACTGCATATACTTGACTGACACACTGCACGCCTGACAATATTTCAAAAACTAAAATCCCTTTCCCCACCGGAGAGAAAGGAAGAACAAAACCAGCATGATGAACATTTCTTTCACACCTTCTACCCTCCCTCCTCTCTCTCCAATCAAATACAGGCTCAGAAACTCCTCTTTTTCCACAAGCAATTACAGAACTGGAAGGAGTCTCATACACTTGGAAAGAAAAAAAATAACATGGAGGCACATGCACATCCTACACCACTCCCTGAACATTTGTGAGCAATTCGACATTTCACCCAATTTGGGATATTAGGCCTACTAAAGAAACACTTGGCAGTGCAATATGTTGATCCATTCTTAACATAATAACCTCATTCAGCAGATTAAAGAGGTACATTTATACCTTGAATTCATTTGGGTGCTACAGTAAATTATTTAACAAGTACTTAAAGTGCATAGTCATTAACTCATGGTTCCTTTTATTTTATTTTCACTTGGGTCTTATTTTGTAAGACTCCAAGAAACGAGACTGTAAAAGCAGCAATTGCTCATTCTTTCACCAGTAGGTTTGTTTCAGATTATTTTATTTTTAAAAAAAGCTTTATATGTTCTCATAGGTGTACATACAGATAAGGAACATGAAGCATTTCAGATTAAAGAATTTCAAAAACAAATTAATCAAGATGTTCAGGAGACATTTCAAGTTAAGGCCAGGTCAAGGTCCTTCACTGAACAGCTCATAACATAAACAAACCATAATGCTAAATATAAACATTATATTACTTTATAAACTATATCCTATAAACATTAATTATTACTATAAAATCCTTCCTTGACAGATTTCAGGGATGCTTACAGTCTGAGAATCCTCTACCGAGAGTGACATCGAGGGAGAATGACAATTAATACCATGCACAAGCTGACACACACACAATAATCACGAAAAATCCTAAGTTGTTCTCCTTTCTATATGGCAAGCATTACAGCATGAACCCTCACAAAATCCTAAAGGGAAAGAAAAGCATTCCACTTCTGTCAGGCCCAATCTGGAAGTACAAATTAAAATGCTGTTTATAGTCCATAGACAGACTTCCTCAGAAAAATATGGAATCTTTCATATGGTACAAAAACACATTATGATATTTCAACACACATACATCCAGTAAAATTATGAAGCTTAAAATAATCTTCCTGGAAATCTACAGAAGCCTTTTTTTTCCCTTTGCTTATCCCAGCTCAGTGGCAATATATGCCAAACAAGTCACTCATTATTCAGATTCTGTCTGAGAAAATTTTGCTTGCTTTTCTTTAAAGAGAAAAGTATTTCAAAACTGCAGTCACAACAGACATCAAAGCAATCATACATGAATTACTGGGTTAATTTTTAATCACAATCTTCCTTAATAGCTATAAGAGCACTAAATATATAAAACCACAAAATTAGTGTGGTTACATTTTGACTTTTTGATTTCTACAGCTTCTTATATATAAGTTGACTGCCAGTCATCATGTCTCTGTCATCTATCATGACTGTGATGGAATTGGGTGAAATGAAGGTCAGTGGAAACTTAAGAGACATTTAAGTTTTCTCTCATCTTGACAGGGATTTCATCCCTTTACCTTGCACAGACTTCAAAGTCACTGGAGAAACATTAACAGCTATTTCTATAGCTTGTATTTGTCTACAAGGACTTAAAGGAAAACACCATTTATAAACCAGCATAAGCAACACTTAAAGGATACCAAATTCAGAACTTAACACTTTATGCAACTAAAAGGACTACTGACTAGATATGTAAGAGCCAAAGACAATCAACACTCGGTTATCAATAACTAGGACCCTCAAGACAATGGATTACAAAAGACTGAACACCTGGAAAAAGATGGTGTAACTTACATTTGATCCACACCTGGTGATCTTACAGGGGGATGAACCAAGTGTAACACTGAGGATAAAGAATAACCATACAGTAATAGCACTGCATGCTGAAATTATGTTACCTGTGTAACTCATCATTAAGAGCTACACTGCAGTACCATAGGAAAAAAGAACCCTATTATTAAATGCATTAAGATGCTAAGACTATTGTTGAATGTGTACCCACATTTTCAGTAGCTTTCAGTACTATCCCTAGCACTTAGCACAGTACTTTGACACTGTTGCTTAAACAACTGCTGAAAAAGTTGAAAATTCAGTAACACACCAAGAAATCGGGTCCTGAAAACTTCCTGCTGATATCCATGCTAATTAAAACAACCAAACACATACAAACAAAAAAATACCAAAAAAAAATCAAACAAAACCAAAAATGAAACAAGACAAAAAAAGGAAAAAAGGTTAAGACAAGACACACAAACAGAAGGCTGGAAAAATACCTAAATCTCACAGAGGCTCAAACAATATGCCTGGCTGAGTCATTTAACAAACTTAAGCAAAAGGTAATAAAACACTCTACAACCAACTTCCAGCTGCTATCAAATCTATATCTTACTGGAAGTACCACCTGTATTTTTTAACAGACTGTGGTCCCATTCACCTACAGTAAATTCATCTCCAAGTTTAAACTTAGAGAAGATCCTCTGCTGCCTGTTTTAGCAATTTATAAAATGGTACTTCTCTGCTACACTCAGAAGAATGGATTACTCAAAAGTATGTAAACAGATGAACAAGATACCCCTTAAATTTAATTAAAACAACTACAAAGCCATTTTCTGAGAATCTCCTTGAGGAAAAAAAAAAGCATCAGTGGTAGGTGCATTAGTTGCTCTTTGAGGACTCCAGTAAACTCCAAAACTGCGTTAAATTTCCAAGCCATAATGATAAACAAACCCCCCAACTACTTTACTTCTTACTCTGTTCTTCCAGCGTATTTTCAAAATTCTATATCCATTTCAGTCTGTACAATGCCTACAAGCCCCAGCAAGGAAGACTAATTATAAAGAATAGTTTGCTTTGGTAGCCATTCTCTGTCGAACAAAGAAAAGTTACTTTTACTGTTCTGGACCATCACTAACCCCTACACTGCAAGAAGAAACAGAAATTGGGTGGAACAAGAACTTCAAGCCTGAATGCCTACGATTCCTGAATTTACATCATCACGTAAAACAAACATCTAACACAACCCAGTGGAGAAGAGAAGGAAAAACCTCAGGAGTCATTTCTGGTACACAATAATGCCGAAATAATTTAAAGGAAGCATAATCAAAGTAATTGTTTGCTGAAAGAAAACAGTGAAAAAGTTTACTGTGACTTTTCTGTTTTACCAAAAGACATTAAAGATCTTACTTTTGCAAGTATAAAGATGTTCATAAAATTGAACAAGTTCCTGTTATTACAGCATAGTGCTGTGTTTGAACATGGTGAGTACCATTCTTCATCTCTGCACAGCACCAAAATCAGAAGTCCTCATTTAGTAGGTGCTAGCAAGTCACTTAGTCCACAAGGTAACCAACAACGACAGAACACCTGAACTACCACAGGCTCTACCACCAGCACGTACGGCATCTTTACAATCCCTGCCTGCCAAACATTTATAACCTCTAAATATCTCTCTTGGGAAAGTCAATTCAGCTTCATTGGAAGATGGAGATTTTTGCATATAACTGCAACCACAAACCAAATCCTGCTTTCAACGCTGACAATACACAATAGGTGTTTGGAGGCTTGCACAAAATGAGCTGATAAGGATTTCTACATCACTGACCATAGCACAATTACTATCTTTGTTAGCAAATTCCAAAGGCAGACAAAGAGTTAAAGTGTTCCCAGACATTAAAGCCAGAGGATGATCAGGTGCTCCAATTTGATACCATAATTATGCTGCACTTCCATCATACAATTCCTAAGTCTGAAAGGTTTAGAACAGGCTAAAATAAAGTGCTATATCTCTAGTCACTCAGGAACTCTTTCCATCTTAGCTTTAGGCTATGGTTTCCTGTACAACCATGCTGAGAATAAACTAGTTTCTTATTTACAGCAATCGTTACCATGAAATAATTTACTGAATAATCTTACCCTTAGTTCATCTTAATAGCATTCCATTTGGTGGCATAAATGCAGTACATGAAAGGTATAGGCCCACCTTAAGAAGTTTTCAGTTGTTTGTTAAAGTATAATACGTATTACACACAGTACATTTTAGTCTCATAAATTAATCAAAAGAATAGAAAAAGAACCAGTGCATTAAATCAAAGAGAACAAAGACCCACTATTCTTTTCTAGTCATTTTTATGTTTCACCTACATCACACTGCAAACCCAGATCACAAATTATTCCCACAAAGGTCATACCAAGAATACACTTGCTATAATTGCACTGATATTCAGGCGTGTGCAGTTTTTTGTTTAAAAGACCATACTAGCAATACTGCTGTTTACAATCTGATGTACTTCCTAAGCTGTTAAGAGACAGGTCTGAAAAGGCTTATTTACTTTATTACCATCTGTAAGATGAATAGGTTATAGGGGATCTTTCTGTAGCATAGGGGTGCTAACCATACGCCTTTTTATGCCTAAGCAAGATACATTAACATGTTGGGGGTTGGTAGGTTGGGCTGGGGTTGTTTGTTTGTTTAGTTTTTTGGAGGGGATGGTGATGTTTGTTTTTTAATCATTTTCCCCTCCTACTCTGCTAACTTTTCTAGGTTACCACTGACTGATACAGTCATTACTCCATTCCCCATTATCTAGATCAGAGTAACTTGTAAAGGCTGAAACACTTCACTACCAACCCATTTGCCAGTGGGTTTAATTCTAATTTTCAGATTAGCCTGTAAAGAATGCAAATCCCGAGACAGTAACAAAGATTGTTTTTCAAGATTAAATACTTTAAAATCCTGTTTGCTCATTTTCAAATACACATGCATAGATGGTTTCATATTTATGCACTGCTCCAATGAGCAACCAAAACTGCAGTGCTAAGGAATGGTTTCTGGAAATCAGCTGAAAAGATGAATTTCTCAGCATCTGTCTTAAGTGCCAAATTACTGCTTTTACAACCCCCTGGTATCTGGTGGTTCTTCCTGTCTTGAAAGCCAGTGCAATACCAAGTGCTGTAGCAACCCTTAGTTCAAAGTGTATTGTGGCATGCAAAAAATGCACCTATAAAAGACACCAAGAAAAGCTCCATCAAAAAAGATATTGCCACCTACAGCTGGTCAGCAGACATACAAGGTGCAGACCCTAAATTCCTCATTTTTCTTCACTTAGAGCAAAACTAACAAAGGCAATTCCACCGACAACAGGTATTTTACTCCATCAGGCAAAGTGAGAAACTGGACTTGTCAGCACGGCACAACAGCGAGCACATTTTCTTCATCCAAGTTCCCTCCTTCTACTCACTTGACTCGCCATTAGTGAGGTTAATAATTTTTTCAAGTTCCACAGAAAGCTCAGTTGTAGACATGAACAGACATTTTTAACAGTTCATCTCCTAGAACTCAAATCACATGGTTTTCAAAATGGTGGCAAGACTATGAAGCAAGTTTAAAATCTGCAAGACAGAAAATAACGCCAGTGCCCCTGAGATGCAACAACAACAAAAAAAAATCACTATAAATCAATGCTAATCCACCAGAAATCCTTTGTTGTACTTATGCCCTATCTCACCAAATGTAGAGCAGCAAAACTTCCAGCAAACAAAAAAGCCCATATAAGCTCTAAAACCACTTACAAAATAAAAAAAAAAAAGCAAAATAGTTACCGCATCAAAAATATAATTGAAGCTTCCAGTTCTACCTTACTTCATTCACTACTGCTTACAAAAATCTTCAAGAAGTATTGAAGTACATCTGCAAAAATCTCATTGTACCTGGTCAACCTTTCCACTACACAGCTGCATACATGATGAACATTAACTCGGCTTCCTGACTGTACCTCACTTTACAATCTAGTACTAGTTACTACTGCTAGCGATTTCTCAAAGGCTGCTCACAAGTCTTTTGATTCTCATGTTCAGCTTCACTCTTCCAGCCCCTCTACAAACTTAGCAACAAGCCAAGAGACATATCCTACAACAAAACACATTTCTAAAGGGATCTTTTAGTAAAAATTTCTCATAAAAAATAATGAGATTGTCAGATAATAAAAAATATTTTAAATCTCTATGCCGTTTTTGCGTTTACCATCATCTTTTCCTCCTTTCTCTTCAGCTTTGTTGGATAACATGCACAAACAGGTGAACACAACTTGCGCCAGCCTAAAGAATGTGAACAATTCTACAGGAAATGTTTTCAAGGACAGGGAGGTAGTTATTAGTTCTCTTATCCTTCATTCACAAAATCTGCTTTTGAGTAATGGCAAACAACACTTCAGATTAAGTTATTTTAAAATTCACTTACAGCAGCCTTTGTAAATGCCGTAAAATACATTAACTTCTAAAGTCTTCACTTTACAGGGAAGTCTTCACTTAAAAATAATATTAAGCCCATACAAAATCTTACTGCAAGCATGTACAGCAAGACATTGTCTATGAAGATGTAAAACTGATTTTGCAACACTAAGTATAAATACACAAAAAGATTCACTGCAAAATAAACATGCTCTTCCATGCTTAAATATCAAATACGTGAAAATAAAAGCAATCCTGCTCTACAGTTCTAAAAATGAAATAGTAAACTCAAAAGAACATGTATAAATTAGTAACATTTAATAACTGTAGTGAATAAATCAAGGTAACCACTCCAAATCCAAGAAACTGTACAAGAACTATGCACTGAGACCATACCATGGCTCAAGCTAAAGAGAAGGAAAAAAAGTATTTAACAATCAAAAACTGGCCTGCCTTTTTGTAGACCAAAAAATTAAGAGAAGATGAACCAACACACAAACATCTATGGCACACCCAACAGGCTTAAAAAAGACTAGTCAGAAGAACTGCGGGTGTTTGGTGACTTTGTTGGGGTTTTGGGTTTTTCTTTTGTCAGTTTGATTGTTATTTTCCTTTTAATACAGAAAGTACAGATTATTAATTGTATCCTCTCTTTATTAACATTTGCAAATTAGTTTTCCATATGGCATTCTGCCAAGCAGCTCATTTTTAATATCTTATCTTCACTGTGACTTGAAATAAAAGTCATTCATACTGGAGAAATAAAGGTTACGTTTCTCAAAGCAGATACACTCCACACCGTCTATATTTAAAAGGCCATGCCCTGATAACAGGCATAGAAAGAGCTGCAAATGGTGTTCTAAAAACTGAACAGACTTAAAGATACTGGCACGGCCTTAAATGCAGTTATATACAGGTTTAAGGAAAGCTGGGAGTTAATCTATACAAGGTATTACATGGGTCAGATGTTTTTTCAAAGGCACGCTAAATGGAATTTTACAGCTTCTTTGCTGGCCCAATTATGTCATCACTCACTTTTTTCTCCTACCTTTTCCTTTGCCAGGTTTAGAATCACTTGGGATGTATTGATAGAAATCTTCAGTGATATATGTGTGTGCAGATAAGACTGAGAGAAATGGGGATTTCAAACACACATATTTACAATACACCTGCTTCTGAAATGCTTACGGTCCTTTTACAATACACTACCCTTCGCCTCCTGTAAAAGTGGGAATAATCTAACAAGCCAGCAAAAAAACTAACTAGAGAGATCCCACAGCCAGAAAAGTGGAGAGCTAAGCAGAATAACAACGTATCTTGCACTGCCTTTAGTAACAAACCCTGAGCTCCAGCCCAAAATTCCAGTGAAGATGACAACAGAAGTACCAAGCCTGAGATCCCCTGGAAGCGGAAACAGAAGCAATCTCACTAGTTTTTAATGTCACATACAAATACACAGGGAGACAGACACGTGCTGCTGTAAATTGTCTGACTGTACACAGTGATGGCCACTACTGCCATACAAAAAAACCCCAATTATTTTTGGTCTCCATTTAATAGAGTCACATCCTGCTTTGTGTAAAGAACATAAATGGTTTTCCAACTGCAGCTAAACAAAAGTGTAGTCTACCTGGAGATGACAGATTGAACAAAGACGCAACGTGCATGGGAGAAGAAAGGATATGATCTTTGGCTAGCCAAACAACAGAGGAAGAAGGTATTTCTGGCTATTGTTACCCTGAGGGATTTAAACATTCTGGAAAAACTACCAATCGTCTCAAACTGTTAACATATGCTCTTAAAATCAGGATACAGACATATTCTAGATGTCATTTTCCAAAACAGTGAGTATCAATACGCTTATGATTCTCCTACCTGGCTAGGATCCCCTGAAAGCTTAAGGGGATTTTTTTGGTTGATAAAAGAAAACAAAACCAAAAAACAACAACCACACAACAACAAAAACAAATAACACCATCAAACACACCAGCGGGACCCAGGAAGAGAAGAATTAGTGTCTTGGTTTACAAAATTCAAATGACAGAAAACCAAAAAACATTTCTGAAAAATTGCTAGTACCATAATGGTGACACTGTTGGGTTTAACACTTCAATCTGTCTTCTACCACCTTCATGTACTTATTGACTAAAAAAACATGATCAGAATGCAACAGTGTTGGAACTTGTCTTCTTGCACTCTTGGAAGACAAGCTGCTACTCATTACAGTTCTCTGGCATTTTAGAAAGATGTGATGAAAGCCACTACAGCAGTCAACACCTTATGATCAACATAATCAGAGACTGCTGATAGAGTTAGGATTTTCAATATTAAGAAAATAATCCAGCCTCTCCCAGCAACCCATTTTATTAAAAAAAAAAAAATAATTATGAAGTCTGGTCACTGGTATTACTCCTGATTTAAGTTATGGCACCAAGAAGGTATTTAAAAAGTGCTTCACCTCTCCCATTGCTATGGCATTTTTCCCACCTTGTGTTTAGTGCTTTATTTTGTTTCCTCACCCTAGTCTCAGTTTTTCTAGTGTTTTCTGTTCTGCTCCACATTCCCAAGGCAGCTTATTTATCTTAAAAGTTACTTCTTCCATTAATGTAGCTTCTTAGACAGGAAGTTCTTTAGAAGAAGCACTAGTCTTCCCGGCCACTCGCAAACCTGTATCACAAGAGGTCCTCAACACATTGAGAACTTTTCACACACACTTAATATCACACCATCACACTTAAAAATTGATGTTTCAATCAATTCAGCCTGCACACACAACGGTCTCAACCTCTCTGCACACGCTGTCAAAGAAATGAGAATATTCACATGCACGTACTATTCAGACCAGGCAAGAGTCATTTGCTTGAAAAGGTGAAGGTGAGAGAATACATGTAGTTGGAACTGGTGAAAATGGGAAAAAAAATATGCAGTCTTCTTACTCTAACTGCACAGAATTGGCGCACCAGATTCAAAGGTTGACCACCCTTCAGCAGGCCTGAGCCGATCTCACCATGCATTACTGCTTTGAAGGAAAGCCATCAAGCCCAAAAGCACCCCAGGTTCAATTCAAAGAGCCACAACTGTGTTGCTGAATATCCCTTATCCCACCATACTCATTTGCCTAAAGCATCTCTTGGCTGTCAAAGAGGATTTAAATACACCACAGAATCGCAACTGGTTCAACCTTAGTGAAGTCAATACTTTAAAAGATAATCTAAGGCAGGATGAAGTCTAGGCTTGTGGAAAAACAATATACACCTGAGAATAAACATTAATTATTTCCATATAACAAACAGTCTAAACTGCAATCACCACCAGTATACCCACACTCTACAGTATTCTTGTCTTCCCCAACACAATGGGAATATACACACTGAACAGACTGTTAAGCACAATTTACCCACACAGTAGTTTCAAAGCATAATCAATACAACCCACCCCCTCAAGAGAAAAACAAGTTCTTTAATACAATATCTGCATGTGCTGAGACCTGAGAAATAGTATTTTAATTAGACAGAAACATCACACTGCTTCATTCCACAGAATGGCTGTAACAAGACCTGCGAGTTAGTGCAAATCGAACTATCAGAGAGTCCATCTTTTAATAAAGTCACAGGCAGTCTTACCTCTCATCCTCACCATCTACAAGAGGCGTTGTCAACGGCAGCACCTTCAAAGGGAAGAGGGAGGCCGAGGAAGGCATGTTGCTGCTACCGCCATCTGAAGCGGCCGATGCTCCACCGCCGCTCTCGACACCGGCAGCCTGAGGTAAACCCACCAAGGAAGGTTCTGTAGGGCGCCTGCCATCTTCGATTTGGCTTGCAATGGACTGAGCTAGTGATTGTGCAGGGAACTGGGTAGAGCTTAGTGGCATCTGCTGTGGCACACTCTGTGCCACCGGCATACCTATACTTGTTGATATCAAGGGCGGAGGCTGACTAACACTTTGAGCCAAATTGCCATTCTGCACGGCCGAAGCCTGTGCTATGTTCTGTGGCTGTCCCAAACCTACAGAAGCAGAAGGTATGCCAGGAGGCACAGCTGAACCAGCTTGACTTGGTGCAGGAACAGTACTAGCAGAGGGTATAGGGCTTACCGCAGGCAGCTGCTGGCCAGTCATCCCTTGGACTACAGATTCCACTCCTTGTGCCTGCGGCTGAACAGGTAACAAGGTGTTTTGCTGAGCAATGACCATTTGTTGAGGAAGGCCTGTAGCGCTAGCCTGTAATCCCTGCTGCATTATTCCTGTCTGCACAGGCTGTACTACTTGGGAAGATGGAGGAGCAGCGGTTGATGGCATAACTGGAGGTGGAATTTGGTTTGTAGCAGATGGTGGTTGCACCACAGCAGCTACGCTTCCTTGTGGCCCAACATTTAGCATTTGACCACTGGCAGCTACACCTGGTATTGCTGCTGGAGCATGTGCAACAGGCTGAGCTGGGGCAGCAGCTGGATGCGCTTGCACTGAAGGCTGCATGCCCTGCGCCTGGGCAACAGGAACCGGTTGCCCAGTTCCTACTCCTGTGGAACTTGGCTGCATGGCAGGGGCTGGAGCCTGAAGGATCTGCTGATGTTGAATGTAGTCTGGCATAGCCCCTGTGACAGAGTTTTGGTTCACCGGCTTAACGTGACCCGGGGCCATCTGCGTAGGAACCGGCTGCTGTTGCTGCTGCTGTTGTCCGTACTGCAACTGCTGCTGCTGCACCACTGGCAACGCCTGCACAGGCTGTGCCGGCTGCGAATACGGCAGCTGCTGTTGAGCCATACTCTGAAGGGCAGGTTGCTGGTGGCCCAGAGATGGGGATACACCTAGCATATTAACTGGGGCTGGCTGAACCCCAGTAACAGTGGTTAGACTGGCCTGTGCAGGAGGTTGGACCCCTGGCTTCTGCTGTGGATAGTTTACTTCTTGAGAATGCAGCTGGACTTGTGCAAGCTGTGATTGAGAAACACTCTGTGGTATACTAGATGCTGGAATTGCTGGAGGAGCAGCACTGCTAAAATCCATCTGCTGCGGACCCACACCTTGAAATGCTTGCTGCTGTACCACAGTAGGTGCTCCCATTTCTCCACTTCCCACACTTTCTGTATAGTGACTCAGTGTGCTTACATTGCTGCTAACAGAACTCCCACTGGTGCTCTCCCTTTCAGAAGTCACTTCAAGCGGGTTTTGTTTTATCGTCTCTACTGCTTTGTTTACTGCTACTCCCTCCGAAACTGCAACAGTGTTTTCTTTATCATAGAATTCAGTGCATGTCCATCTACCTTTTTTGAAAGGTTCAGAACTAGAATCTAATTTTACAACTCTAAACCTTGACGTGCCAGATGCAGGCTGCTGCTGGCTTGATCCCACTGCCATTCCTGCAGTTGGATTAGTAACATTGTTAATGACACTAGAGGAAGCACTCGTACCATTGCCAACACCACTCAAGATATTCACATTAGCATTGCTGCTAGCTCCAGACAAAGCATTTACATTACCAGTACTCATGATGTTGCTTAAATTTATAGTACCAAGCACATTGCTTGCCACACTAGAGCTACCACCACCAATATTATTTAAGGTACTAGTTCCAGCAGCAGGACTTATACCTAAATTGCCAGGAGTACTTGTAGTGCGGATATTAGACACGGCAGATGCCGGGGACCCAGTGGATGATGCAGCAGAAACTGGTGCAATTGATATAACATTGTCAGAGCTTCCAGTTGTTGATAGTTTTCTAAATGACGGACTGGGCGGTGGTCCTCCAGAAACTGGGGCACTACCCACCCCAGCATGCGATGGATGGTGGTGTCCATGATGGTGGTGGTGAAGATGGTGGTGATGATGAACATGATGGGGATGAACGCTTCCATTGATCACAACACTCTGCTGTGGGTGATGAGGCAGAGGAGCATGCTGCTGAGGAAGATGAGGCTGGTTTGGAGAAACAGCCCCAGGAGTCTCTGCCTCTTGGAAGTTATTTAGAGTCTCTTCAGAAGAACTCCTCTCAGGTTCTCCCAAGTCAGTGGCTCTGGATAAAGACACATCCAAGATTTCTGAAGATGACAGGTCTTCAGTGTGAGATTCATCCAGGTCATCGTAGCTTTCCGTATCCTCAGCTATGCTGTTATTAGAGCTCATACTAGCTGATATTTGAGCAGGGGTCACACTGGTAATTTGAAAGCCACTTTTCTTTTTCATTTGAGCTCCAGTCTGTGCAAGGGGCTGTGGCTGGAGCTGAGACTGCGAGAGGAGGTTCAGGCTTTGTGGATGAGGGGGTGTCGGCTGTGGACCCGCTGTCGAAGCTGCTGCAGGAGATGGAGGTGGCGGCTGGACCAGCAAAGGCGGCTGATAATCCTCGGCAGAGAGGGCAGCGCTCCCAACGCCGGTACCTGGTGCAGTGGGAGCAGTAACGCAGCTGCTGCCGCTGCTACTGCTGCTGCCCCTTCTAGGAAACATCGCCGGGTGCGCCATCTTCCTAGCACTAATGTCTGCGGCTGAGTCAGGCTGGTGCATTGTATCGGGTGTATTTTAAGAGTGCAATCCCCCGGTATGGAAAGAGACAGACAGACAGACACACACACACACAGTTAGCCGTGTGCTCAGGGCAGGGCAGACACCACCACGCACAACCCCCACCGACTCCCGCAGCGCACGGGCTGAGGCGGCTCGGCACCGCCGCTCACCACCACCCCCCTCCCCTCCCCTCCTCCTCCCCTCCGAGACAGGGAGGGGGCGAGCACCGGTCCTCCGCCGCCTCTGAATGTGACACTTTCTATCCTCCGCCATTCACTTTCTTTCTCCCTACCACCCTCCCCCCCGCCTCCCTTTGATTTCTGCCACCACCTCCCTGTTCGACCGCCCCCCCTCCCCATTCCCCAGCCCCCCGACTGCGCCTCTCCCGGGAGGGCAGCCAGCCGGCCGCCCCGGGGGCGAGCCCCTTCCTCCTCCCCGCGGAGGCTCCGCCGGGCGCCGCGGTTCGCCGGCAGTACCGCCCTCCCTCCCTCCCTCCCCGCCTCGCCGAGGCGAGGGCAGCCGGCGGGCCCGCAGGGCAGCCCGGCGAGGCGGCCGGCGCCCCTCGCCATCACCGCTCTTAGTAGTAGGAGCGGGAGGAAGGCGCGGATACGTACAGGACTGGCGCACAGCAGGGCGGCAGCGGCAGGCTGAGCCGGGCAGGGACATCCCCGTCAGTGGCAGCCATGGAGCTGAATCATTTTGGGTATCAGAGAGTCGGAATAAGGACGGAAGAAAAGCAGCTGCAGTAACCCGACAAGAGAGTCCATGAAAAGGAGAGAGGGAGGAAGGGGGAGCCAGCCAAGCAGCCTCTCTCTCCTCCCTATGTCTGGCTGTCTCTGGAGGAGGCTCCGCTCCGCACGCTCTTCCTTCCCCCTCCACCGCCTCCTCCCCCTTTATAACAGGCGGCACCCGCTCGTCCTCCGCAGAACCGCGCCTGGAATCCGTCCTCCTCCTCCTGCGTGTGCGTCCGCCCCGTCCTTTCTTCCCTCAGGGTCTACTCCCGGCTTCCCCGCCGCCGCGGGTCTCTCCCTCCCTGTGCCTGCCCCGTCTCCTCACGGAGCGCTGGAGGAGGCGCCGCGGGGGGGAGGAGGGGAGCGCTCGCCAAAGGGGAGGGCGGGCGAGAGACAACGTAAGATGGCGGCGGCCGCCGCGCACGCGCGCCCCACCGGCAGACATAAAGCCCGTCTGGCCGCGGCCGGCGGAAATAGGGTTCGGCTCGCGTGGCGGAAATGGCCGAGCGGCGCCGAGCCCGCGCCGGGCGGGGGCGTCCCGGCTGGGGAGGGGGCGAGGCTACGGCCATGGCGGGCGGCCGCCCCCTCCCCGGCCGCGTCGTGCACCCGCCAGGTGCCCCCTCTCTGGCCGCAGCATGACTGTGCCTCACATGACCTGCCGCCGCCGCCTCCCTCCCCCTCTCCTCAGCTCCGCTGCAGATTTATTCAAGTTATTCATCACCTTCTCTCTTTCCTCCCCTCCCTCGGTCCAGAATATTCTTGCCCGCTCCTTCCCCCGCGCATAGGGAGGAAAGCGGAGCGTGCGCGCATCCCCCTTGCTCGGGGCCGCCTTTCCCTTTGTGCCCGGGGCGGGCGGCTCGCCCCGGTGCCCCGCTCCATCCTATCCCCGGCGGGGGTCGCCGCCCACCCCGCAGGCGCCCTCAGCCCCGCCGGTGCCGGGCCAGCGGTTTGTTCATCTGCATCCACATGCGGCGTGTCAGTGTGCGGGTGCGTGCGGAGGAGCTTCTCATGAAAGCTCCAGACGAACCGTACCGAAACGCTGATAGATTTAATAAATAAATAA